>OY982565.1:14459732-14843703 GCA_963859945.1 Euplagia quadripunctaria | reverse complement strand
AAATAAACTTCAATATCAAACCAAACACTGTAAGTTAATGATTTGACAACAGCAAGGTATGACGTCACAATTGATTTGACTTAAAAGTCAATTAGCTCACTAGGCACCTGAAAAAGGCCTCTTCAGAATAACAACGTATTGTGTTCAGTGAATAGTGTATTGGGTTCGATGTATTGTGAGATGTGGATGTAAAACTGAAATAGGATGAAGATTGCTCATGAAAGTCTTAAATACAGTGTTCATCTCATGTTATTCAGTCACTTTTTTAAACCTAAAGCAATATGTGATTATAGGAAATTAAAGAATTAGATGAATTAAAAGGCAATCATTAGAAGTAATAAAGATGCACCCGCTAAAAGTCAAGTTATTAAAGGTAGTTTTGAATCGACATCAAAATATCAAGTTAAATCAGAAAATCAATCAAAACTGCACAAGTTGTATTGAGAACAGAATTGTTGTAATTGGTTTAGAAACATACCATGCAGTTTATGATAATAGATTTTGTATGTTCAATGACATTGACTTAGTATGTATTCTACAGAATTTTAATTTACTCTAGACGTTACACACGCCTCCTTGTAAACTAAGAAGATTATAGTAGGTTATGTAATAAGGTCTTTATGTAGGTGTTCAAGGAGAAATCTAAGAGATTTAACTTATTTTAATGCCTGGATGTCTGGTGAAAATTTAGTCGTCTTTTAATAAATCAAGTACTGTGGTTTCAACCGCCACAGGCGACAATCCTCTGTTAGTTATGTAGATCTTTATAATTTTTTTTGCCAAACTTTGTAATTATATAAAATTTGTTATGTTCTAAACAGCATTTTCTGTTCATATCTATTTTATTGTATGCTTTATTTTACTGATTTTGAATTTAAGTAGACGCCTATTTTGTTAACTATTTTACAAAAGCGTATTTTAAGACCAAATCATGTAATACGGCTGTTGCCTGGCAAGCCAAATCAGTTATTTTTTATAAAACATAAAAACTATTGTCAAATCATTAACTTTTAGTGTTTGGTTTGACAATTAAAAAACAATAACAAGCGTGAAAATACTGAGAAATCTTATTATCATGTAACACTTGACTGAGGACTGTTTCATAATTTATTTTGACCGTCCAAACGGTGATTTACACTGGTGGTGGTTTGGAATGAGCTCTGAAATATACTATACGGTAGATATTGTTGTTCGTTCCATCGATGCGGAAGTTACAAACACAGAAATTCACTTGTTCATGCATAATTTAGCTTTGATTGCTTGACGTTTCGACCTCATACTCTGAGCGTAATCACAAGGGGGCTTATTACCAGCGGTATAATTTACTTATATTTGTTTTTTTTTGCTTCACTTTTAACCTGAAATTAATAAGTAAGGTACAGTTAAATGGTTTTCCTGAACAAAGTTTCTGAAGATCTTTATTAATGTGACATGTCAACGCCCTGCTGCTAGGATTTGGATGGGTTTAGATGAAATTTGACGTAAAGACCGTAATACAATATGTACGATACCATCTATCTTTCAGCATACGTATCACCTCGTATACATTTGTGGTAATCTAGGGATTAAGATACAGACGCTGGAACTGAGATCAATGCAGATAAAAACTAGTAGGTACACATACAATAACTCACCCGTTGTCGTCATCGTTGACCCTGAGTCTCCTTGATGCTCTTTGAATGTTTAATGGTTTAGTTTACTAGTTTTCTAAATATTTAAAATTGTGAATAATTATGCTTCTTTCACATATGATTTACTTAGGTAGGTGTATACTGTATTGTATAACATGCCAAGCCCAAAACTTATAACTAAACGTGACACCGATTATGACGATGCTGAAATTGCGATTATGGAGGATAAACACATGTAATTTTGAATGAAAATATTTCAAATATCCTTAAAAAAAGTAGTAGCTTTAACTTACTTACTTAACTTTGATACTATATGGCTTTGTGGAGCTACCTACCACAATTATGCCAATTCCAGGTATACGGAGGAAGTAGTAGCTTCAAATGAGAATGAAAAAAATTGTCACTATAAGCTATGGTAGTTGACTATCAAGTCAAATCAGTTTATCTCTATTAAACGATAAAACTTGTAAAAACGCTTCTTTTCATGCTTGGTTTAACAATAAAAAAATTACGTACTGAAAAATTATTAATTTTTAGTGTTATAATTATAACACTTACTTAATTTCATGAGAACTGTTAAATAATTTATATTCACTACAGAAAGCAATAAATAATTATGCAGCGTCTGAGAATTCATTCATTTCTTTGTGTCAAAAATGTCTCTCTGGTAGCATTTTTTTCTGTTTACAGAATTATCTAGATTATAAAAGATTTAATTTTCAAGACAATCGTCAAACGAAATTAATTGGGGCACTTCGACACGAATCATTTATAACTATAAGCTTACATAGTCCTAAGCAGTTATTGGAGCGTTACTTGTTTTTATTCAAAGTGCACACGATATAGCTATTTTGAGATTTACCTATTAATATTTTTCTCCATAAAGCGATCTTTCTCCCGCACATGCGAGTGTGTGGGTAGACTACAAGTACAATGCGTCAGTCAATTAATTTGTTTTTAACTAATATTTGATCGCATATACCTATTGACGCATTTTAAAGTGAATAAAAAATACAATACAACTAAAGACTCCTCCACTCTTCAGAAAATCACAATTTTCAACATTACTAACGTGGTGCTGTGAATCTGGCATTGGTTACTGTTAACATTAAACAGGTGAAAACCACTATACTAGTTAAAGAAGAACGAAGAGAGAGAGAGAGAGAGAGAGAGAGAGAGAGAGAGAGAGAGAGAGAGAGAGAGAGAGAGAAAGAAAACGAGTTAGAACTAGTGGATACCACGAAATTCTTAGGCATTATGTACTCTTGATTCTAAGCTTCAATGGTGCCCTCATATTGATAAATTATCGAAAAGACTCAGCTCAGCAGCATACGCAGTTAGAAAAATTCGTGAACTGACTGATGTTGAAACAGCCAGATTAGTTTATTTTAGTTATGTATAATGTCGTATGGTATTCTACTGTGGGGGAATGCCGCTGATATTCGATATATCTTCGTGCTGCAGAAGCGGGGCTATTTGAGCAATTTATAACTTAGGCAATCGTGATTCACTGAGGCAGAAATTTAAAGAAATTAAGTAAGCAAATGATGGTAGTGTGCCAATACATTTATGAAAACCTGATTTACCTTCATAAAAATAAAATAAGTACATTCTTTTCATACGCGTAATAAACATAAACTTGTTGTACCTGCCTCCAGGCTCCAAAAAATTACCAAATCGTTTCGAGGTCAATGTGTGCAGTATTATAACAAAATCGCAGATAATATTCAAATTTTAGCGGAATGTTGTATGTTGGAAAATTGACGTTGGCATTATCTTGACTGAGACTATGACAAGACTTATGCTCTGTCGATTTGCTTTTATAGAATCTTTGCACTGCACTAAGACTTGTGTGATGTTTACTTGTCTACCTGTCGCCATTATGTAAATTGGGGTTCTTCAAATGAAAATAAAAATATGCAACTGGTACTTTTGAAACTATATACATGATTTATTTAAAAAAATCACATTTGTCGGGTGAGAAATGGTCCGTACCTATACGAATATTATTATTATTTAAAAAAATTCTCAGAAGAGCTACGAATAATGTAATAATGTAATTATGTAATTACCTTGAATTCGTATTGCATAAATTAATTTCTTGAAAGTGTCTATGCAATGCGGGCAAGTACCTACCTATAGTACCTATGCCAAACATATCGACGTGTACGCATACTCTGAGTGAGAGAGATATAGTAACTAGTAAGTAATAGAGAGAGAGAATACGGCATGAGGGCCAACAGCCACGGCGTTTGCGTCAATGGGAACTGGGAATACGTGTGGCGAGCGTGTCGGTCGACAATTGTTTGTGACTGATTATGTGCAGGATTACAATGATCTTACAATATTTTACGTATGATATTGTTCTGATATTGTTTCGAAATTCGTCATTAATGTCTCCAGTACCAGTCATTACTACGTTTGAGACATAATCTGAATCAGAATCATCACCAGACGAAATCAATAAATCTATGAAAACACTAGATTTAATATCGCTGCTATGGTTTGTAGGTTGCTCTTGCCCAAGCAATTCCTCGGACACTTCTTTTTTTTTTCGTTTCAGCTTTTTCGTTGCAAAAATATACAGAACCACTAGCTTCTTTCATTATCAATGTTACGTTTTTTGGGTCTTGAGAGATAAACTGCAATTTTTGTATTTTGAAAGAACTTTTCTTCTAAACGCTTCGTTTAAGTTGCTTCCACTTTCTTAAGTCCATGTTTTTTTTATGAAAAAATTCGTAAGATAACCAAGTTCGTTACGTAACCTTAGAGTTTTAACAAAATGTCAATTTGGTATTAAAATAAGACTAATTTAGGAGCTTAAGCCACATAAATGACGAAATTTTGTCAAAATTAGTGCCAATGTTCCTAAAACAGTCAACCGCTCTTAGCTTACAGATTTTTAAAGCAAAGTTTGCATTAATCTAAGCGTTTGCAAAACCTTGAAAACAGTCTTGTGAGAATCTTATAAACGCACTTTAATAGAGCCGCACTAGTCTGAGAGCGTTGTTAATACTTGAGTATTTAGGCGAGAGTAGAAGTCATATAGAGTGCTGATATAGGTACATTTCTCGGTGTGGTCTTGTAAAGGCATTGTAAAGTGCGCTTACAGTTAAGATGGCATTGACGAAGCTGCGGTAATTAAGAGGATTTTGCTAGTTGGGAAATTCGAACAAGCTCTAAGAAGTTAGTCGTAAAGTCTTCGCTTCAGCAGCCCTTCGAAGGTTACGTAACTTTCTTCCGACTGCCACTAACACTAGCACTTGCACAAGTACTTCTTCTTCTAATTTTTGACTATGCCGATGTCAGCTATCTGAATATTACAAAGTACAACTTGATAAGGACTACGAGAATTTGATCACGTTCTTTCCTGACATAGATACGTGAACAATGTCTAAGGTCATCTGAAGATTTAAGACTGGAGATGCCACTGCATTCTACATTTTTTTACAGTTGAAGCTATACGTTGCCAGTTAACATTAGGCGAACGCAATCAATAACTGTTTTTAAGAAAATTGTTCATGAATATTCCGTATTATCACTTTAATCATTTCCGTATTAAGGTATGCTGTACAATCTATACATGTATGTATTGTATATGATATACTTAAGTAGGTATATTTATGTGTATACATATAAAGATAAATATATAATATGTAAAGTAGATTAAATATACATAATGTCTGCATGTTTTTAAATTTACTAGTAATTATAGTTTTCTTTAAAATTTTAAATACTCCTCCTCCGACTATCACTGACTCCGAATCATTTTGATCCATCCTGAAATTGCCTGGAAGAGATTGCATTAAGCAGTAAGGCTGCTCTTTGTACACTATCTCTATGCTGACACATGTATGTATGATACTTTTATTGTAACAATGATGCTCAAAAAAAGTGTTATCTATCTATTTATCTTTCCGAGTGCAAATGTACGGGTTAGGAGTTAGGAACCATAAAATATACCTAAACTGCGATAGGTGTGCCAGTAATACTAACTTTTAAACTTTCGCGTTCCATGATATAATTTTATATTCACACGGGAATTAGCCTGTGACCACGGCCAGTGCAACCTGGTCGAAGCGTCAGGCAATTCAGAGGTATGTAATACCTTTTCGTGATCGCGTTAATTCCAGTGTGAATACATAATTGTATGCCAATAATATTTGAAGAGTTCTCCAGGATTCCATAATCAGGACCTGACCTGATGACAATAGGAACACAAAACTTTCAAACAAAAAAGGTTTTTTCAAATCAGTCCAGCTGTCTTCGAGTAATCCGGGAAAATACATAAAAAAAAATCGACGAATTGTGAACCTCCTCCTTTTTTAAAAGTCAGTATAAGTAAGGTTTAGTCCATCCACCGTATGTTTTAATAACTTTCTTCCGACGGCCGCTAAGGCTGCACTTGCACAAGCATTTCAGAAGAAGAATTTCATTTGTTTGCACGCCGTTTCCGTCGCGTCCATTTGTGGGTACGCCCTATCCGTAATGTATTCACCAGGACAGTAGGTGTGTACATGTGTGTATAAAATGGAATGAGTACATATTATTACTGCAGGCGAGTGTACCTACATATTTTAATAGGATCGAAGGGGATTACAAGTAGTTATAACGAGTACCAATGAGACTTCTCTTCCGTGCTATAGGTACTTTACAGTTTACTTAGATTCGTGTTTAGTTTAATAGCTAGTTACGCTTTCTGTAGAGTAAAAACTATCATCAATTTGTAATAAGAGGATTTTATTTATGGTTTAGATTTGTTAATAAAACCAACTCTGGTCAAACATGTTTCATCGAATTCATAAATGAATCATTCATCAGAATAATATAAAATTTTTGACCTGTTTTTTAATTTATTATAAATAACCCCTAATCTCAGTCAATAGTTACGATATTTTAGGAATATAATCACGGAATTTGAAAAAAAAAGATATCAAGAAATTTGACACAAGAGCACCAAAGTTAGATAAAGAATCGTGTGAAAGTAGAATTTTGTTTTCTGAACAAAGTATGTCTTAATTTAAAAATATGGTCTTACATTTGATTATATAAGAACTTCATCTACACAATGGTACTAATTAAAATGCCGCGTTTGATGACTTTTTTACGTACAAGGTTGAAAAAATTTAAGTTTCTACAAAGAAGTAACCTTTATAACGCTGAACATTAATAAAACTCACTATTCATAACCTTAAACAATTTTAAATATATACCTACAGGTAGCAAGAAACAAAAGGAAAGCATAATGAACGTGTATAAAAAATAGGTATTAGCATAGCTAAATGAAAAGATTAATTGTGATAGAGTGGTAGAATCAAGTGTCAGTTTTCTTGAGGGAAAAAAAAATGTAGTCTTTTAAATAGAAGGGGATTACCTACACCCACACTAACACATTTGTAAAATAAATACGTACACTCACGTCTATATCCCCGAAGGGTAAGGCAGATGCATATTTAACAACCACGTTTGCCGTTTTGCTCGAGAAGGTCGGGGCAAGTTACAGCTTACAGGTAAGCTTTAACTCGAACTGGCTACTGTCAGGAAGTCCGAGCCCTGTAACTGAAAGAAATATCCCCATTATTTTGATCACTTAACCAAAAGAAAGATCAAATAATATTTTTTATATATCAAATAATATAATAACAACGGGACAATTGTACGAAACTGAGAGAGAATGCAGTCTAACCAAATTATTTCCATCATTTTCAATTGTCTTTTATTTTATTCTAAACAGTACCTGTAACGCTGACCAATTTAACTTATCATACCATTGTCCAAAGGTTTAAAGTGCTGCACACGGTTTACTATTATATTCTTGTTTATTTTATAATTACATCATTGATTAAATCATCATTAGTGGTAGACCACTAATGATCAATCATCTTCAGGAACATGTGTTTTATACTTACTAAATCAATTTGATATTTCTATTTCGCATATCAATAACAATAACAAAGGACACAGACCCCTTTATACATAAGGGATCAAGTTAGATTCATGGACAGACTCAATTTTTTATTAATTTTCATAATAAGCGTGTTTACGCCATTAAAATACGGAGTGGTTGAAATAAGATAGCGTGTTCATAACCGAAACTACACGGCAAATTAAAAGGTAAATTGTAATGCTTTGGAAATATTCCAAGAAGAATTACCTTTAGTCACGTTAGGTTTCAATCTAGATAAAATGACAATAGCTTTTGTTGTGAGAGTCCGGAGATATTTCATGATCATCTAATTAAACGGATAAAAGCAATATGCAGTTGTGATTGAAATCTCTTACGGAGCTATAACCTGCCTTGCATGTAACATACTCTCTATTCTAGAAATCTAGAGAGTTTTAACATCAAAATGTGCCCCAGACAATAAGTATAAAATGGCTTTAAATTATATCAAATGACTGTTAGTGTGACAATGAGTGTTATAGTGGGATCCACGTTAATACATTGCTATTGTTTTGACTATATATGTAGACGATTTCAACATAATAGGAAGTTACCCATTCAAAACGTACCAAACGTATTTGAAATATAATAATAGAACATAAAAATGTGTAATAATACAACAAAAATATCTACAACAATAATAAATTAATTAAAAACAAAAAAATGTTTATTTGAAACAAAAGAAATACACACTCATTCAATCACTGGAACAAATTATAGTATATCAATAAAATTGTCAAATAAGTTTTTCGACAATTACTGTTGTTATATTTTGTGTGCGTGGTTTTTCAGAAAAATCTTGCTATTGCCATTTATTTTTCAGAATAAACAAGTGCTTAAGGATAATTACTGAATAAAATAACATTTGAAGTAGGACTTCTTATTTCCGCAACCTAATATTGAACCACAGTTTATTGATATGATCTTCACAGAATATGATAAAGATAGAAAATATCAACAGAATCACGAAAAAATATATTACCGAGTAAATATTTGAAATTAGTTTTGTTTTTCCGTTACATTGGACCGTAATTGGAATTACCATTAGAATAATTTCACAAAAATATCCATACGATACGACATGTCATGTGCTGTGACCATTTCTGAGAACGGGGCGGATTTACCCATTACCTTTGTCTTATTTTGAATCTGTTATGCAAACTATCGTTGTTGCAACACACCACAATGATTACATCTCCACTCTGCTGGATTGTGCTCCGTAGCAAAGATTGTGTGAGTGCTTACTATCTATTGACAACGCCATTCTTGGCTTTAGATACGGTTACCCTTGGTCCACTAATCCCGCCTTTGCTCAATCTAAATACAAATAGATAAAGGCAAAACAGTTCAGTATCTTTTTCTCCTTTGCTTGTCCACCGATTTTGTTTACTAGCTATTGAAGAGTTTTAGTAACCACATAGTGAGTATATATTAAAAGTCAACTTAGCAGGTACTAGAAGTAACTGAATACTTTATACCTTTTTTTACAGTGTCTACATGTATCATTTCAATACAATTCTTGGGAGATGCTGGAGACTTTATTTCGGTGTTGGGAAAATGGTTATGGAAATAAAAGAGAGGGACATGTGTTCTAAAATTCTGGTTATATCTGTTTTTGACAAGTGGTTACTGTAACCTTGGGCGCTTGCAATAACAGCAATACCGGAAAAAATAAACTGTAAAAAAAATCTAAAAAGTTATAAAATGTTAAGTTACTTCTAGTACCTGCTAAGTGGACTACCTATTACCACAGGTTACTAAGTATTATTACTAGAGGTCACTAAAACTCCTTAAAAGCTACTAAACAAAAAAAAGTAAAAGAAATCCGTGGAAAAATAGAGGAGAAAAAGATACTGAACTGTTTTGTCTTTATCTATTTATAGATAGATCAATTTATATTGAACGGAAACGTGAAAAGATCCCTGTATATTGAAAGGTAACGCTCGTCGAACTGCATGGCTTATGTTTTCATTAATCGCTTCGATAAGCAAGACAAGGGCTGCATAACAAAACAAAAATTTAATAAGCATTCAAATTAGCCTCGGTTGTACAGTCATCATTT
Organism: Euplagia quadripunctaria; assembly: GCA_963859945.1. Lineage (NCBI taxonomy): Eukaryota > Metazoa > Arthropoda > Insecta > Lepidoptera > Erebidae > Euplagia > Euplagia quadripunctaria. The sequence goes on along the minus strand of OY982565.1, from coordinate 14,834,066 downwards.
ACGTCGCTGATTTGGTCTAATGATCGCGACTAAAACAAGGTAAAATTGTTGATGTACTTATTTCGAATTGGCCGAACATCTCGCGTTAGTGCTGGTCGATATTGTTTTTTTTTATGTATACAGGTACGCCAGCGGAGCGCGCGTCCGCCTCGGCCACCGCTCTGCTTCGTTCGATTCTGCTTTACACTGATAACGGCCAGTGAGTAAACGATCGACGAGGGCGCACGCCATCACTGTTCGTGTGATTGCTGTGTCGTACAGTCCAGCACAGTCTCGTTGCACTCCGCCGACCGCACACCGGCGCACTTATCTCTAACATAATTATTATTCTCGCGATTTTCCACGCTACGGGAAAATATATGCGGCCTTGGCGCACTCTTCAACTATTATTTATGTGATTTCCAATATCTAATAATGATTTTGGCTCATGAATTCCTGTATTAATTCACAGTGAAATATATTTGATACTAGTTAAGTGTTATGTGTTGATTTCTGTAAATATTGTGAATTATAGCAGTTTTACAAGTGCAAGTATGAAGAACATTACTAAATCCAAGCCCTTGTTTGTTATACAGTGCTATGAAGTAAGTTGACCACGGATAAATTGTTGTTAATGTTATTGGAGCGAAACAAAATAAGTAGGTACTGACTAAGTTAGCTGAAGCTTGGCTCACGAACCTACATCCATAGGCATTAGAACGCGGTCTGGTGATTGTGATCTTTGTAGTATGATATCTATTTAGATATTTTTTATAGCTAAGCACTTAGATTCAATGTGATGATCTTCATAGGTTTTAAGTTGAATCATCGTTCGTTTTGTTTTTTACAGTCAATTGTAGGCAGCGGTAGTCCTAGTCACCAGTTGTGAGTTTGTGACTGACACTGACGTACTGACGTCGTATCGAAAGTGCAAAAAATAAATAAGCATGACGTAATAGATGTACACCTAGAGTTACATGTAGATAAAGTAAAGACCAATACGGCAGATATCATCGATACTCAGGCACTCCTATTTGACTGATTATGATGATTTATCGCTCGATATAATATATTGTTTACTTAACTATATACAATTTTGCACTTAACATTATCACTATCTGTTAAAGCTGTTATCCAAATCGAGAACAAATATTTTTGTCTGCATTAACTGCCCATACTTAACCCAGAAAATTTAACCGGCCCTGTCGTAAAATCCGTTCTAGCTGACGTATCTTATCTACTACCTATAAACAACTCCCTGCCAAATTTCAGGTTTCCAGTAAAAACAAACAAGGACGTTCATATAAACTTGCGAGAGCCATTAAAGGTCCTTAATCCGGTCCTTACGTAAAATGCCTTCTTAGCTGACGTGTCCTACTTATAAACTACCTCCCTACTAGATTTCAGGTATCTAGTACAAAAAACCAAGGATAGTTATATTTAATCAACTTGCGAGAGCCCTTAGACCGTCGTTAAATCCGTTCTTAGCTAAATCTATCTCCTAGCCAAATTTCATCCTTGTAGGTCAAGTAGTTTTCGAGATTACGTGATCAGAGTCAGTGAATGAGTATCTTTTCACTTTTATATAAATATATGTAACTATATAGATTATTTAGTTACCTTGTAATGCAATATTTAACTGCGACAATCACAAGACTGCCTTGGCAAATCAGTCTTGCGATAGCTGCCTAGTCTTCTTTTCTTCGACACCCATAGAAGATTAACTTCTAAGACTTTGATCTTTCGGCCATTAACATTACATTAACTTAAGAATACCCAATTCTTAATTTATAAGAAAAAGATATTTATTTGACCGCTACAGAATTCAGAAGGGAAAAACAATTTAGGGGATGAAGGACACGATTTTGAACCCTAGGGCTTTTTTTTCGCTTTGTTTAGTTTGCTCAAGTGTGATATCAGAAACAAGGTAACGTAAACTTATTATTCAAGCACTTAGGCAAAATGAAATTAATATGAATCAACCTGCCCATTAACATTTTCAACATTTTCAAAGAATATTAAAGACAAATTATCGTAAATGATTTATTTTTCGTATGTGTAGGTAATTGCGTTTTGGAAATTACACTGAAGGCATTAAAAACTTTAGAATATTTAAGGTCGTCGTATTTGTAATCATATTTAAATTGTTATACACGTCTTTATCATTAGATGACATCAGCATTCATGTTTTGGCCAATTCAATGTGACCTATTGTTAGCTATGCTAAATATTATGATATAGAGACGCTGGCTGGCACTGTTCACAGAATCTTTAGAATGAATGTTTATTGAAACAATTGATGTTGCTATTCAAATTCTATTGACATTATGGACACTCAGCTATTTAACAAGATCCGATATTTATCAACTACCTTAAGAATTTCTAAGTATTTACAAACAGTTATTCAGTTTCTACCAGGAGGTTTTTTCTTCCTTACCTGTATGCTGTATTTTTTGCAGATGGCAATGGCTCTGCTAAAAAAAATACAATTTCTAAATTCAAATACTCTCATGAACTTAATATTTGACTATCTGCAGTTAAAAAAAATTGACAAATTATGTCAATAGATGGAGCAAAATGTTGTTAATTCAATTAGAAATTTCTGTATGTCTGCGAAAATATTTTTTCTTGGACCTAATCTTTATCGCAATCTACATATTATACGCTAAATGGGTTTATTACTGTGGGAATTGTTTAACAATGTAAACTTGGACTTCAAGAAACAGTTAAAAAATCAAAGATTAATTATTAATTTTGGTTACAAAATAACACTTATGAAAGTCCGAAGCTACATCTACTTAAATGTGTATTAATACGTGAAGATAGTTCTATGAACCCCTTTTTAAGCAAATTTCGTTAAGTAGTACCTAAACCCTAACCATACTTAAAGTTTTTACACGGTGTATTTGGAAAAGGAACCCTTACTTAAATCACGGAAAGGGCTGACTGATGACTCTACTAGAATGCAATTACAATAAGAATTTTTGAAAAAAAACTATCCGTTTACAAGTTATTAACGTTTGAATTTTTTAGGTATTTTTACCTCCGTTTCTCATAAAAGCATGTGTAAAGTTAAAGATTTTAAATCGTACATATTTTTTATTTTGGCATTGTTCACTCAGTTTTTGAGAAATCCAGAAAAACTAACTTAAAAAGAATTCGAAATTAGTTTTTATGGATTTTCTTAGTAACGGAATGAAAAAGTCCAGGTAATCTACACGTGTCCAGTACATATATACAAATGTTGTCCTGCCATTATACGGATAGTCTATACAATGATAGTTCAACTTATACAAGAATATGGCTTAATTTATGATTTAATGTTAGAAATACATAGGTCAATGAAATAGAACAAAACATTTAAAATTGTATGAATTTCTGGTCGAATTTTGCTCACTAGGCGGTCTCTAGTTTACATTAAACTGTACCTAACTAACTGATGCTAGTAACCAGCGTACTACAATTAATATAATAATCAAAAGAATAATCTTTTATATGTGTATGCTAATACCAAAGAACTGCGAATTTGTACTAATTGTTATTTTCAATTGATCATTTAAGTATTTATCCTAAAGAGTTTATACGATCATTATAAAGGCTATTAGATCAAGAAAGTGAATACTTGAAGTCTGATATACTGCCGTTCTACATAAAGGTAGATACTTTTTTATTTTACCAACTCTAAGAATTGATCAATCAATCTTTGATATTGATCATGAATAGAAACTGAATAACTACTTTACATATCTAAGTACATTTCGCTTCACGTACTGGCCAACTAGACTATTGATGTTTACGCTTCCACGTCAGTGCTCCACTCCTGCTTAGCGTAAAGTTATGTTATATGCTTTGATTACCTTTGGTTCAGTTTCCGATTCCGCATTATGTGTGTCAGTATGCACGTGTAGTTATTGTCCCCAAACTGTCACTGTGTGCGTGTTTAGGGATGCCTGCTCTAAATTATTTCCTGAACTTCTGTCTATTATCTATTGGATGAAGGGGCGGCCTTGGGCATTGCGAGGCCCCGGGCGATAGATCTTTGCGAGGCCCCGGGCGATAGATCTTTGCGAGGCCCCGGGAGATAGATCTTTGCGAGGCCCCGGGCGATAGATCTTTGCGAGGCCCGTATGTATGTAATCGTATGGCATGGGTAATGGCAATCTTGTAGCATTATTTTCACCTTTAACACTAAAACCGTTTTTCTCCGTAAAATATTAAACCTGTAATCAAAGCTTATATTTAAGTAATACATACATTTTGTAAATTTTAAATCGTTGAGGTAGAGCACGTTGATAACGTAGAAAAAATTGTATGGTGAGTTTATATTATTACGCCAATTTATTGTCCTACCACGTATTTGTCTAATAATATTCGCATGTGTTGATTACAAGTCAAAACAAAAGAATCTTTTAAGATGTGACACAATAGATTACGCGTATTAATTTTCAAATGTTTTTTTTTGTATAAATAGATCTTCGATTTTTTCCACGCTAATAATAGGGACGCAAAATAATAGATTTTCTTATGTGTCATTGTTATAGTTCGAATGATATTAGTTAGTACTTAGCAGCTATAGTAAAATTTAAGTTCGTCATAGTCATGCTATAGTCTATAGTCTTTTATGATAAAACTGAAGAGCACGTTAGTTTCCGGTGCTAATTTCAGATCCTTGTCCTGACATTGCCTCAAGCTCCGTCCTGACCTTAATACTTATAGAACCGAAGCGGTGCAAAACAAATTTAACGACACCGTTTCTTTTTAACTTATACTACATAATGCCTCATAATATAGGTAAATTATATCTTGAGGAAAGTTTAAGAATTACAAATTTCCTCAATTCACTCAATATTACACATACAATATACAAACTTATTTAACTAACTATTACAATAACGTAAGTAACATACGTATTGTTTTTATATTATATAGCCGTTGACACCGACTTCGACAACTTGCTTCGCTCTTTGCAATAGGGTCCCTGTAAGGGCCTTAACTAGTCGAGCTTAACAGAAACGCAGAAGTAAATACAATTGTATTTCTTTAATGGTTATAAACAGTATTCATGGAAGTTCTTACACTAATCTACAATACTGGTAGCGGAAATGTTGACAAGTTTTTACTGGCTTCAAAAGATGAGTCAATATTCGTTAATCTAGATATAAAAAGTCCTGACAAAATAGTTAGGAACCATTTTCTCCTATGTTTATCAACCAATTTCATTTAAATTTTTCTGCCTAATAGCTAGCGACGAGTTTTAGTTAAGTAATTGAATTAATTTTATTTTTTTGGATCGGATAGTTTTTTCTATTTAAATTATGTGAAAATGGCAACAAAAAGCTACAGGGGTCCATTATGTATGTCCACTTGTTATGTACGACAAATCTATACAATGAAAGTTCAATTTATACTGGTCATGAAGTGAAACAACAATCAAAACGTAATGAATATGGTCGAAACTAGACTAACTTTTTCTAAGAAGTGGTAGTTACTTTCAGTCATTTGATAGGAAATTACATTTACCCATGTTTTAAAATAATAGCATGCCAAGTCGGAATACCATTCCTATATCTTATTCAGGTTAAATTGTATGCGCTCTGAAAATGTATTTTTTTTAATACCGGGCACGCCTATCTTTTTTATTACCTACATTACTTAATTTACCTACTTAGGTATACAATAAATACGCTGTGTAATGATGATAAAAATGCACATCGGAAAAAAAAACTGAAATGTAATCACTGTACTCGTACCACACATTTTTTTTATCATATACTTAATTAGAGTGAGATAAACGAATTCTTATCGTACCTTCTAACTGTCAAATCGATATACTAGTTAACGACATTATGAAAACGCTATCGATTAATTTTGCTGAATTCCGCCAAAGACGACGAAAACGACTGTGTCTCTTCGGAACTTTGAATAAGAAAAACTCTGGATTCGTTCGGAGGCAAAGAAAATTATCTTTTATAGACCTCCGCCCGGCCAATCCATAAACCTGATCGAGATCAAGCTGTACGTTGCCGGTCAGGGTTACAAATTAACGGTACTCTAGGCAGGCAGTGCGCTCGTCCCTTGGGGGTTTCCACATGTAAAAAGGAAAAACAACTTGGTTGTAGGACAACGCCTACTAGGAGTTGGTGTCTTAATCGCCACGTTACCGCCTTTCCTGGTAATAAGTCTGATGTCACAGACACCGCGTGTTTTCAGTCAGTTCGGCTTCGATATTATGTACCCTCGGCGGGATGTAACAGGAAGGTGCCACATGGAACTTTGCCTACGTTATTCGATGCCCAGTCGCGCCCTTCAGAGTTTAGTAGAGTTTCTGTGCGCAAAAACTATGCCCCCCGTTAATGCAAGTGACAATTAGTGAATTGTCTCTTGCATTCACATCGCGAGGAAACTTGTATACCTGACCAGTTCGGCAATGTTCTCAGAAGATTGTACAATCGGCCAAACTGGCTACTTTTGGCTGCTCTCAATCTGAGAGCCTAGCAGTGTTTTAATTTCTATTCGAGGCTTATCCCGATCCCGTGGGAAAACCGGGATAAATAGCGTATGTCTTAATCCAGGTCTCCACCTATCTACATACCAAGTTTCAACGCAATTGGTTTCGTAGTTTTTGCATGAAAGAATAACATACATCCATCCATACATCCTCACAAACTTTCACGTTTATAATATTAGTAGGATTACTATGTATTAAACATATTCTTTTGTTACAAATCATTGCGAGTATAAAAAGACTTTGAATGTTGTTTGAACGTTAAAACGATTCAATTATACTATGACACTGACAGCCAAAATTAACTTTAACGCTCTTTTTACTTGCACAGCCCAACCACATACTATAAAGACTTTGCGAATTGGTATTAGTATAAGGCTCTGTTTCCGCATTTAGACTCATAGGCGGTCCATTATGCGTTCAGATAAAGCCGACTAGTTGAGCCAGCCTAGCTTCTTTCAGAAGCACAGAAGCCTCTTGGGGCTTTTACAGTCTTCTAGGAGCGACCTCGCACCCGCGAGGATGCTTGCTTGTTGTGTGGCCACTCCCTCGCACTCCAGGATAACGTTGGCGGCCGTTTCCTATGCAGACTTCCGACGTCGAGACATGAGTCTCAACGCGGACGTCGGAAGTCTGCATAGAGGACTGTCTGTCGCATTGATGGTGAATAAGTACCGGTTTAGGGCCAGGTGGCCCGTAGTGGTTCCTACAACTATTCTGATGTCAAGCCGATTGAGACTGAGCAGTCTGCGAGTTAAACGTGGTGAGACCTCCGACAGCAATATTTTAGACTGCGTGCAGCCAGCTATATCGACCCAGCAACCGTTCTGCGCTTCACGATTCCGTTGCCTTACCCATAAGCGAATTGGATGAAGGGAATTGGCAGCAGTATAGTTAGACCTGCCGCTGACATTGTAGATCCCTTCCTTGCCAGGTCATCAGCGACGTCGTTACCGAGTGAATCACTATGCCCTTTGATCCACTGAAGAATTACCCAATTGGCAGAGGCTAAACGCTCCAGCATCTGGTGGCATTCATAAATGAGACCGGAGTTCATGGTGTTGTACTCCAGGGCCTTTAGGACGGCCATACTGTCTGACAGTATACGGATGTTGTACTCCTTTATACCTTTTGACATGACCGCAGTGGCGGCGTAGGTTATCGCAACACACTAACATTGACATATGGAACTGTGTTGGCCTAGCGCCAGTGATATTTATATTTTAAGTCTTGTGAACTCCGGCTCCAGTACCTGCCCCATCTTGGGACCGTCCGTGTAGATCCGGACTTCAATTATGAAAGATTGATGTGTTGTTTCGGGATCCTGTCGCATGTATGCCCTAGTTGAGATTAAAGTTGATATAGCCTTGGACATTGACAAAATACGAAGAGCCATAGTTAATATTGTAAATAAACATTTTTAAACACATTGAAGAAAGTATCCTCCAAGCATATTTACCTGTAAATACTTAATTAAATATTAAGGAGAGACAACATACGTTGCAAATCCAAAAAACTGCCTCAAATACCGTCACGTGTGAAAGAATTTACTAAGAAATTCAAGAATTGAAATGGCATTTTCACAACAGTGGGTGAAGGACCTATAAATAATAAATTGTCGAAAGTATACGAAGCCTTCAAATCTATATCCACAACAAGTGATAATTATGAAAGTGCATTCTCTTTAGCGGGACTAATGTGCAATAAAATGTGCGTTTCACTTAGTGAGGACTCCCTTGATGCATTTGTTTCTTTAAGATATTTTCACCATGCCAACAAGGAATAATCTTAATTTTCTGGCATATTTCTAAAATACCTGACATAACAGAACAATACTCTACCATTTTCATTTTGAATATTCTTATTTTAGTTTCTAAAGTTTAATTTCGATTTGTTTTTAATTTTAAAGGTCTAATATAAACTAAATAACTTGTGTTGATATTTGAAGCATTTTACGATTTGTAAATATTGCATGTTGCAGTGTTTATAATTATGCAATACTAACTTTGTCCCGCGGCTCCGCTCGCGTAAAAGTTATATTTCTATTCCTCGGAAACAGTACTTTTTCTGGAGGAAAGGTTTCTGTACCCCTGACAATGTGTACTTATTCTGGTTATGATTATAAACCCTCCTATAAAAGAAATACGTATTTACTTATGTAAATGAAACTAATACATTTTATTTTAGAGTATCGGACATTATTTCTAACTTTAGTCATTATTGCGCTTATACCTACATAACTAAATGTTGTGGAACTAATTGTAAAAAAGGCATAACTACAATAGCATAACGCACTAAAACTTAGGTATAATGATGTGGCCTTCGTTTTTTTACGCGTATGAAACATATCGGCAGTATTTTTTCATTAGAGATTGTTGTCTGTATATTTCCTTTCCCTGATGTTGTGTGATCAAAGTTCAATATTAATGGATTAGATACCTACGCGTAGTCACAATATACATACATGATGAATGCATGCCACGTTTATTTAATATGTACCTACCTATATCTTAGAAAAAAAATGCTTTGAGTAGGTACATATACTGATACCATGCCAAAATACAAACACGTAAATAGATCGCTTAGACGTAATAATGATTATTGTTGCCTACTTCTAATATGAGCCTACATTGAAATAGTCCATATGTAATGTGTAAAAAAATCTATAATGTACTTCCTGAATCTATAAAGACAGAAAATAGTGACAAAACATCACTACATAGTATAAAACAAAGTCGCTTCCTGCTGTCCGTCTGTCCCTATGTATGTGCTTAGATTTTTAAAACTACGCAACGGAATTTGATGCGGTTTTTTTAATAGATAGAGTGATTCAAGAGGAAGGTTTATATGTATAATACATGCATAATATAGTAGAGAAACACTGATAACTTTAGAGGTTTCTAATGTGATGTCGTAAATAAACACATTTTTTTTGGTATATGTCTATCTCTTAGGGATAACCCACAATAACCATTTTTTATCTTTTACTTTTTACGAGAAATAATGACTTATTTACGAAGCGATTTTAAGCAATACAGCATTAATCCTTATCCAATTAAGTACCTTAAATACATTGTGCATTTAATATAGATCAAAATGGCCTTTTACAGCATGTAATTTCAATGAATATTTTCGAAGATATTACAGATTTAAAATGCAGGGACATAGCGGTTGCGGCGGTTGCAGGCGTTGAGTGTTTTTCACATGGCCAATTATATGTCGCTCTTTCAAGAGTAACCTCTGAAGCAAACATGCTTGTATTGTCTAATGACAAAAACGCTGTGAACGTTGTATACATAGGCTGCACTAAAAGTATCGGGAATGGAATGAAAAAAATGAAATTTCCACCATTCCTATCATATTAAAATCTTTTTAATTGAAAACTCCTTGGTTTTAAAAATCGAATACCATTTATTTATTTAAAAACAAGATTCTCGGTCTTCTCACAAGGTCTTCTCAAACTTGTTTAGTCGTTGAGAAAATGGAATTGACTCGAGAAAATTCAAGGGCGATGATTTATTATGACTTTCAAAGCGGTTTAACACAAAAACAGTGTGTTGACCGGATGCTTTCTGCATTTGGTGATGAAGCCCCATCTAAAACCACAATTTATCGCTGGTTTGCTGAATTTCAACGTGGACGTGTCAAGCTCAGTGATGATCCCCGTCAAGGTCGTCCAAAAACTGCAGTCACCGCAAAGTCACGCAAGAAAACGTTGATGCTGTGCGTAAGCTGATTGAGGAAGATCGACATGTGACATACCGCGAAATTGAGGCAAATTTAGACATTGGCATGAGTCAAATACAAATAATCTTGCATGAACAATTAGGTGTAAAAAAGTTGTTTTCCCGATGGATACCGCATTTGCTCTGTGAAGAGCAAAAAGCGCTCGCGTTACTTGGTGCGTCAGAACTCTCGAAAGATTCCACGCAGGATCCTCAAATGCTGTATACAACATTGTATCAGGTGACGAATCCTGGATATACGCGTACGAACCCGAAACAAAAAACCAGTCACGAGTTTGGGTGTTCGAAAATGAGTTAAAGCCAATTAGGTAAAATTGTTCGTTCACGGAGTGTTGCAAAAAAAATTGTATCCACGTTTGTCTCCAAAACCGGCCATGTTGCGACTATTCCTCTTGAGGGACAAATAACGGTTAATGCAGAATGGTATGCTAGCATTTGTTTGCTACAGGTCGTTTCCGAACTCCGTAAAGAGAACTGCAACCGCCGCATCATCCTCCATCACGACAATGCGAGTTCTCACACCGCGCACAGAACAAAAGAGTTTTTAGAGCAAGAAAACATATAATTCTTAGACCATCCGCCGTACAGTCCCGACCTAAGCCCTAATGATTTCTATACTTTCCCTAAAATAAAGAATAAATTGCGTGGTCAGAGATTTTCATCACCTGAAGAAGCTGTGGACGCCTACAAAACGGCCATTTTGGAGACCCCAACTTCTGAATGGAATGGTTGCTTCAATGATTGGTTCCATCGTATGGAAAATGTGTCAAATTTCGCGGAGAATACTTCGAAAAGCAATAAATACATTTTTAAATAGTAATGTTGTGTCACTTCCTTGATTCCCGAAATTTTCTTCCCGACATTCTGTAGTATATTTAGTATATCATCATTGCACCCGTGCGAAGCCGGGGCGGGTCGCTAGTTTCTATATAAAATAAAACAAATGCTAATTAATAAAGCCTATTACAATATCAAAGAACACATGAACGATAAAGAACTTAAATAATCAATAAAACAAAAATATAATTCTATAATAAAATAAATTATTATTATAATATATAAGTCATTATTAAATAAAAAATAATAAACAGCTGGATTGCAAGGAAGGGATTATACATCAGTCACGTAACTCACGTAAGCTAGTTCTGATCTGTATTTTTTATCCTAACCCGTTCACAATAAACGTATTAAGTTATTTCTTCCAACATACCAATCGTTAATCGTTACTTAATTAACGCGTAAACCATTCTGCTATAGGTACCTACTCTTAGTTTTATTTAGGTCTTAACTGCTATAACTACGATCAACCGACCGGAGATCCTCCGTTCTGAGGATTAGTTTAAGCACATTGTCACTATTCTTCAACCGACAACATATTTTTTTTTCATTTGTTATTTTTTACGTTTATTACAACTAAGATAAACCTTCGTGATGTACGGTCTTTCGTGATTTTTTGTTCCTAATGCAAAAATAAGAAATTTAAGTGTTACTCATGTCAATTATAACTTAGTATTAAATCTCTATTATTTAAAGTGTCTGAAAAACCAAGTACCGACATTTTGATGTTTAAACTAAGAGCAGTCAGAACACTCAGAAAGTCGAAACACTCAGTCACTAGCAAACAGCTATACGGTACACGTACTGCTTCGGAGCGTAAGGTTGGCAGTCACAATTCATAAGCTCGGCGAAAGAGAAATTTAGGCATATTAGAATATATAGTCCAAGATCCCAGGGCCACCAGACGTCACGTATTTTCTGACGAACGAAATGTGGACGATTGAGTAATGTTAGTATGTACTAAGATCGCATGCCTACCTGCTAGCTTGGTTAGACGGTCAATTTCCAGGTATCAGGTAATCAAGGTAGGTACATAAAAACATTACTTACCTCACGTAAATTCTCAAAGCTGGTTTTCACGTATATTTTAGACAATATCGTTAGAAATAAGTCGACAACTACTCCCAGACACTTTCCGTCGGCCGTATTGCTTTGCAGACGCTTTAAAGTTCCCAAAATAATGACTAAACTTCACGTAAATTCTGATGCTCCATTTTTTACAACTAGTTTAAAACCTTTTACAAGAAGACAGACGAATCCAAGGGGCCAATAATACCCTAAACTCAATTTTAATTCCTCTGTGGATAGGAGCGAGAGAGCATTATCCACGCGCATGAGACTGAGTGAGACCGATTGCGCTGTTAAGGCCATGAAAATTAATTTAGCAGATATTTGATAATTTTTAGAACAAACAAATTATGGCAAAAAAAAAAATTACATGTAATAATTTAAAAAAATTAAAAATGCAATTTTTTTAATGTAGTACTAAAGTTAGCCGACGTTTTTTTTTTTTATGTTATTAATTAAAAGGCCCTGGGATCTTGCTCTAAAAACTTTTTATAGTTATTTTCTTTGTCCATTAAGAATTAATTTGACATAGAGAAAAGTTATATTCAAGGATTTAATTCATTTAAAATCGCCAAAAAATTTACTGTAGTTTTTTTTTTGCATGTGTCGCCAAGTTTGTGATACTACCGAAGAGAGTATCCCTTATACTCTAGATACTTTTTAGTAACTTGTTTATTGAAATAGTGATAAAGATATTGTAAATGCGAATTTAACATCTAACAATTTAATTAATTAAGTTTGTTTTGAGTTTAGTGCATACATTTTCTTCACTAGAATTCTTTTAAATTGAGTTTGAATGTGACCGGAATTTCAAATATTTTAGTAAACTTGCGTAGGTACCAGAAACATGATTTTCCTTGTAATTCGATTTATTTTGTTTATTATTTTTCTTGGATTTGGGCTAATAAATAGTTAATCTGCATAGTTTGAAAAAAATCTGTTAACTAACGATGAATGTTTGTTACTCTTTCACGCAAAAACCACTGAACCGATTGCGATGAAACTTGGTATGTAGATAGCTGGAGATCTGGATTAACGCATAGGCATCTTTTTATTGCGATATTCCCACGTGATCGGGACTTGCGCGGATGAAACCGCGAGACGCTGCTAGTACGAAACAAGGAAATCAACTTTTAGTAGTTGTCCCTAAATTTGTGACGAATATATCTAAATTGGTAGGCTAGCTGACCCAGACCAAGTTGTGCAACTTCGTCTGCGTTTGTAAATATGATGCTCCGCTCTTATTGGTCGTTATATAGCATATAGCCTTCCCCGATAAATGGGCTATCCAACACTAAAATAATTTTTCAATTCGTACCAGTAGTTCCTGAAATTGGCGCGTTCAACTAAACAAACATTCAGCTTTTTAATATTAGCATAGATTGAGTGGAGGTAATGTAAGCGGAACCGGGTAAGAGAGAAAGATGATGATTATTGAGATTCATCGGCAAAATTTCTGGCTTAGATAAAAGTTGACATCCTAATTTACAACTGCGAAGATGTAAAGAAAATTTTAAGCCCACTGAAGAAAAGAGGTGTTTATTCTGTAGCAGATATGTTTTCGTTTTTATTTTATTAATCATTACTGTACTCTAATCTCGTTAATTAGTTTGTAAGCATTTTTTTTACGTTTTTTTTTATTCTTATTAGGATATTACAGTCTTTAAAGTCCTTTAGTCTTTAACCATTTATATAATTGTTTTGGTGTGTACTATTCACTGAAGAATAGTTTATTTTATTATACAATTATATGACAGTATTTTAAATATATAAACATGGCTATACATATATAAACATAATGCTTAAAGGCTAATTAACGACTTTCAAAATTGTTAATTAAACGTCTTTAAACATTATTTCCTTAATACAACATTAAAAAGCATTCATCCTGTCGTTACTTATACAACTCTTTAATATATTTTTGTTTAAAATTCAATATTAAAATATTATAACACTGTAATAGCCTTAATAGTAATATTAACCTTTATCCTGAAGTAGGAGCCGCGATTTCACGAACTTAGGAATAGAGCAAAATTGTATCACGAAGTAGGGTTCAAATATAAGGTTTACAAATTAATTAATAAAAAAATAGAATTCAAATGAAAATGGCACAGTTCTTGCATTTAATTACTCATAAAATACAGACGATCATTTACCAAAAACTTTTGAACTAATATGATGTTTAGAGAGATCTTAAAGTCGTAAAAGCCTTATCATATAATGCCGAAAGACATTTACCTTAAGTTGGCTTGTTGCCGAATGCATGGTCCACGGCCCAGTGGTGTCAGGTACCCATTATAAGCCATATCCTCCAATGGGGCACTGGCGATCCTGATCACACGCGAACTCGAAGTTAGTAGTAGTGGTTTATCGGGGTATCTTATGGGTGTAGGTTGAACTACTGTGCCTTTCTTCATACAATGATAGATATAGGTGGTATGATTGATAAGTGTAGGTACCTAAATATGTGGTCCTAAATCTCGGACTTCCTGGACAGGACCAACTCGCCGAGTCTTCCGTCGCGTTACCTGCCTAGATATTTTAATCGTATAATTATTTGGCAAAATAAAGGATGAGTCAGTTTAGTATACAGGTCACATATAGACGTGTAAACTGATAAAGCAATAGAGATATGACATTAGTGATAAATTTAAAATAAGTGAAATGTAATGTAATGCTAATTGTGTTTAGCTAGTGAAAGCATTAGGTACAGTCATTTGTTGGTGTTACCTGGAAAAATTTGAGTTGGACTTTTGATAATTGGTGTTTATTACCATAGGTTTACTGTGCCACCTCCTCCTTGCCGCTCGCGCTGCCATATTGTTAAAATACCGCCAAAAAACAGTTTTTGACTATGTCTCCTTTCCCCTTTCGGCCGCTATGGCAACTAAGTTTCGCAACCAGTCCATACTCATTTAACTTATTTTACGAAGAAAATAGTTTCGTAAAAATTAAACTAGAGTAAAATTTCCTATAATTTATCTAATACCCTTTTTTGGAAGTTTTTTTATCGTGGTATCTCTAGTAGGTAGGCCCCATCCACATGCAGTGCACTATTACAATATTTAGCGCATTCTCCTTCGCTTCGCTATTCTTCTCGCAAGCGGCAAAGATACTAAGTGGTAAAGTGGAAATTCGGAAAGAGCACGTCGAAATCTTTCCAGGTAACCAATTTTTTTAACACCAAATGACTGTACTATTATTACACCTCATTACATTGATAATATTTACTACTCCAATTCTGATTACCGAAGTAATTCTCTAAGATTTCTATACGACCCACTTATGACTTAAGATAAAAATATAAATCAGTATTATTAAATTTTATTGGAAATTGTTAGAACATGGAAACCTGCGACTAAGAGTGGACGAGCTAGTATGTACTCCTACACCTTTAGTAGAAATAAATAAAATAATATAAACAAGTATACTTACTCAACCATGCTTTTCTGTTTAAGGATCGGCAACAAACGTTACCCTTGAGGAAAGCTGAGCAACCTCCTGAAGTAACAAGCAATAACCATGCTCCCCCAAAAAGAGAAGCTACTGACAACCCTCCCCCGCCACCGCCGGTAAGAATATAATAGATCACAGATTTTTATACTCCAGCCTTGACAGCACTAAAAACGTATATGAAACAACTACAAATTTAGTCTCGGTATTGGTCTCAACCCCAACGTGTCAACCTACCTTGTAACTTGGATTTGATGGATTACTAAGTGTGATATAACATACTATCTATCCGGTATGAAGTCTGTAATAAACTAGTAAGCGTTTGCAAAACCAGCCAATAATTATATATATAAATGTGAAGGTTTGTTGGTTCGAAATCATCAATATCACGAACGATGTCGCATCAAACTGATATATTTGCTAAGCAAGTGGCTTATTTAATACTTCTTCAAAAAAATCTAAGAAATCTTTACATCGTAACTGAGCAACTTACATTTACAAACCTGTTGTGGCACTGTCACAGATGCACATCTGTCGCTGTAGATATTGAACTTAAGAGCACGAGGTCGGGGTGCAC
Organism: Euplagia quadripunctaria; assembly: GCA_963859945.1. Classification (NCBI taxonomy): domain Eukaryota; kingdom Metazoa; phylum Arthropoda; class Insecta; order Lepidoptera; family Erebidae; genus Euplagia; species Euplagia quadripunctaria. Next base: position 14,817,901 of record OY982565.1, on the reverse strand, counting down.
TTGTTATTTTAAGTCAAGATCACAGGCTGCAGAATAATAAACTTGTATTACACCTTAAATACTTACATGCATAATATTTTTAACTGACTTAAAAAGGACGTAGGTTCACAATTCGACTATATTGTTAATGTGCACTATGCGATATCTTCGCTAACTGTAAACAAATTTACGTGATTCTTTTTTCTTTGAATAAGTTGTATCTAAAGAGTAATTCCATAAAAATTAGGAAAGTATGTGCGTCATGTCTTTGTTACATTGTTGTTATAGAAGATTGTTGGCTCAGCGAAAAATGGTTTTCCCCAGTCACAAAGGTATTCACATTCAGTGGCATTCTGGCAGCTAGACCAGACAACATAACAGGATCTATCAAGAAAACGGATCTTAATTTAATTACGTATCTATTTAAAAAAATTAAACACGTTCACTTAAGTAAAGAATTCTTTAGAAATGTTCTTTTTTTCCATGAACATGATATTGATTAGCCACTTTTTAAAAATGTACACTTAAATCATTAGGTTAACAATAATGTTTATTTGCATGCTTATTTCAGATGCCTACTACAAATGGACACCAAAATGGAGATCATAAACTTCTAGATAGTCAGAAAACTATCACAAAGCCAACTATCGCAGATATCATAACAAATTCAAATTTTAGAAAAAATGGTACCATAACAAGAACACCGACTCCAGATTATAATAAGAAAACTGAACCGATATCTCAGATTAAGAGTATTAAAGACGAAAAAGTGGAACTGGAATCCCTAGAATCTTATAAATTAAAGAACCCTGCCAATGTACCACCAAAACCACCTTCCAATTATTTTGTGAAAGCACCAAATGGCACAGCTACGATGAAGAAACATTCGCGGCCTGTGTCTGTGACGATAGGTGAATACGCTTATAGTGGCGGTAGCAGAAGGGAGCCGACAAAGTTAGACTTTCTCAATGGAGAGAAACCTAATGGTCTACATGATACCGACGATGAAGTTTCGATATCAAATAGACTACAATCAGAGCTGGCTTTAACACTTTCTAGATCTAATTTACGTAAGAAGACTGAAGCTTTGGTAAGTACTGCTGTATCTATCTAATAGTTATATGTAATTATATAGATTTAATTTTAAAATTGGAAGAAAAAATTATGAAAATTGGATATCTCTATTAATTTTATTATTCTAAATTTTTTTAGTCCAGTCGGGATAGACATAAAAATAGCCTTATGGGTGGAATTTTATTTCTTTTAACTTTGGTTCTCGCACTTTTTTTACTCCACGATCAATTACGATTTTTTTGATAAACTTGATAGTATAACTCTGCAAATATTGATCCTAGCGTAAAAATGAAAATGACCAAACTTGTGGGAAATTAAATTTCCAACAACTTTGGATAAAGTTGCAAATTAACGAGTTATTTCAGAAAACCGAAAAAAATTAACTTCAAAATCAAGATGGCGGCGAATCCAATGGCGGGCTTCCCCGAAAATCGAAATGTAGACTTCCAACACCTACTTTTTTCTATTTAAATGTCTATCCCGACTGGACTATTTAAGACCGTCATTATATTAATTTTACATTTATTCTTACTGCCTAATTAAAAATAGAGAAAATTCGAAAACAATACTCATTTTAAGAGTTTGAAAAACCTGATGAATCTAGGGAAATTCTAGAACATACCTACTAATTTAGTTTAGTTATATTTACAACAGTTCACAATATTTTATATAGACAGAACCATTTGTTGCTAAATCAAAATAAGAAAGGGCCTTTAGAAAGATAGTGTTTCAGAAATTTCTGTGTAAATATTTTTTTTTATCCTGTTGAAACCCCCACGGGTCATCACCTCACCGGAGCTAACGGTAAAGTGGTATGTCGGAATCGAACCGACTAAAATCACACGGTGTTCCGTCACAAGTCAGTCTATTGCAGGGGGACCCGGGTATACCCTAGGAAGGAGTCCTCCGGGAACCCCTGCAGACCCTGGCCGCCTTCAGCAGGCGACCACATCATGAAGTACGGGAGGCCTTTTTAATGTATTATCTATGCAAGGTTCTAGCCTTGTCCAACATGTATTGTGTGGGTTGGCAATGAATCTTTAGTTATTTATATTTAGAAAATGTTTGTTACCCTAACTAATTAATTTAAATGCTTGTTCTAAGAGTAGATTCATATTGGTAGTATAATGTATATTAGCTTAAACCAGTACCCTAATCAATATGCTGCTACTACTTCTAATTAATTTATGTACAGTAGTACCTAAGTAGGTATGATTAAACTCACTTGCGTGCTTTGAATGTCCCAAGTATACATTGTGTTAGTGTATAAATACCCCCTCTGTGTAGTTTTATTCGTCACAAATCGGTAGCACAGTTGTCATTTTATTCATTTTTATTAAAGACATTAAAACCTCTTAATAAGACCTACCTATTTTAAATAGAACCTTATCAAGTAGCAAATCTCAAGTGTACATAATATTGACTACATTTATTTATACGTTGTGCATTCTTTCCAGAATCAAGGCATTATTAAAAGAAGTTGTAACACAAACGAAGACAGTGATTCGTCCATAGATAAAAATTTTCACGCTAGATATGGCAATAACTTGTTACCATTACCACCGTGTGTAACAATCCCCAAAGTTGCAGTTTTGAAATTAAAGCCTTGAACATGACCAGATATATTATATTTAGGTAGATGGAAATCGGTGATAAATTAAAAATGCATAAATGTTTTGAATATTTTCAAGTGCACTTTAATAGCAAATAATACAAATGCATGACATCACGTTTTTTACTAACGGTTATTTTTCGGGTGGTGGTGATTGTATAACCACAGATCATTTGAAGTATGAAGCAATAAAATATACACATGGTGATTTATGACAAAAAATAAAACACATTTTGTATGGATATGTTCTTAGATTATTTGAAATTTTCTATTTTATTATTTAAAATATGCACTGACAGTCCAACCTCTGTCGGGTTCTGCTAGTAGATTCTTCTGGAGATTGTATGGTCTCAAATCTCTGGCAGAATCCACAGACGTTTGACAACTAGTGTATATTTATTCACAGGTATATCTCAAAATTGGATGGTCTGTATTAAATGTAGAGTCAATATTATTGTGATTCTTTTGCAAGTTACAAAAAAGATAGATTATCTCTGGTCATCGTAATTAGAGGGTTTATAGTTATTTTGATTAAGTGTTTTATTTTTCGGTCCTGCTCATACAACAGGATGATGTAGTAGTAGAGGGCGCTACTAGTATATTGCATACTGTGGGTAATAGGTACGCTATTTGTAAGACGTACAGCATGCTGAAAGTTTCTGGAACTATCCACTTACAATAATAAATAAAAAAGCAATTAAAGAATTCTAAAATTGAACTTTCTGGAAACATGTTTCTTTTTAATTTTTCATTATGGTGTCCTTTAGAAAATTGTGGGTCGATATTAAAATAAATTTAACTCGTGACAATTTTCGCTCAACGATTTTTTACGATTTTTGCTTGACTTCAATTGGCATTTGGTGGTGAAGCCCTATGTAGCAGCTCGGTGTATTCGTGGTTTGGAGGATTTAGGCGTGAACGTGATCATCTCCATGGCGATGTACGTAAAGGTCGGTGGGCGACTGCGGTTACAGAATCCAATATTGATAGGTACCGTACGTAACAACTGATTAAACCTAACTAAAAATTATTTGTCAACAAATTCGTACTGTATTAGGCATTGGAATGAGCCAAATTTTGCATGTGCATCAGAAGGTTCGGAAGCCTTGCAATCGATGGATGCCGTATGATTTAACGGAAGACCAGAAACTACTGCATGTCGAGTGGTGCCGTAAAATGATACAAAAGTTTAATGGAGGACAGTGATTGCCTGCCTATAATATTATGACAGGTGACGAAACTACTTTACTTTGAACGCGAAAGAAAAAGCCAGTTGGCAGAATTCTCTTTCGAAGACTTGCCGACGACAGTTAAGAAAAGTCAAAGCTTTTGTATGAAAATGGTTGCTTACACATTACAAAACAGTGTCGCTTGAAGACCAAAGGACAGTGACCGCAGATTGGTACGTCAACACTTGCTTGCCCAGAGTCTTAGAAAAAGTTTGCAAAAGCATCCTCGCAGCAATGTCGTGCTTCACCACGATAAAGCGTCCTCACATTCTGCTAAGGTAACGGCAGCGTATTTGAAATTTAAAGGCTTCAAATGTAGAACTGTTGTCGGATCCGCCATACAGCCCATACCGCGCACCTTGCGACTTTTTTGTTTCCTAAAATTAAAGAGAAACTTAGGGCACACATTTTACAAGCCCTGAATTAACGGTGAATGCGTTTCACGAAGCCATTGAAGAGATCCCTAAGGAAGACTGAACCAACTGCTTTTTACAATGGTTCCAGCGAATGCAAAAAATTTATAAATTGTAATGGTAATTATAAGTCTAATATCTGGTCTTATTTATCAGAATTCAGAAACTTTCAGTATGACCTAAGTATCAAGACAATCTCTGATTAAAGTATAAGTTCCTACTACCAGAGATAAGACATTTTTAAAATACTAGTATTTGAAATGCAAAATACTAAATACAATATACCTATTTCCATTTTGTATTTAAATACTATATTTAGAAAAGCATTTTCTATTTTATTGAAATACCTTTTGGGACGTATTTTGTATTTGCAAAATGCAAAATACTTTTTAGCGTAACGTAGCCAGTAGGTACTACGTAAGTAGCCGCACACTGAGACGAGACTAGTTACGAAAATAACGCATTCTCGAAACTAGTGACACCTTTAAAGTGACTAGTTACGTTACGTTTCGTGAAATTCACGTAACGACCCACACCTAGTAAAGATAGTCTTTTTAAAGTATAATACCTGCTAGCTTAACTCCGCACTGCTAGAAAGGTTTTTTTTTTATGGTGGCATGATTATGAGACCACACCAAAGACCAATTAATATGTTGAATCCAATTAAATGATCAAAGTAAATTTGATTTGATGACGTGCTAAAAAAATGTACTAATAAAATAAAGTTAAAAACCCATGTACGCACAACTATTTGTGCCATCCCAGAATGTGTTCCTAATCACACAACTAAGTACAACTGATTTACTATAAGCATTCCTTTTAGCACAACTATAAGCGATAAGACTGCCCATTATACCTAACACTAACATTAGTATTAAGATATTTTTTTGTAGTTCTATATTTAAGGTGTACAATAAAGCATATTCTATTCTGTTATTTTGTAACTCTCTAGTATGCTACCATTCCTTTGTAACATTATTTTATGGATAACGGTCGTGGTTGCGTGATTAATTAGATAATATTTTACAAACAATGAAAATTTTGTAATCTATTATTGCGTATAAAAAATAATAAAAAGTTAAAATCCTGACTGTAAATATGTCTGTAACTTTATAAATTACATGGAGAGATTAATGAAAAAGAAAAACTTTGTTCCCATAATGTCCGTGTTCTGAGGGTGTCACCGCTCTAATAACGTTGTAGAGTCATGACACTCTACCCTAATTTAATAAAGTAAAAAAAAAAATTAATAAAGTATTTTGAAAATATGTATTTTGCAATTAGTATTTGAAACACAAAATAAAAATCTATTTTGTATTTGAGACAGAAAATGCTATAAGTATTTGCATTTTATATTTATATACATTTTATAAGCTATTTTGCTCATCTCTGCCTACTACATATTCTGGTGGCGTTTCTAGTGTGTTCAACAATGTGTTCAACAGTGTTCAACATTAATTAATTATCTTTGTGAAAATTTGTCACCTATCACTATCCTATCACCTGTGCTATGTTTTTTTTTATTAATGAGCTTTTTTACTTGCAGGCAGATACCAGTCGATGAAGATACGAGAAAGGCACATTACAACAATAGTTTTCTTTTAAATTAGACGTCTACTGAAAAATAGAACTTTTTGGTTAAAATTTAAATAGTCGACCAAAGTTAGTTAGGTATTTAATTTATGAGTTTATGAAATTGTATCAATATTATTTGTAGTGCCACGTCTGAAATAAGTATGGATTTTGAAACTACGATTACACGTAGGTACGAATATATAATTAATTTTAACCGTACTTACCCAATAAAATGTGTTAATATATTTTTAATGTTTTATGTTTTGATTTATTGAGGTTAGTACTTATATCAAAATATTGTATACCTATCTGTGGAATGCCTAAGTCATAATAAAATCTGGTGTAGATCATAAGGTTTTTTTTTTATTATTCATGTACCTGTAGGTGATGCTGTGCCTTCGAAAGAGCACTACCTTAGCAATAAAGTCTCTTACTGTGAATTAATTGATTTTATTTTTTATTTATTTTATTTTATTTATCTGGGATAACAAACAGTAGTATAATATTAAATTATTCACATTATAATTTGGTACAAATGTGCTAATTATACTCCCAACAGCATTATCCACTTGTTACCATACACAATGTTATAGAAAAATGGTGCATGCTACGCGATATAAAAAAATAAAGAATAGAATCAAATAATTCATAATAAACGATTAATTACTAATCTTCGAAATGCTTTTTTCGTGCAGGCACTCTTTTATTGAACAAACTTCTTTAAATGATACAAGTATGCAAAAGGTCAAAGGCTATTATTGCTCTGAGGTTAAAGATGCTTTGAAAACGAAGACTATTATTAGCTGTGGGACCTTTTAAGGTTGTCTTCAAATATGACGTTGTCACTTGACACTTTTCTACCTTTATATATTTTTTATTATTTTAATATAATATAGCCCGATGAGTTACACAAATGCCGAGTTGCCAAATAAAAACCCTTCACTAAGCTTCTGTGAAAGTCTTAGAAGAATACTCTCAAGAGAATGTAAGGAATTGACCGATACAGTTGCGATTGAAAGTGCTTTTAAAGAAACTACGAGAGATGGTAAAAATATTTTACGTTTTGTGCGACTCGGTAAGTTCCTAAGTTTACGGTAAATTTGAGGTAATATTAGTTAAAATAGATTATGCATACGCAAATTTGTGAACCATCACTCTTCGCTGCAATTCTTAGTTTAATGCAGAGTCAGTAACAATATTTACCGATACCCAGTGGTGGATTTACCAGTAGGCTGAGTAGGCTGAAACCTAGGGCGGCAAATTTGGGGCCTACATTATTTTTATGTCTTGTCCTGGGGTATCGAATTAGATAGACCGACTGGTAGGGGCGGCAAAATTCGCCGCTGCCGATACCCATGGCAGATGGGGGCTATAGCGCAGTTTATAAAAGCCCTATACAAGGTACAACAGTGACACACCGAGATAGGATAAATATAAAGGCGAAAAGCAAGTAGGTAAGTGTGCGATCGGAAATCGAAGTTGATCTCTCTAGGTGAGATGCCAATTGATACACAACTTACTGCTCTAGCTACATTGCTGGCTAGCTAACAAAAGTGAGTCGGTACAGCCAGAAAAATAATTTAAATGCAAAAGACAAGAGCAAATGGCCAGACAGCATGTAGATGTCTCCTAAACTTTTCAGCAATAGATACGGCCTGACACTGACTGCGGTCCGACTCTCTCATATCTCTGATCTCCGCAAAGGAGAAAGCTTTTGTAAAAAGTCACCGGAATATCTTAGGAGGCTATGGGAGTAGACTGTCCGTCCACAACCGTGTTGAATGTAAACTGTTTCTGTGGCAAATTATGAGTAGTCAGAACCGCTATACGGCTTTAAATTAGCTGCTACCTAGAATACCCGGTGAGTTTCCGTAAAAATATAACTCAACTGAATACCTTTAGATCTAAGGGAAAAGAACATCATTTTTCGTTTATAACGAAGGTTTAATACTTTTTTGCCATAAAAAGCTTTCTAAATAATTACTTTGATAGCGATTTACGATTGCTTGAAAAAACGATTTAAGCAAGAAGACAGTCTCTTGTACTGTCAAAACAGTGACTCCTGCAGTTTAGGGTTTTACAGGGTTGACTAAATTAGCTTGGTATTTATTGCAGCGTTGACTTCCAAGGCATTCGTAATAGCCTGTGAAAAAGAACAAGTAGCACCGTCGCATGTTGACAACCACCAGAATGCAGAAAATTTACAAGAAATAATAAAACTGTACCCATGGAGATCCGTCAAGTTATCTGTGTTTAAAAAAAGTAAAAGATACTGCGTTAAAGTTTTATTTCTTGATAAATCTATAAGATATTTTGAATTGCGCGGAATACCAAAAATGAAGGTAACGTCTTGTACGGGAAAAATGTAATACTGTTTATACATAATAGTATTTCCTGTTCTCGGCATTTGCACTATAAGAGAAAATCTGTTTATTGAATGATATAGAAACTACAAAGCTAGTTCATTTAAGACATGCAACTTATTCACCGTTGTGTCATATTGGTACACATTTTAAATTTTTTATGCAACGTAGTTGTAAAGTAAGCATATGGCCTGCCTGCCTGATACATTTACTCAATCTCGATCTTTCCGCAATAAGTTGAATGCTAAGCCAAGATTCTTTACTTATACAGTTGAACTCTTCTTATGCGAGACTAATTCCAGTCAAGTTCAGTAATTGGACCCGTGTCACCCGTAGCACAGGTTAACCGCTGTCTACTAATTATCTATAACATTTAAATGACTATTTTCGACATTATTTTGCTGGGGTAACGCACACGCGGTCTACTGTAGGGTGAAGATATTTAGAATTACTATTATTATTATTATTAAAAATAGATTTAAACTTAATAAGTAGTAATACTTCTCGACTAGTGCGCTCTCATACTAGCATTTGCTCCGATAGTGTTTAGATTTAGAGCATTGGGCTAGGAGTAGGCTAACTAGTTTACAATAATGCAACATAATAAGTAAGTTTTGTAACACTTCTTAGATTTATTGGGACCTATGGCGTCGTTACATTAAAGAACTCAATAACGTGAAGAAAAAATGGCCATTTACAGATCAGTCCAACGTGAGAAAGAAAAATTATGATGAGGAAACCCAATGTATAGAACTATGTGTGGCAAAACCCAAAAAAAAGGTATCATTTAGGTATATTTAAATTCTTACTTATTAGGTACAGTCTCCTTCAAAAAGAAGTATACGTGAACAAAGTTACATTACAATGTATAAGTACATCCATTGTGCGAAAATGTCCTAATGATCGATAGTGACTAAACATAGTATGCACCTACAGTAACTTGCAAATTCCAAGCACATATCGGGTTCAAAACTTTGGAAACGTGTCTGTTTCATAAATTTGTATGCAGTTTATAATTTTATTAGTAGTTAGTTAGGTACTTGTTGTGTTATAAGATGCTTACAAAGTTAATAAAACAGACACGTTTACAAGGTTTTAACCCGATGTGTACTTGGAATTGGCATGATACTATGTTTAGTCACTATCCAATTAATTTTAAGGTTTTCTAACTACGTAACTACGAAACAAACAAAAAAAGTAAAATGATCAAAAAACTTTTTGATATTTCTGTGATTTTCTTAATAAATACCGTACTCATAATATACCAGTAAAATGATTAAGTAATTAATAATTAGTCTGGTAGTCATCGACGTAAGATACTCTTAACGACCTGAATGCGTTGTTAATAATATTTATTAAATAATTTATTTTCCAATATGTAGAAATATCCACCCCCAAAATGGACAAATAAGTATTTATACTTAGGATCAACGAGAGAAACAGAAGACAAAATTCGCCCATGCCCAGTGCCTGGACTAGGGAATACAGAAGAAATCAAACTGCTATATTTAAAGCCAGAATATTTTGGTTGTTGGGAACAATCAGAACATTGGGTCCAGTGCAGAGAAAGTTCGTCAGAATTTGCTAGTCAGAATAATGAAGATACCGAGTGTGCCAATGAAACATGACATTGTGGCTCAATACATATTAACTATGTTTAAAATAAATTAGTATTGTATGAAAGCTGTTTTAATTAACAGATGCAATCCTCTGTATTCACGTATTTTTAGGTCAATAGCCACCTCCAAAGAGTCTCCAATAGTAGTAGTTGTCTGTCTGTTTGTTCTTATGATATCTAATGCTATACGGGCGTACCGAGGGCGGGAGGGCAGCTGCCCTCTTATTTAATCTGTGCTCTGGTATTGTATGCTTACGTAGTATTAAGTTTATTAACGTAGGTTTCAGTAAAAAAAAAATATTTGCCCCCTTCCTGGACCGACAAAATCAAATTTGGACCGCCTGTGACGACAAAAAAGTGCCTCCCTCCTGGGCGTAAGGCTGGGTACGCCCCTGGCTAAAGCGATAACATCTCAACCAATAAAAAATAACCTTATCGCATTATTCTAAGAAAAAGGTGTTTTTATCTCACCAAAATTAATCTAAACTAGTCACTTGTAATATAAGATGATACTGCGCTTATCATACGTTATAAAAATTGTTAAAAGGCAATTTAATTTTTAATTTACAATTAATTAACTAGATAAAACAGAACTGGTTAATTTTTCAGTTAAAGTTTTAGGTTTTAGGCTTTATTTCTCTTTTACAATTTTTATACACAAACATTTATAGTGTTTCTGGGGCGTTTACATTTTTTTCTAATATATTCATTTAGTTTATTTTTGTACATATACTGTACATGCTTTCACACTCTTTTGTAATGTTTCGCTATGGATTGTACAGCTGTGCTCCCTCAAACAATATAGTTTTCTTTCTATAGTTAGTACCATAAACTTGTAAGTATATTAAGTTTATGGTTAGTACCCGGATGAATCAACAGAATTTTGTTTTTGTTTCTAAAATTGTGATCCCATATTTTAACATAAAGTCGTTAATTTGCTGTTATATCACATAAAATAGTTTTTGTGTTTACAGACTTATATTTTACGGTTGGAAAGTTGACTTTGTCGTATATCGATGTATGGGAGAGTATTTTTAGAACCGCGAAGTTAAGTTAGTCTTTCGGAAAAGACAGAGAGAATTGATTCCCGAAATGGACGTAGGTACTATCTACATACAAGTTTGTTTGCTTACGGAAGCCTCACCAGACTCGCACTTGTCTGGTTTTTTTTAAGGTCGCGTCGGTCCAGAAATACCGCAGGCGACATTTGTAGATAGGGGTAACTTACATGGGGGTATAAGCCTATTGAAGTAAAAATAGTATTAAATAAGCTGCAAATTGCATTACCTTCTAATGATGTAGTAATGAGATCAGAATTCAACATTAGTTCCATTGGAGCTCAGGTGATAAAAATTATTTTGTACTAGGTGAAAACCCGGCTTCGATCGGGTGAAATGTGACTCATAATACACAATCTTTCACAAAATGTAGGTAGATATTTTGGTAGTTATCTGTTTTCAAGGAATATTAGGCAATGCATAGATTCGTATAGCATCGTTCATTGTGTTTAATAATTATAATACATTAAAACTGCGAAAGTTTTTAGATAAATATTTTTTATTTAAAATCAACTTTCAAAACAAACTAACATAAATTAACAAAAAAATAATATATAAATATATACGGTCGAATTGAGAACCTCCTTTTTTTTCGTCGGTTAAAAATAAAGAGCTTTCAAGGATGATTTTATAAAAAACTTCTCTGTTTTAAGCACTGTCTTTTTATTTACTTTGCTGAGTAACAATTGCAATTTTCAAAAATCATAAAAGTTGTTTAGTTTGATAGAATGAGTACAACATTTTTAACCGACGAAAAGGTTCTCAATTCGACCATTTATATAATACATATATAGCTTTTGGGCGTGGGTGCATACACGTCCATTAACCCGGCCTCTGGGAGAATAGAGTCACCTTCTCTACTCTTCACTTGGGCAATTCCTGTCTGGCGCGTCCACGTCGCGGGGGTGGGCATCTCACACTCTAGTAAGCCGGAGTGTAAAGATGGCGAAGTTCAGCAGGGACCCAGTGCTGCGGGGTATAACGCAGAACCCGTGCCCGGGGTTACGGGTGAAGACCTCAACGGTGGATTGAGCGGAGACAAAGGATATCGGTACGGTCAATGCAGCGGAAGGGGCAAGCCACAGAGGCTTTGTGTCTGAATCCTGATGGAGGGCAGCGGTAGCCATCAGTACTGTAGTGAAGCGTAAGGAAGTATAGTCTGGACCGGTTCATTAACAGAATTCTATGGACACTGAGTCTGTATTACCGCGATGTAGAAAGCAACGGGATACTACTACATTATATATTCCCACGAGAGTTGAATGATGATAACGCAAAACAATTTAAAAGTACGTTTGCCCGATGATCCGCCTAGCGACCGGCGCTCTGAGTTTTCCGGGTCTCAAAGCGTGAAATTGGCTACCGGCCGAGGGCACGTAGGCAACCAGGAATCCCCCGGAAAGCATGCGACTGGAAGAGAACATATCCAACTGCGCAAAAACACCCGTATAGGCACATGGAATGTACGTGGGCTCCTCGATGAGGGTAAATTACACATCTTGGATCTTGAACTCCAGCGTTGCGACGCCATTATAACCGGTTTAAGCGAAACTCATTAGAAAAGTAGTGGCCACCGAGACCTGGAAAAACATACAATTTATTATTCGGGTGGAGTAAAGCGGTCCTAGGTTATAACCCTGTCAGTAATAGAATTATTACGATGAAGCTCGGCGCTTCACCCACCCCGTTAAATATTATACAGGTGTATGCACCCACCAGCGCAGCGAAAGATGAAGATGTAGAAAGTTTCTACAATGACATTCAATCTTCAATTGCAACAATACCAACTAGAGAATTGCTGATCATACTTGGCGATTTTAACGCTAAAGTGGGTGATACACAAATGGATGCGGACTTGCGGAATATTGTAGGCAACTATGGTCTCGGCCAAAGGAATACTCGAGGGGAGAGGTTACTCCAATTCGCAGCTGAGAACAATTTCACCATTATGAATACAGTATTCCAGCAACACCGTAGACGGCTATATACCTGGACATCCCCTGATGGAAAACACCGGAATCAGATTGACTACATACTCATAAGATCTAGATGGCGATGTTCAATTATGAACGCACATACATTGCCAGGGGCGGACTGTCAGTCTGACCATGAACTCCTTGTATGCAACCTCAAACTAAAGTTGCGAAACTCCGTACCTCGTATAGTCCATAATAAACTCGAAATAGTAGACCAAACGGCGTTTATGAACCAAATGTCAGCCGATACCTACACATGGAGGTCAAGAGCACTGGATGATGACCCAGATTCACTCTGGCTGTCTGCAAAACAGCATACAAAAGAGATTATATGCTCATCACAGCCTACTCGAACTAAAGACAAACACCAACATTGGATGTCGGACGATACCTGGCACCTCGTGGAGCGCCGTCGGGAGATGAAAACAAAGGGTGCTTCTATCCAGGATTTGAATACGATGAGTGCTCTGATTCAATCTTCATCTCGCAGAGATCGCAATAACCATCCCAAAAACATCTGTATGGAGTTAGAGAAAACCGCAGAACGCCACGAAACGAAAGACCTGTTTAAAAAGATTCGTTGCATAACTCGCCAATTCAAACCCAAAACATGGGCTATTGAGGATTCTAATGGAGTGACTGTAACGGAAATCAAGGATATTGTGGGTGTGTGGAAGGAATATTGTGAGCAACATTTTACCGAAAGCAGCATAACACCATCGTGTGACACTGATATACTTTCTGAAACTGCACACGATGCTATAGAACCAACTATACTGAAAAGTGAAGTTCGAGCCGCAATCAATCATCTGAAAAGGAACAAAGCTGTAGGAGCTGACGACATCCCAATAGAGATCTTCAAAGCTATGGGCGAATACGGAGTTGAAATGTTGCATGTTATCTGCAACCGCGTCTGGGAGACTGAAAAATGGCCTAAAGACTGGGCACACTCCGTGTTCATTCCACTGCATTAAAAGGGATCAACAAAGAAATGTAGCAACTACAGACTCATAGCCTTAATTTCACACGCCGGCAAAGTACTCCTTCACATTATCAACACCAGACTGCAAGCTTTTCTAAATCCGGAAATAGCTGTGGAGCAAGCAGGATTCGTCAAGGGTCGAGGGACAAGGGAGCAGATATTAATTCTACGTCAAATAATTGAAAAGTCTAGAGAGTTTAATATCCCATTGTATGTCTGCTTTGTCGATTTTCGCAAGGCCTTTGACACCGTAAAAGGGCATAAATTATGGGACGTACTCATTAGTATGGAAGTACCTAACCACCTAGTTCGTCTCATACGCCGGCTCTACGAGGACGGAACTGCGACTGTCCGAATAGATGACGTGGATTCGAGAAGTTTTCAGACACATGCTGGTGTTCGGCAGGGATGCATACTTTCTCCACTCCTATTCAACGTCTATACGGAGTGTGTCATGAGAATTATTCTTGAGCAATGGGACAAGGGAGTTTCAGTGGGTGGTCGGAAGACATCTAACTTGAGATACGCCGATGATACAACTCTTCTCGCTCAAACTAAAGAAGATATGGAACAGCTGCTGACACGCTTAGAGACCACAAGCCTCTCCTTCGGACTCGCGATCAACAGAGATAAAACCAAGATGATGATCGTGGACCGAGCTGAACTTAATCAACCTGATATTCCCATGATCGGCAACTGTGAAGTTGTCCAAAGCTACGTTTACCTCGGCTCGACGATTACGAACACTGGGGGGTGTGAGGACGAGATCCGGAGGAGATGTGCTATCACAAGATCTGCAGTTGATAAGCTTAAAAGAGTCTGGTGCAACCGCAACATCACCAAAGCCACGAAAGTCCGCCTGATGAGAAGCCTAGTCTTTACAATATTTTTGTATGGCGCAGAAACGTGGACGCTTCGTCTGAAAGACCGACGCAAACTTGATGCACTTGAAATGTGGTGCTGGCGGCGACTGCTGCGGATTCCTTGGACAGCATTGCGGACAAATGTCTCGATCCTGGAAGAACTCAAAATTAAGGAGAGATTATCGTCGACTGTGCAAATAGGAATCCTCAAATATTTTGGACACATTGTTCGAAACCGAGATTCCATGGAGCGACTCGTTGTCCAAGGACAAGTCGAAGGAAAGCCGTCACGTGGTCGATCACCTACGCGTTGGACAGACATTTTAAAAGCTGCAACACAAACCTCCATAGTCCAATGTTCCCGTAACGCTGAAGACCGCAACAAGTGAAGACGCATCGCGGGGGATGCATTTTCCAAACCAGAGCATCATCACGAAACCACTACCACTCTGTCAAGAGTGAACGACTGAGGAGAGATAATATACATACTTTTTTATGTTTGTTCAGCCCTCTCTTCGTTATTTATGAACCGATTTTGATTATTCTTTTTTTTGTTAGATAGTGTAGCTATACCTCAAGGGTGGTCCCATGTCAAGGAAGTCAGGATCTGATGACGGGATCCTGATAAAATTGAGAGAAACCCTCAAAAGTTGTAGAAACGAATAGTGTTTCTGTTTACTTTTCATTACTTTATTAGGTATTTGCGTTTAGAAATCATCACATCATGTAGCTGAGCTGATGATAAAAAAAACCCTTAAATTAATTTATTTTTAAAGCGACGAAAAGAACTAAAACGCAAAAAATAAATAAACCTTTTAAGTCTTAAGTATTAAATAAACTATCAAATTTTATATAAACTCGTGGCTTCGTGGCCCCCACGAAAAGAACTCAGTCAGAAAAGAAGATTTCAGTAGACTAACTTTCTCAAGTTTCTAAATCTTAAATATGTCAACTGAAGAACTGCAGAAGCATGGAGGAGATCTGGGACGAAAGTACGAGCGAGATTTAAGCATAGTTGAATTCTGCAGAGAACTGTATGTTTTTAAAGAGTAAGCTCCACTTTTATTTGGAGATATAAAAAATGCTAGCGCTTTCAATCTCTTGCAACAAATCTATAAGCATGATTTGCAGGATGCTTTTCCTAATATTTGTATTGCTCTGCGAATATACTGTACGCTTCCTACTACATTCGCATGCTGCGAGCGAAGTTTTAGAAACTAAAACTTTTTAAAAAATTATCTACGATCGTCGATGAGCGAGGAACGTTTATCGGGTCCCACAATATTGGCAGTAGAAAATCAAAGTGCTTATTATTATAGAGATCAATTATCTAATATATTAATATTTGTTTGCAGAACAAAAGGCACGAAAAGTAAAATTGTGATTTTAATGTGCACAATACTGTGTAACAATAATAATTTTTTAATCTAACGTTTTATTTCAGACCCAATCCTGTCCTATCTTTTTTTAAATATATATGTTCATGTATTTTTAGAAAAAATATAGGCGGGTAAGTAAGGGCGGCATTTTTTGTTTTTGCCCCGCCTCGAAAAAAATCAAGATCCGGGGCTGGATTAACGTCGGTAGTGCACTGAGTGGGGTGCGAATCCGCAACCACTCGATCGCAAGTCCGACACCTTAACCGTAGTCGTAATGCCTCCCCTCCTCCTCCTGGTAACGCACGAAAGCCTCGTCAAAATCTGAATTAGAAAGTCGTTTCAATTCTATAGTCCGTCTAACAACTCGACACAAGATTTAATACGAACTACGTGTGGGTTGTTACTATTGGAATTTATAAAAATGTCTTGCGACGAGTCCTCCAGTAGCAGTTAATCTTCAACACCGGCAAATAATAGTTAAAAAATAATAGTCAAGATAGGGAATCTTACGACCGCGACCGTTCTGCCATTGATTTAACGAGGTAGGTAGCAAATGAAAATAGTTATCAGTCTCACGATCAAGGAAAAACTTTTTTTGTTTATCGTGATACTCTCGACTGTATCCCTAAAGGGGTAATAGAGGGCAAGCCTATTGTCCTCAAACGGGCACTTGGAATTAACGATGGGAAAATATTTAAAAGATTAAGTAGACTTAAGAAGTGCAGAAAGGGAAATATGCGTATACAGATGGATTGGGGAGTAAAATGCGAATGTTGAAATGAATGTGTTGTAAGTACCGGGTATAACGTCACGGTGGGGAGTAAATACTGTTACGGAAGCCTAAAAGCCCGCGGGCGCCATCTATGGACCAGTCAATAGAGGAAGTCATAGATGGTTACGATTACCTAAATTGAGACGCACGCCATCTTTTGACAATAAACGGAACTAATAGTCTATTTATAGAATGTCCACAATGTATTAGAAGATTCCGGATTGGTTTCGAGATGTCGGGAAATGTCACGAAATGAAATCTATGAAATAACGTTCCGAGTAGGTATATAAGGCAGTTGCAGTATGATTTGAGTTCTAGTTGAGCGAAATTGCTAGTGAACAAGTGCGATAAGTGCGAAGTAAAAGTGATACTTGAGTGGAAATAATGAAAATTGTATCTGTGACTTGTCATAATTGTGTTATTTTGCAAATTTATTTATATAATCCCGAATTTCTAGAGACTAGTAGGTAGAGGAAGACCACAGAAAAGATGGATGGACTGCGTGAAAGAATATATAAATGAAATCAAGGATACATTTAAATTATTACATACGTACATACATATAAACACATTTAAATTATTATAGAGGGGCAAGTATGTACAACAGTAGCCAAAATGATACGATTAGTTTGTAGCGCAATATGGAACTAAGTCAAAACATACCGACAGTTTTGTGTTTACACCTCTAAGGGTGATTGATATAAGAGAAACAGTGAGTTCAGTCATATTTGCTACTAGTATAGTAAGGAAAAGTATATGGTACATTAGCTTTCCGGGATAAAAAGCCTATGTGTTATGCTAGACTATAATCTATATCTGTGCCAAATTACATCCAGATCCGTTCAGCCGTTCTGGCGTGATTGAGTAACCAACATAAACATAACCATAACGGTGGGCCTGTACCGCGCACTAACCCTATCGTGATTTCTCTACAGTACCACCAACAGAAATGACAATATGAATTTACAAATGCCATCAGCTGTATTCTATTCCCAATCATGTGTCGCCAGTTACACACGCTTAGACGGTAATCGTTTTACACATGCAGAACTCTACGCTAAATCACCACAGAGGGTTTATTGAATATGAATCCTAAAAGCTATTTATAATAATAATTGTACTAAATACGCCTTTACGCTTGTCGTTGCCGTTACGTCCGATACAGCGGTACGTCAATAGAGAGCTAACGAGTGTGCATCTTAACATTTATTAAATTATACCTATATCAGAGGGGCACACAGAGAAACTTAGAAAAATGATGTAGATAAGCAATAACAATTCCTAAAAGGCAGTGGCACTGCTAAAGGATAGAGAGATTTTATTAAGCAATTAAATAAAAATAAAAACTAACAAAACTAATTTAGTTGACGCTTGTGTTGACCCGAAGGGCATCACCTCATTAAGGACGTAACGTAGGAAATAGATGTACACATCATTAAAAGTACACAATTGTGAAGCAAAATGAAGAATGTAATAATATTCTAAAAATATGTTATTTATTTGCATATATTTTTACAATTTTTTATTAAATTGTTTAAATAATCTGCTTTTTCTTTGACTGTTTCTAATTTCGAGTACGCACTCCAGTTTACCTGAAAAATAAAATTAAAAAATTTACTTTTTTATATTTGAAAATATATCTTGATTATGGTTACACAAATAGTGCAGTGGGTGTTTATAGCAGATGGAATTTGCCAAAATTGTATAATAAAAAAAGACTTCAATTATATAGATATATATTATACTGCCGTCATACGGTGAAAGGCCGTAACAAATTTTTTTTTTTAAATGAGTTAAAAATTGATTCGGATTCAGCAAGAAATCCTCTACCTTTCTACCTACGTAATAAAGCTCTAAGTCGCTCGTAACCACAGATACACTTAGAAAAAAAAGGCGTTATTTAGCTCCGAAAACGATGTTTTCTACGATGAAAAGCCATAATTTCTATACTGCGCCTTTTCTTATTAGTAAAAAGAGTTTGCATACTTGGAAAGCCGCAATTTAATTTTAGGCCTTTTTATATTAGCACACTTACCGGTCGTGATTCTGAATTCCTATATTGAAAAGCCTTTATTAGTAGTTACTTTTACGAACAATATGAAATACATAATCCAAATGTAAAAGAGTTGCGGCACAGAAACTGCGAGAACTGTGTAAACTTTGAAAACCACAAGAACCGTTACACCTTGGCCAGACAAGCATATGATAGAGATCGCACATCTTCTAAAACAGCAGCCTGCCAGCCAGCAGCAGCAGTCATAATGTTACCCAGAATTGACATGACATGTGTAAGATTGATTTATTTTGTCCTCGTTTAGTAGTGTTTAACGAAAGTTTTGTACCAGTGGGCTACAAAACTACTGATCAAATAACTTTTTCGGCTTTATGGCATGAAGCTATATCTGGCAGGAAGAAAAATGACAGTATAAGTGCATTTCAAGCCTTTCTGAGGCATTATAGAGACTTAAAAAAAAATTGTTTTGTGGCTTGATAATTGCTCAGCGCAAAATAAAAACTAGGCTTTGTTTTCTTTTTTGCTTTACTTCATTAACTCAGATGAAACTTGCAATAACACTATAATATTAAAGTATTTTGAAAGTGAGCATACTTTTATGTTAGCTGATGAGTTTCATCATCAAGTGGAGCATGCCCTGAAGAAAAAAAAAATATTTATGCTTTCGAAGATTTTGCTGAGGCTGTCGCATCAACAAATAATCGAAAAACAGTTGTTAAAAAAATTAATGTTTCAGATTTTTTCCAAATAAGCGATGACACCTCCTGCGCAAAAATCCAAAACTCAAACCCACGGCCATATCTTCGATGCATGTGAAGATGCATTCGTCCATCGTGGCATAACGTGGACATACCCTTTCATCTCAAAATCCCGGGATTCTAAAGATTCAACTTCGATCAAATATTACCGATATATAATTCAGAAATCCGCACCCTAAAAGTGTCTACTTTCCTAGTTTTATTAATAGAATACCAGTTTCATAAAATCTAACCGAATAGCGTTACGACTCATTACTACTCGTATACAAACACCGTTTTTAATGTTTCGCGATTTTAACATTTCTTATACTAAATATTGTTTACAACGGATCATAATCGTGTAAATCTAAACTAATACTAGCTTATTCTCGCAGCTCCGCTGGCGTTGTATTTTGCAAAAAATAAACCATCTCTAACCGAGGTAAAAAGTTATCTCTCTAGTTGAGGTACCTAAGCAATAGACATTTACAAAATTTCATTGAATCTGTGTAGTTTCGGAGATTAGCGTGAACGAACATCACACATCATATGGGATTTTTAAATATTCAGATTAAAAAGCTAAAAATCTTATTGCGTTAGATGGTACCAGTGTTGGGCAAGTTTTAATTGTAAAGACAATTAAAGATTAACAATTGATTCATTGTTAACTGTGACCATAACAACTAAAAATTTATCAATTGTAATTGTGGAAAATTACACTTATGTTTTTCGTTCGTAAACATCGTCGGAAAGGAATTAAAAATATTAATATAAAAGGGTCAAACATGCCACCCTTTATTATCATTTTTAAATACATAGTCGCCAGGGATAGGTACTCAAAACGTACCCATTGCTTTTGTTCCATTATCTAAAAACAGCGGCGCGCTTTGGCAATTTTGTGCTATTGTTTATTTATACATTGTACTTATTAGGTAAATATGTGTATACTGAGTTCAGTTTGCACTCCTCAATTCTCCAGTTTGTATTTTTTATTTCTATCATATTATTATTTATTCGTTTCAAACACACTCAATAATATGTAAATAAAATAGAATCATTATATAACTTTAACAAAAAAACTAATAAATACATCAAAGCGGGAGTTCTACTATTGCATTTAAAATAATGAAATCTTTCAATTTTTTAAATAAAAACTGCATGAGGAAATATGTGATTCTGAAAAAGAGATAGAATAAATTTATCTACTTAAATAGTAATTATGTTTTCATAAAATAACGTAGTACAGCCATTATATTTTATCGCTTTTATATTATATTTTGTATAATATACTAATTACTTTTATTTAATTTGTGTTTGAACTAATTGTAACAAATTGTACTTTTTGTACCTTAAGAAAAGAGACATTTATTTTTGTTAATAATTTAGGTACAGTACCTACCTTTTGTTTGTTTAAAAGATAAAATTTAATAACAAGAAAACTGATTATGTCAACAAAGACTGTTAATTAAAAAAAACTTAAATAATGTATAGAGTTTTGTTTTGTTTTTCATCCTAAAATATCTCCTAACATGTTTTGTGTCCAAATTCATTTGAAGATACTAACGATAAAAGACGTAATATTCCAATGATGGCCTTACTACTTAAAATAATATTAAAGCTTCAATTCTAGCGTGAAAAGGCGTTATTCACAATAAAACAAGAAAAGCCCTAACTACGTAGTTGAGGCTTTTCTGCTTATAGTTGCATAATTTACATTTTTCTTTTTACTAAAATGAAAGGGAAAATCAAATTTAAAAACAAAATGGGATTCAATACATAATTAAAACCATATGTATTAAAATATATGTTTTTTTACGAATTATCATATAAAATAAGTCAAGTAACGAATATCAACAGTGCTTGAAACTTCACTTCAGACAAAACTATCATTTACTCAAAATATACTTTGAAGTAATTACCATTCACCATATGACGGCAGTATATTTATAAATATTTTGACAAATATAGAAGATTTTCATGATTTTTGTGAACTTGAATTCAAATATCAAAACTATCTGAATACCCTACAGTTAAAATTTCCACTGTTGCGCTTCACATAAATATTATATATATATTCTAGTTTTCTAAGGACTAGATAATTAAATGAGTTCTCTATGTTCAACTAGGTACAATATCTTACCAATGCTGCATTATATCCTAAAGCTTCCAGATCTAATTTTTTTCTTTTAAATGGTCCAGTTGGTGTATCTGTGCCATATATTAAAGCATTTCTTCCAGCAATTACAAGTACAGTCCAAATGTGTTCATTCGGTGGCCTCCTTAATAACCCAAAGTCCTTTGGTGAAAATGCATCTTTTATATCTACTGGAGTTCCATTAATATCATCACAAACAATGACATCTAAAAAAAACAAAATATTCATTTGCATAATATTGTATTTTATTTTTATAATCTGCTGTATTTTCCATATTCGATTTCTGCAAAAAAACAATTAAGTACTTTATCGGTAGGGCATTTATAAAATATGTATAACTTCTGAGGTTTACATATTTTGTTCATACAATAACATACCAGAAGTTACAAATTGGGTGCACCAAATGCAACTTTGTGAAAATACAAAATTATTTTCAATCAAAAATTACAATAGTTGTTTAGGAAATGTTTATTTTGTTCACATTTACAAAGTGGTCAAAGGGGATCCTTCGTTTGCAAATGACCTCCTCTACATCTCCTCAATGGATTGCCGACATATGACCAGTAAACCTGTATATATGAAAATTACTATATTTATATTTAGTTAATATATATAAATATAATGAATGTGTAACTCCATCTAATTTAGGAAATTAGAAGGACTTACAAATTTATATTGGAATTGCACTTTAAATTATTTACTTACCTCCTCTTTGATGGTCAGGCAATATATGATCTCCAATGACATACTGAGGGCCACCACGGCACTCTCTAAGTGTTCTTATTACATCTAGAACCATCCGTTCAGTAACATTGTAATTCTTTTTGTATTCTTCAGTCGGTACATAGTCTGTGTATTTTTTTGCCAGTATTTGGACAGATTTCTTACTAAGGCGATTCTTTACAGTATCATTACAATATATCTCTGCTATATAATGCAATGTTAGAATTTCTCTACCATAGTTGTAACAATACTTGCCATAAACATTTTCTAAAAATTCTTCACTCAATACTTTGTTTATCAGATCAATAGGATAAAAATTTAAAAGACCTAAATATGCTATACAGCAAGCAAATGACCTGCCATGTTTATTTATTTCTGGTATTCTCTCAGGTCTTCGTAATTCTTCAATAACTTTTGTAAAAAAGCAATCAGTTGTTTGTGGTACGAAATTAAATGTACCATAACTTAACACTAACCTTTCCAAGTCTTTCAGCCTTGTTTGGGAGATGTATTTAATAACGGTTTCAGCTACTTTGAACAAACAACCTTGATGCAAATTCATAGTAGAAGTGCCCAATATAGCTATGTGCACATTGCACATCACTGATAATCTAGATACTTCATACTGCAATTTATCTAGAAGTCTTTGAATTCTATCATCTAGAGTTAGCTTGGTTGAATAACGAATAAGTTTTAAAAGAGCTGCTAAAGAAACTTCATGAATGTTTTTTGAATTTTCTATAACAGAGTCAATAATTTTTAAAACTAATTCTGTATTTCTAATTGGTGTTTTACTTTTAAAGAAACCCATAGACATAATAGCTACATCATCAATAGAAAACTCTGAGAAATTCTTTTGTAACTGGATTTCTAAATTGTGCATGTCAAATGGTGATTTTCTGGTTGTACCAACTAAAAACAGTGTTTGAACAAGTTGTCCATGTGTTAATTGTTTTGCTTTGCTTGCCAATTTATTAAGGCTTTTTAATGAATAGTCACTATATTTAATTACATTTAACATATAAAAAAGGGCTGTATATGATAGCAACTCATCAAGAGACCAATTTTTACATCTATTATAACATTCAGAATCCAGTGCGACCCAAACTTCTATGAAATTTCTAGTTCTAATTGAAGCTGTGTCTGGAAACTCGTTTAGAGAATAAAATAAAAATTTCAGTTCTTCATTAGTTGCGTGTTTTATATTGTCAGTAAGCTGGTCAATGAAGCTATCAAATATCTTGTCCGATATACACAGCTTGTTATCAGAACAATAGTTAGCAAACATAGAAAATGCTGCAAATATCTCAGTAGATGATTTTTGGGACCAATTTGCTTGCACCAAATTAAGAAATTGTTCTTGAGTTAAAGGTTGTCTTTCAATAACGGAATTCAAACCTATAGCATATCCTTTGTTTTCTAATATATTGTAAGCGTATTGATTCTCAAATTCCATATACATTTTCACGGATAGAAATGTACTGCTGTGAATATTTCTATAGTGTTTAGGAGACCACTTCGCCGAATATAATGGCATCACTTTATGCCGAAAACTAGACAGTGAAAAATTCCGTGCAACTTTCACTAAGAAAGACATGTTTAAGTTCTTTATCTCTTCGTACAGGATAGAGTCCATAAGAAATAATATTTACTTATAAGTTATTTATTTTAGCTTTCAAGACATTTGACATTATTTTTAATAAGGTTAGTTTATGTCATGTCAGTATCAGATCAGTTACCACTTTGCCAATGCCGCTTTCTTAAATTACCCACAAATAATGGTCAATATCCTCATAATCGGAGAAAAAAAAATCTGTATTCCCCACAGCTCTACTTAAAAAAATTCACACATTAATTTAACTTTTTCGATTAATTTCATTCAATTTTTAAATACTTTCATTGTTAAAATTTTATTTGAAGGATCAAACCTTAAACTACCCCTTGTTTCCCTTCTCTGCCATTAATGCTAATGAATGCTATCACAGTATCAGTGCTTAATAGACGGTTTCCGTTTTTTAATATTTTTGAACAATAAATTTTCTTAAAAGAAATAAGAATGGTAAACAGATAACAGGAGCAATTAGCTTATTACTTATTTCAAATTTGGACTCCTTTCTTGATCTGCACTGTTTTTAAAACGTTTAATTTGCTCCAGTAAGTTTCAGCATCATCATCTACACTTAGATCAAGTCTAGAGTGGTCCAGCACAGTGTGAGCCCGCCACTCATAATGCAGTTTTTGTCATATAATGTATAACGCCCTTTTCAAGTGACGGAAATCCAGGGTTCCATGATTTGATTTTCAATTGCTGGACTTCAAGTGGATTCAGTAGCCAGCGGTAAATTGGAAAAAAATATCCGTAGTCAATTCAATATAAAAGCTTGACATATTCAATAACATCTACAATTGCTGAACGTTTAACATTTATCTTTCTTCAAGTTCTCCATATTCTCTGTAACTTCCATTCAAATATTGTATATTTCATCTAAAACAATAAAATGTGCTAGGTTCGTTTGTGACTTTTTGATGTGAAACATCTATAGCCGCACGTAAAACTGGCGTGGCGACGCATGCCGTGGCGACACGTCGCCACGCTCTATGATGGTATATATATACAGTCTATATGCAGTAGTGTGTACGATGTGGCGACGCGTCGCCATGCGCAATCAACTGTGCGATTCTCTCTTTTGATTCGACTTTTACAAAATAAAGTCGATGTTTCACATCTGCCAGGCGTCCCGTGACGGCTCACATTTTTTTTGTAATATTTTCGGTCTCGTTTTATTTATAACGTTAGCTGGATAGAACCATCTTTGTTACGTAGAGCTACGTAATAGAAACGGTTTCCCCGTAATGCAGATTAATGTTCTCATGCTATACATATTACAACCTACCAACCACATATGCTTGAATAAAAAAAATTTAATAAAAGTAAAATAGTTCTTAATAAGGTTACAATTCAAAATTCCCGATTCCCCGCATTTTCACTGCATTGAAGTTCTCCCATGAATTCTCCAATCTGTTTGAAATTTCCCGCATTTTGGGGAATTCCCCACAAATTGGCAACGCTATCAGTCCTAAACTTTGATAAAAGAAGAAAGGATAATATGCCCTTCGATCAAATATACCATAGATACACAGTCCAAAACAAAAACCGCGTCAAATAATGGCACCAGGGAATGCCATCCTAATAATAAACCAGACCATACAATGAATGTCCGTGGAAATATATGCTGTAACAGTTTGATATAAAAACATCAATTTCACAACGAATCGTAGTCGGATCGTATTACATATTTCATTCAAAAAGACTAGCAAACGTATGGAGTCGAATTGTGCGTAAAGAGTTTTTAATTTAGTACTTAATATGTTCCATTAATTAATTTAGGTGAAATTATATATATTGTAAAAATGTCCAATAGATTCCATTAAAAAAAAAGCTTATCAGAATCTATTGTGTTTTTGTCGCAGTAAATCCTAATAGATACCCATACCGATAGCAAAGTTGAAGAATTGAATTGGGACGGATCAAATTTTATTGGTCAGTATTTGTGTAATCATTTCTTTTGTGGATATCCAGTTCTAACAAATGAGTGATTGAATTGACATTGGACTTACTAATTGTACCTACTATCACTTTTAATGGTTTATAATAGGCACTTCCTTTAAGATTTAGAATTAAAATTGTTGGTTCTTATTGGGATTTACTAGATTAGTTCGAAATCACTCTGATCAGAATCTATTTGTTAATGCTTATTGAGTGAGGTATTGCAAAATTCAGATATTTCAAATAATAGGAAAAATATCGATTTTTCCACAAAAATACTTATATTATTGGTAGGAAAATCGATTATTGTATAATCACAAATACGTCTTTTCATCACTAGAGGGCGCTACTATAAAATACTACACACCTTAAAATTATGTATTTACCACTGCCGTGGTCAAAAATCGCAACCGACGAAGAATATTAATTAGGGCCTTATATGGTTGGCCAGGTAACGAAACCATAGCGCGATTTAATATTTCTGAGTACAACGCCGTTTATCAACAACAATTTGAACTATAATTAAGTATAGTTGAATTAAACAATTATTATTGAAAACATAAATTCTATTTTTTAATAATGGAATTCCCGTTGTATCTTATTACAAAATGACATAGCCATTCCACATAACAACCTATATTTTCTTATAAATATGATCATTAAAATAACTGGATCGACTGATAAATTGTCATAAAAACTCATAGTGAGATTGGATTTTAAAAGAATGAATTGTGTTTTTGTCGCAGGAAGTCCTAACTAATTTTCTTAAATCCCATAGCATGTGCTAGTCGGTAATCCTTTTAGAATCTCATGAACAAAATTATCTATTGTCGGTGAATCCTTAAACATTGCCGAGTTATTGCTTATGAGGAATTCCTCATGGATTTCTACATTCTTCTTCATGGTTATTACGGATAAGGAACGACAATTTAACTAATTTTGAATGTCCAAATAGAAATCCATTTGTTCCCTTAACAGGAACGACGTATAAACTCTTAAGCTTGATGAGGCTACTTATAAGGAACACTGCAATCTTATAAGTCAATTCCATATTAAATTCATGTGTTTACCAAACGCATTCAAATTTTATTCATTCTCATTCAAAGATAAGTTATATGTGGATTTACTTTTACGTTTCGATTGATTGCAAACTCTGTTGTATCTGGACAATTTTTGTTGCAGATAGACCAGATGGAAACTATTGGAAACCTAAGAAAAAAGCTTAGTTTAGTTTGCAATAATTCGGAAACAACTAGATGTTACTAATTCTCTTGAAATAAATTGAGCTTATTTTATAATATTCTTTTTGATAGATATTTATTTTTGTCAAGTATAATGATATTGTCAAATACATGCATAGTTTTTGTGTTTTGCCCGATACTTGAACGTTTTATTATAATTTGTGTAACAAAATGCCCTATAGACATACACGCTTCACAAAAGCATAATGAAGCGTAAATTCATTCGGTCAATCAATCATTCAAAACAGCCACTACTTAAGTTTTTTATTTCAAAATCGAGTCATTATGAGCTAAGATTGCTCTTAAGGCCGGTATAGAGTACGATTTATAAAATAAATATACATCCTACTATCAACACCCCTTCGATTGACTATAATCAAAACTAAATTAATAATTATAAATATTACAATTCGTTAAACGATATTATTTATTTTAAATACCTTTGTACAAAAATAACAATGATTATCTTTGTAAATTAATAAAAAATATATACATTTTAAAAGACTAACAGCGTCTCCATTAAATTTAGAACAGAGTCAACGTATAACCCGAACAAATGAAGTGGTCACATATTAGTATGATGAAAACGTAAAGTAACTGTTATATTTCTGCTGTTCTAAATTGCGAATTGAGCTAAAAAAATATTTTACAATGTCTTTTAGATGTAATAATTAGTAATGTAATATAGTGATGACAATAATTACATTTTAGATTACCGAATATATTAAACTCCGTCCTTGTTTAGCGTCTTTTACGTGTGATTTTGCAATTTTTAAACAAGCACTGTAGCGTGTTGACTGTTCAAGCGATCAAACGCGACTATATCAAAAGCACAGTCAAACAGCTTGAGTACTCATTTGGTGAGGACGTTTTTTGGCGTTGATTGTGTATCAAATTTTTAATGTATCAATTAATGTAACCAGAGACTTATAAAAAGCATGTTGAAAAAGAGTGTCCTTGGAGTTTCTTGCCTGTTCTTCTCCACAGGATCTACGTATTGGATCAGGCAACTAACTTCACGACTGACTCTGACTGACGACTCCTGACACTGCAAAAATACCTATAATGGGTTCAATTGAAATAAATCATTTTGATTTTGATCGTTGTTACGATTGCTTGGCCTTTAATAATTGATGAGGTATTTGGAAACTTCGATTGGGGAATTTTGGTTTTTGTAACTGGTATGAATAATAAGTATTATTTACTCTATGGTAACGCACCATCAACTTGCGGCCCGCGGACATAACGGGTGGGCAATTTTCGCGCCCGGTTAGTGATAGGACGAAAAGTAGATGTTTTATGAAAACGTTTGTACATTACGTTATGTATGATCAGTCGAATTAAATAATACGACAATTAAATTATTAATTAGTTATATTTGAAACATCGTCATGTCTCAGACAGAGGAAGCTATGGAGGTTGCAGATGTTGGTGATAATTCAGTGTGTATCACTTCCAAGCATCTTATATTTATCCTGTTATTATAGACTTCATATTATCCTTTGTTTTTTTTTACAGAATGGCTCTTCGAACGATACTACATCATCAAGGGGCAAGGAAGGCGACTTCGAAAGTAAGATTGAAACTGATCGTTCAAAACGATTTGAGTTTTTATTGAAACAAACTGAAATTTTCTCCCACTTCATGTCAAATGCCCCCAAATCTGGTAACAGCCCTCCAAAACCTAAAGCAGGTAGACCCAAAAAGAATAAAGATGCCGACAAGGATTCGGGAGCAGCTGGAGAGTGAGTATTATTATAACTAGCATTCACCTTGCAACACATGTCTTTAAAAGGAGAGATAATTCTATCTAAAAATTAAAATCTATTGCCTAACACAAAGCAAAAAAGAAGAATAATAAATTAATTATAATTTATAGAATAACCAATTTTATTGGCTATCTTTGTTTTGTTAACTTTCTTAGCCATCGTCACCGTAAGACAGAACAAGAAGAGGATGAAGAACTCCTTGCTGAGACTAATATTAAAACAAAAAATATATTTCGGTTTGAAGCATCTCCTCCATATGTCAAGAATGGAGAAATGCGTGACTATCAAGTGAGAGGCCTGAATTGGATGATATCATTGTATGAAAATGGTATTAACGGTATTTTGGCTGATGAAATGGGTCTTGGAAAGACTTTGCAGACTATTTCCCTTCTTGGTTATATGAAGAACTATAAGTAAGTTTTTTATAATACATCCTTTAAACACCTTGTACTCATTTATAATAATATTGATACTTAAAATTTTATTATGGTATGATATACATAGTCTTTATTATTTTGTGTTAACATTACAGAAATGTGCCAGGTCCACATATTGTGATTGTGCCAAAATCAACATTGACCAACTGGATGAATGAATTCAAGAAATGGTGTCCATCAATAAGAGCTGTGTGCCTTATAGGAGACCAGGAAACCAGAGTAATTCTCATTATTAGTACTTTGATAAAGAAGAATGACTAATAAGATTAAAATAGAAAATTAATTATTTATTATGAAAAACTTCCAGACATAAATACTAATTACTTAACTGTACATATTTTTAGTTCATCGCAATTTGAGATATTAGGAGGTAGGGCTTATTTGTGTCTGTAATAAAAGTCTGCACTTAAAGATGGAGACATATTTTTTCTATACTACAGAAAATGGCATAAAAACATAACTTGCACAATTTGCAGCATAGTATTACTTGTGGAGTACAGTGGCTTAGCATTTATAAAGTTGACAACACTTTGTATGTATAATTATTACCTTGGTGTTAAAAAAATGTTAAACGAAGCGAGCCCTCGAAGTTGAAAGGCATTAACTTTCACAGCCACTTGAATTGGCCAGTTTAGGATGTGTGTATTGTAGTAGGTAGTTGTCATTGTTAGATTATGAAGTAATTTGTTACTGTGAACAACTAATATTATGATACTCAAGTAATATTACATTATATGATAAAACATCTAAGTCTCATTCTGATGCTACAATTGCTTCTTAAAGTGGCTGTGACAAGCTTATTATTGAGTTATCAATATCAACTGATACATACTTCTATAGGTGAGTCACCTAAAGTTGACCTACCTGATTAAAATTCTATGCTTGCCCACTAATGCAGTACCGATGTATTAAAATTAACCTAGGGTTGCATGTCATGCAACCTCAGAAAAAACAAACAATCACTCCTGATAGGATCTGGAGGTTTCTCGAAGCCATACGTCTGAGCAGTGAATTATAAAGCAAGAATGCGCTACAAAAGTACAGAAATGGTTGAGGTATCACTAGGCACTTAAAACAATAATAATAATAAATGGTATATAGAAGCTTCTCAACTGAAAGATTTGCATTTGTGATATCTTATGTGGTTATTACTAGGATACTAAATCAGACTTTGTAATATCATGTTTATTTCTAGAATATTTTCATAAGAGAGACCCTTATGCCTGGAAACTGGGATGTCTGCATCACATCATATGAGATGATAATTAGAGAAAGATCAGTATTCAAGAAGTTCACCTGGCGTTACATGGTGATAGATGAGGCCCACCGCATCAAGAATGAGAAGTCCAAACTTTCAGAGCTGCTTAGAGAGTTTAAGAGTATGAATAGATTGCTTCTTACTGGTACTCCACTTCAGAACAACCTGCACGAGTTGTGGGCACTTCTTAATTTCCTATTGCCTGATGTGTTTAATAGCTCCGATGTAAGTAGTTTTCTTAAGTGTATACAAACCATAGTATATATACTGTAGGTGCAAATTTTTAAGCTGTCTCCTCCAATATGGTATTTGTGGGTTTGTGGGGGATTTTACTAGTCGATTTCCATTATTTCTAGTAACTTTTCTGAAGTAATTTCCATTAATTCAAAGATGCTGCTTACTATATCCTTATATTTCTTAACATTTTCAGGACTTTGATTCTTGGTTTAACACAAATGCAGCTCTTGGTGACAATCAACTAGTATCTCGTTTGCACGCCGTTCTGAGGCCGTTTTTACTTCGCCGTCTTAAATCTGAAGTAGAAAAGAAACTTAAACCGAAGAAGGAAGTCAAAGTTTATGTAGGATTAAGCAAAATGCAGAGAGAATGGTACACCAAAGTCCTTATGAAGGACATTGATGTGGGTATGTTGAAATTATTTTTATGTTCACTTAAAAAGACTTTTAAAAGATAAGTCTGAAAATAAATTAGAGATGACATAATACCTTAAAATATTGTGATCACTTAGGCTCAAGTCTCAGGTGACTGTATAAATAAACCATAAACTAATATTTTGCACTTGATTAGCTGGATGTAAGTATTAAGAAGCTGTATAAAAAAAAACTCATTATAGTGTACATTATATATACATGAGTGGTATTTTATTATTACTTAATTTTTTATTATTATAGCCTTAAATCAGACTTGTTTATAAATTAATTTTGCTTATACATATTAGTTCTGATTTTATAATAATTGATTTATATTATTGTAATGTGATTCTTATTATTTTCCATCAACAGTCCTGTCTGTATGCCTTTTATAGGCAAAGGTCTCCCCCAACTCCTTCCTGGGACTTCCTTCCATTATTGTTTTTGACCTTTTTTCCTTTCCCTTCTTTGTATGGTCTTGCCCACTTTCATTTGACTTTTCTGATTGTTACTGTTATATTTTTTGTCCTTGTTTGTTTGTTTATAGTTGTAGTTCTAATTCTATCAGACAATCTTTTTCCCAACATGCTCCTTTCCATAGCGTTCTGGCATGTTTCAAGTTGGTGTAGGATTTGTTAGTTCCGCAGGTTTGGCAGCATATGGCTGCCAAACCTGCGTATTATGAGGATAATCAATATGCAGGTATCGAACAGTTTCCTTTTAATATTTACTCTTATCTTTTTATTTTGCATAACCTCTTTTAGACTCGATATTGTTTCCATGCATTTCCAATATGTCTATCAATGTCTGTCTGTCCCAATTCACTTGATGGATTACCTCCTGTAAGACTGCTGTAAAAAGTTTAGGTGATAGAGGATCACTCCGACGCACACCTCTTTTTATTATTTAGAGTGGCATTATTTAGGGTTATTTAATTCAGAATGCTTGACCAAAAACAGTTTGACTCAAGATAATTGAAGCCACTGGCTAATGTACTTGTTTATGGATTTGTACAAATAATATTTCATTTCATTTAATATTGTAGTGAACGGCGCAGGGAAGGTTGAAAAAATGCGACTGCAGAACATTCTCATGCAGTTGCGCAAATGCTGCAACCATCCTTATCTGTTCGACGGCGCAGAGCCTGGCCCACCTTACACAACCGAAGAGCACCTTGTTTACAACTGCGGGAAACTGGCAATCCTCGACAAACTACTTCCTAAACTACGAGAACAAGAATCTAGGGTCCTCATATTCTCACAAATGACCAGGATGCTGGATATATTAGAGGATTACTGTCTATGGAGACAATACAAGGTAAATATATCAACTACATCATAAAATTTATACAAATAAGTTGTATTGAGCAAATCTCAGTATAGAAAAAAAGAACTTCACAGTGAATTAACACCCATGTGGACAATATAGCACTTGCACTTGCCAATGAGATGACTTGTCACACAGGCTAAACCACCACTGCTGTAAATAGAAAATACTGATTCAATCAATCAATCAGCCTATAAGAAATTACTAAATACATAAATAAAAGATAAATAAGAGAAAAATAATAATGATAATCAAAAAAATTCCAGTATTGTCGTTTGGATGGTCAAACGCCCCATGAAGATAGAAATAGGCAAATTGAAGAGTACAATGCTGAGGGAAGTGAAAAATTCGTATTTATGTTGTCGACACGCGCGGGCGGTCTCGGCATCAACTTAACCTCGGCAGACGTCGTCATCATCTATGACTCGGATTGGAACCCACAAATGGACTTGCAGGCTATGGACAGAGCGCATCGTATCGGGCAGACAAAACAAGTAAACAGATTACATACATATATAATATGACATTAGAGTGTGAAATTCAAACTTGTTGGTATACATCGTTATTATATTTGTTCTTATTTTATTTTATTATAATATTTAGTTAGTTATTGGTCAGTTGTAGACCAATAACTAATAATAGTAGATATTTAAACTAAAATAAATAAATTACGGTAAAATACAAGAAATTTTAAAGACACTGTTCAAGTCCTAATAATATTCATTATACTTTTTTGTATTAATGGATGTGCTGCGAGCAAAAACACAAACTTACATATTACTTATTACATTAAGTATGATACATATTGGTTGAAACACAACCTGAATTGAACATTCTCGATCTGGTAAATTTAATAGATAATGTTGTTGTCTATCAAACACTTATATGTTAATTTTATTCAGTCTAATGAAACATTTTGTGTCTAGGTGCGAGTATTCAGGCTTATTACTGAAAATACCGTCGAAGAAAAAATAGTTGAACGCGCCGAAGTAAAGCTTCGATTGGACAAGTTGGTTATACAATCAGGTCGCCTCGTCGATTCTAAGAACCAACTGAATAAAGACGAAATGCTTAACATGATCAGGCACGGTGCTAATCATGTATTCTCGTCTAAAGACTCGGAGATTAGCGATGAAGACATTGACACAATATTAGCTAAAGGAGAACACAAGGTAGTATAATATTATCCCTTTATACCTTTTACCTTTTTTATTGCCTATAATGGCAGTCCATCCAGTGGTACACTTGATTGTAAATGATAACCGTCACTCAAATTTAAGGAAGTCGCAAAGTCATTAGTTTCATTTGGCGCTACGCAATGTACATGCAAAATGTTTAACTGACCGTATTTATTTTTTTTCATTAAAATGTTCTGTTTACTCATCGTGATATCACTTTTCAAGTAAAAAAATGTACAATAAAAAAAGTTGATGAATGTTCCAGCAGAAAATTCCAAGAATGATGGTCTGAATACACTATTTCAGGATTCGGTGCGGTGTCTCTTACACCCTGTATATAAAAAAAATATTTAACCTTTATATGAATATTTGTTAGATGATTTAGTTAAAATTCAGAATATTGAACTTATCATCTAGGTTACATAACAAAAACGATACCTACCCGAGATTCTAAACTTTTATGTCTTGTTTTAAAATGAATGATTTATATATAATAGGTATATAATTATGTATACGTACGGGAATTAACGCAATCAATAGGCATTACAATCCTTTGAATTGCCTGACGTTTCGACCAGGTTGCACTGGCTGTGGTCTCAAGCTGACTGTTAGCATACTGAAATCTGCAAGTTAGTTTATCTCCTTGGTTATCAGATTGAAATGAAGACAGACAGATAGCTATCAGCATTTCACAAATAATTTTCTTTTTCATATTGATTGTATTTTGTAAGGTTAATACAAAATAAGAATATGTTTATATTAAACATACTTGAAATATACCGGTTACAGACTGAAGAGTTGAAGCAGAAGTTGGAATGTCTCGGCGAAACTTCACTACGAGCCTTTTCCATGGACACTCCTGGAGCTACAACAGATTCAGTCTACCAGTTTGAAGGTTTTATTAAATGAAATTGTATCTATCTGTAACGATTTCTTATATATGTTTTATATTTTAACTTAACAATCTAAGATGCTTAGTAACAGAGTGACTTCAAGTCGATTTATCTAAATCAATAGTTATTAGCATTTCTTAATCTATTCATAATTAATTTTTTTTAGGGGAGGATTACAGAGAAAAACAAAAAGTGATACCGATTGGTAGTTGGATAGAGCCGCCTAAACGCGAACGTAAGGCGAACTACGCCGTGGACGCCTACTTCCGAGAGGCGCTCCGCGTTTCGGAGCCGAAGGCGCCCAAAGTACAGGTAAAGTCGCGCTCAGCTCACCAGCAGCAAGGACCCGGCACAGCTTTCTACTTGTGGTGGTGCTTGTTTTATCGTTTACCATGCATATATACTCATATTACTCATGTAATTATTACATCAAATTGATTAGCTCTTGTCACTGTGACTTGACCTTTGCCTATTGCAATTTTCGTTTTCCATTTATATTATCTATTTAGACTGTAATTTTCTTATTTTCCATCATATATATAATTTATAATGCTTTATCATGTAGTTAGTGGGTAAATTTTTATCAGGGACTGAAATATAATAGTACTTTTGTCTGTTTAGGCCCCGCGTCCACCAAAGCAACCAATTGTTCAAGACTTTCAGTTCTTCCCTCCACGTCTTTTCGAGCTACTCGACCAGGAAATTTATCATTATCGTAAAACACTTGGGTATGTGTACACTAATTTAAGATTCTTACGTTTTTTTTTCATCTACTATCTAACATTTCTAACATTGTAAAAAAAAACAGATACAAGGTGCCTCGCAATCCTGAATTAGGCCCAGATGCAGCCAAGATTCAACGAGAGGAACAGCGGAAGATTGATGATGCAGAGGCACTCACTGAAGAAGAGGTTCAAGAGAAAGAACAGTTACTTACTCAAGGTATGGCTTACCACGAGAGAATTAAAAAAATGTAGTAATCCTAAAATAAATGTAATTAAATTCTGTTATATCTGTTTAGGTTTCACTAACTGGACAAAAAGAGATTTTAACCAATTTATCAAAGCAAATGAGAAATATGGTAGAGATGATATTGACAACATAGCTAAAGATGTTGAAGGCAAGACTCCAGAAGAGGTAAGTGTGCGTTGCTAAAGTATCTTGGGTATATTCTTTATTAAATATAATTTATGCAAACATTGGTAACATTTTAGGTCATGGAATATTCTGCAGTATTTTGGGAAAGATGTCACGAACTACAAGATATAGACAGAATTATGGGACAAATAGAAAGAGGAGAAGCTAAAATTCAGAGGCGGGCGTCGATAAAGAAAGCTTTAGATGCTAAAATGGCGCGGTATAGAGCACCATTCCACCAACTTAGAATTTCATATGGGACTAATAAAGGAAAAAATTATGTTGAAGAAGAGGACAGGTAATAAATATGCTTTACATACAGGGTGTAAGAGACACCGCACCGAATTCTGAAATAGTGTATTCAGACCATAATTCTGAGTCGAAAATCATTGGAATTTTCTGCCGGAAAATCCATATTTTTTTTTTTATTTTACGTTTTTTGATTTTACGCGAGGTAATCAATCAAACAACATTTAAACATTTTGCATGTACATTGCGAAGCGCCAAATGAAACTAATGACTATAAATCCTTAATCTCGCATTTTTATTATGAACTGACTTTTGTATTGTGTTAAGTATAAACAGAAAGAGGTTATTGTAAGTTTTTCGCGTAGCTCAAACTTACACGCTGTATATATACCCAAAGTAAATACGAGTATGCATATAGAATAGTCATACTCTGACGCCGAAACAGAGGAATCGAGTTACACAGGGACGAACAGTTCAAGCTAAGATAAGGTATATCAATACAAATAAATAAAATTGAAGTGTCTGTTTGTAATGTCAAAATAATATTTTTTTTTTAAGCTCATACAGTTATTTTCACCTACCTATGCCTGAAATCAGTTTTTAAAATTGTTGGCCTGTCTGTCTGTCTGTTTGTTTCGGCTAATCTCCGGAACGGGTGGACCGATTTCCATGGCAGATATCTGGTATTATAAGGAGTAACTTAGGCTACTTTTATTTTGGGAAAAGAATTTGAGTTTCGCGCAATATATAAAAATATGTACACGCGAAGCGAAGCAGCATGCATGTTAGATATTTTGTGTTTATTGGTAGATAAACGAAGTTTAGTTTACAGCCAAATTGTAATCCCCAGTAAATATATTATTGCAGATTCTTGGTATGCATGCTACACAAGCTAGGATTTGACAAAGAAAATGTCTATGAAGAACTTCGTGCTGCAGTTCACGCTGCACCACAGTTTAGGTTTGATTGGTTTCTCAAATCGAGAACAGCCGTAGAATTACAGCGCAGGTTGGTGAATAATTACAGTTTATTATTACGATATTTCTTTTATTTGAATTAGTTCTACATATATTTATTAATTTTCAGATGTAACACTCTTATCACGTTAATTGAAAGAGAAAATCAAGAACTTGAAGAAAAAGAAAGAGCAGAGAAGAAGAAGAAGAGTGGAAATCCAAATCAAAATATTCCAGGCGCGAACGCTGCTGGTAAAGGTGCAAATACCAGCAAACGTAAGGCTGATAATACTCCTGACACGGCCCAGAAACACAAAAAGAAGAAGAAATGAACCAACACGGCTGGAAAGTGGATCGTCATTTCTTGTCACGATTATGAGCATTGCATTGGTGAATAAATCTAGTGTCATGATTATTTAAACTTTTGTTTTATTTTAATCGAATCATCGCTATATGATCATCACGTAAGACATCGCTGTTAGCTGACAAAAACGAAATAAAGGTGTTTTAACACTTTCAGTGTTGGCGACACGTCTGGCGTGTTCTTCTAATTTTCCTCCAGGGGCCGAGGACACGCCTGGCGTGGTCCACGATATTGTGGCAATATTTTAGACATTAAGCAGTATTATGTATTAAAAATAACAGTGCAGATTAATTATTTGATAAGTTAACCAAACTTGAAGTGGCTCCTGTGCTACAATGATTTTTATTTTCCACAAAAAAATGTTTATATATAATGCCGGGAACACGCTAGGCGTGTTCAGCTGCATAGATTGTCAACCATGGCAACTTTTACTTATCTAAAAACGTTGATGTGCTTATGCTCGAAAATTTTACTTATATTGTACTTTGAAAAGATGCTACAACATTTAAAACAAAAAGTTGATATCATTGTCAAATAAATTTCTATGCACTAGCTGACAACTAAAATATAGCGATGTATTTAATATTGTCGCAGAAGGAAGGAGTCAGGTAAAAAAAGTCGTAAACCATTTGATGGAAGAATCGCGCAGGAATCTTTTGTTCAAACAAAAAAAAACTGCAAAAGATCAAAAGTAAGAAACTACTGCACGTGTCTTATGTCCTCTCTTCGAATAAGTAAGAGATGCTATTGGTACTGAGAAAATGTTGACAATTTCTGTCATAATTACGAAATTTGTTTACTTTTTATCTTATATTGTGACATTTTGCTAAATTCAAACGCACTAAACCATGGTAAATCACTTTTTATATACCCTAAACAAATTACACGTTTTACACACATCGATAAAACACAGAAAATGACAATATTATCAATTTGACTTTGTACAATGCCGGTGAACATGCCTAGCGAGTCTATTTATTTCCGCTTCCATTGCCGGCAACACGCCTAGCGCGTTCAACGCAATTTGTTCGCGGCATTGTACAGGATATAGTGTAAATTGGGGTGGCACTGAAAGTGTTAAAGCAAACCTTTCGAATGGGACGGAAAGAGTTGGATACTTGAGCTGACCAGAAAGAGCTCAAGGATCCAAACTGGAACTGCGCCACAGGACCACGGCTATCCTCTGAACATCACTATGTCTACGTATTAAATTAAAATGTTTTGTATGTAAGTTGTCTAATTATCAGATGTTATAAATATTGAATAGGTTGTAGATAAAAATTTCCAACAAGAATATTTTCTTTTTTCCTATATTTCAGAGATTTTTACTTAGTGTAGTTTTAGTTTTTAAACATATTTTATTTTATAAACGACTGCTTCACACTTCTGGTTCGGTGACTTAAACTATGACCAAATTTAGGCGTTCCGCCTAATTTCAGAACTTTGAACGCGATTACTTGGTCACCCGCTACTCTATAAAATATAATTGTCAAAGTATCAGCATAAGCCTGCAGTGTCAATCCACGCAAAAGTTCTAAATTAAATAAGGAGTTTTTCAGTCTATTTCTACATTAAGTACTCTATCACTAACCACCTGACTTCTTTCTGCCACCTTTACGCAGATGACCTTCAAATATATTCGCGGGCCAGGCTAAAAAAACAGTAATTCGTAGGACTGCACTGCCCTGCTAATTGTACTTTCAGTAATCGTCATTTTTGCGATTTTCACTTTTTTGCAAAAATGACATCTTAAGGGGTTAATCTATGCATAAAAAAATTATTCTCATGATTTTTTTATTATAAACATGTTTTTTATTTAACGAGAATCGCAGCTCTTGCACAAAAACATTGCTTTTGTTAACAAGATCTGCAGCATTCAGCATGTGCTAGAAGGTTGTGCAGTACTTGATACGTTTACTGTAGCTTAGTTTAGCATATAACTTCTTCTGAAACGAATACTAACTAAAGCCAAACGCAGTATTCTACAATAATGCGTTTGAGTGTGGCGATCATAACAAAGAGCCACTCTTGCGCTGCAAAAACTAAATGCAGTATTAGTATACAGTGCCGCATTTTGTGCTAGCAAATCAGTGCGTCGATGTCATTCACGGACGGAACCAGTAACTAGAAACGCAGTATTGAACACGTGCTAGGTGATTTTGCAGTAGTAAACACAAATACTGCATTTGGCCTTAGTGATACTGTAAAGCTCACAAGCCCAGATGGGAAATGAAAATGCAGTACTGTGCATTTTATCCAAGTGAGACATTAAAGTAAAGAAATAAATATGTCAATAGAAAGCTTGATTTTTTTCTTATTTTTTAAGTACACTCCAAAAGTTATATAACATAGACTTGTTGCTAAAATTTCAAAAAATACGTTTACCGCGTTTATCTAAAAAACCATCATTTTGCAAGTACTGCGTTTGCAATAAGGAGAGCAGTGCTCGTCAGAAGTGAAAATATAACTTCACAATGTATTTGCATATACATACACACACACACACATCTGTATATATATAATTAGGTTAAAAATAAAAAGTAGGTAATAACATAATTATCTAAATGTATACATAGAGAAGTTCTACGCTCCTGGCCGCTCATAAATGTGTGAATTACGAATCTTATATTTTTTTAAATATAAGAAACTCGGCTCCCTCTTACGAATTTTCAATCAGGTCACGTGTCTTGGCGCGAGTTTAACATTTTTTACCCATCCCAAAAAGTGCACAACGCCGCTAAAGAAGATTTCACTTCAAAAAAAAAATACGCAAATGAAAATCAGAAAAAAGCAGAATCTAAAGACCACCATAACTACCTACTCATGTACAGTGCTGTGGAGCTGGACCAGCATTTTGCCAAGCAGTGTTATCAGCCATATTATTTACCACTTTATATAGGCCACCAGCCTTCCGTAATACAGATGCCTTTATAAACTCATTAAACAGTCTTCTGGAATCCCAAGCTAATTGTAAACATATTATAATTATTGGGGATATCAACTCGGACCCTAACTCACATAACTATTTAAATCTTACCTCCGCGCATGGTCTACTGCCTGCTCACACTATACCAACGAGGCTCCAAAATTGTCTAGACCATGTTTTAGTTAAAACCACTTTTCAATGTACAACTTTAGTAATAAAAAATAGTCTTACAGATCATTACGGCGTGTTCTTTTC
Source organism: Euplagia quadripunctaria (assembly GCA_963859945.1). Lineage (NCBI taxonomy): Eukaryota > Metazoa > Arthropoda > Insecta > Lepidoptera > Erebidae > Euplagia > Euplagia quadripunctaria. The sequence goes on along the minus strand of OY982565.1, from coordinate 14,777,193 downwards.
GATTGATTATAGGGGACGTGTAAATAAAACTTTAGGAAAACAAACCATAACAAAAATTGATTATAAAGGTATTTCCTCTGATCTAAAACAAGCAAATTTTAGGCCAGTCTTAGAAAGCAACGACCCAAATGAATCTGCTGCATTAATGGAGGAAATCCTGATCAAAACTATTGACAAGAATTCCACCCTGGTCACATTGACGCGTAGGAAAACACCTATAAAACCATGGCTTACTCCTGGTTTGTTACGCTGCTTAAGGACGAGAGATAGAATGCACGCCAAGTTAAAAACAGATGTGAAGAACGAAATCCTCAGCGTAACATATCGCAGATATAGAAATTACTGTACCTCATTGCTTAGAACACTAAAAAGCAGATACGAAAGGTTAGAATTAGAGATTGCAGGAAAAACAAACGTTAAAAAGACTTGGGAAATTATTAATACGATCACTAACTTTAAAACCAAGCATCATTCTTCAAATGATCTTTTGAATTATTCTTCTACACCGTTAACTGCAGTAAATAATATAAATGACTTTTTCGCGAATATTGGGAGCAATTTGGCAAATTCTATTCACAAGGATACAACAGAGAGTTGTGTATCACCATTGCCTTCTCCTTCCTCATCGTTTGTCCTTTTGGAAACTGACCTGAGCGAAGTTGTTAATCTAATAAACTCCCTCAAAAATACAAATTCTCTTGGGTGGGATAATGTCTCTGCCAAAACGCTTAAACAAAATAAAGAACTCTTAGCTGGTCCTATAGTGCATATTTGTAATCTTTCCATCTCTCATAGTCAATTCCCAAACGTTTTTAAGAAATCTATCATAACACCTATCTACAAAAGCGGAGATAAATCGGTAATCAGCAACTATCGACCGATCTCCATTCTTCCGACACTCTCGAAAATTTTAGAAAAAATCTTAAATAACCGGCTGGTTAATTATTTAGAAAATAACGGCATATTCTCTTCACACCAATATGGTTTCAGGAAAGAACGTTCAACACACAGATACAGTGGTAAAGAAGCTGGATGCAGGTCAAAAATGTCTGACAATTTTCTTGGACCTCACTAAAGCTTTTGACACCGTGTCAATTGACTTGCTAATAAAGAAGCTAGAACAGATAGGAATAAGGGGTTGCCAGTTGGAGCTGTTCGAAGACTACTTAAAAGGACGAACACAGTGTGTGCGCATTGGTGATGTCATCAGTAGCCCTGTCGAAGTCACCTTTGGCGTGCCCCAGGGAAGCATACTTGGCCCAACTCTCTTCCTCATATACATAAATCAGTTATGTAATATGACACTTAAAAACGGTCGTATGATTGCTTTTGCTGATGACACTGCTTGCGTATTTTGGGGAGGGACTTGGGATGAGGTCTTTCGAAATGCTCAAACAGGCTTTAACAAAGTCTCAAACTGGCTTAAATCAAACTTGCTTAGCCTTAACACAGACAAGAGCAATTACATCGCCTTCTCCATAAGGAATAACTCACAGATGTTGTTGGATGGATTTCATATAAAATCTCATTCTTATCCCTGTCATGGTATAGATGAATCTTCCTTTTGTACTTGTCCAGTTCTCAATAGAAAAATGAATATTAAATATCTGGGTGTTTTGATAGACAACAAACTTAATTTTGAACCACATATTCAACTACTAACCTCACGTATTCGAAAATTAATGGCCATATTTAAAAATATTCGTTTCGCAGCAAGTCCCGTACTTATGAAAACGATTTACCAAGCTTTATGTGAATCTTTACTAACTTACTGTATTGACTCGTGGGGAGGAGCAGCTAAAACACACTTAATTTTTCTGGAAAGAGCACAGAGGGCCATTCTTACAGTAAGCCAATTTCGCCCATTCTTGTATCCCACCTCCACACTATATCAGGATAGTAATGTACTAACAGTTAGGCAACTTTTTATCCTGAGATTAATTCTACGGTTTCACAAACTAGTCGATCTAGATTTAGTTAAGAAAACACAAAACCAGCGTAATAACTATAAGGTATTTAAGGTGCCAAAATTTAAAACATTTTTTACAAAGAAATTCCCTTGTTTTCTTGGTAGCTTTATTTTTAATAAAATAAACAAGATATTAGAGCTACATAAAATGAACTACCACGTATGTAAAAAGACTCTATTTGAATGGTTGTATCGTCTTGATTATACTGACACTGAAAACGTATTGAAGGTTGTAAGATAAGAAAACACACACACACCCAAACATTGACGCACTCATGTCACGCATACGCACCCACACTTACTCATTCATACAGACACACACATCCTCAAGCACAAACACCCACACACATGCATGCATTTTGCTCTCTCTTATAATATTGTGTTAGCACTGTTGCTATATATTGCTTACCTTTGATGGGGGCAGACGCTCTGATACCTATGGTACAGGTTTCGACCTAGTTTGGGATCAGGGTGTCTTACCTTCTTCAGATCCATGCAATGTCAATCTAGACTAGGAAGAACATTTGAAATGAAAATTTGAGATGAGAGATACATTGAAAAATGAAATGTAAAAATATAAGACTAGGACATCATTAAAAAATAAAAAAAATTCAATCTGGAGTTTGATGAATCTCAGATTGTATATACGCCAGTTTTTACAAATGTCTGTATTTCAACAGTATTTCAAATGTAATGAAATGTAATACATTTATACGTATGCTCACAATAAATTAAATTAAATTAAATATAATCAAGTTTATAATATGCTTGTTAACATAGTGTGCGTTTTATAAAAGTTTAAATTTTTTTCTCACTTAGTTGAAGAATATTAGGAGGTATTTTATTATAGAACTTAACACAGTACCCCATAAAAGACTTGCACTTTTGTTAATCTAAATTTTGGTTGAACTAATTTATTTCCATCCCTAGTAATATCCTTTCACACCGTTTTGTAAAGAGATGCAATTTTTCGAAAAAAGGGATTCGCGACTACGTAGATTATAAATGGCTCTGATAGCTCTTTTCTGCAGAACTAATATAGATTCTATATCTGCGGCACGCCCCTATAATAAAATGCCATAAGACATGACACTGGAAATAACTAAAATAAACTAGTCGTGCAGTATCTAGGTCTGTAAATTGGCGGACTTTCTTTACCCCATATGCTGCAGGGCTTAGCCGCTTGGAGAGAGATATTAAGTGAGAGCCCCATTGTACTCCAGAATCCAGCGTTATCATTAAAAAGATAGTTTCATTCACAAAATCTATGTTTTCGTTATTTAATAAGACATCACATTCCGTATGTCTTACGTTATGCAAAGAGAATCTTATACATTTAGTTTTTTCCCATTTAACACTAAATTATTTGCAGTTAACCAACCGTGTACTCACTGAATAATATTATTTACATCGTCAAAGCTATCGGCGCGTCTATCTACTTTAAAAATTAAAGAAGCAAATAATACTATTTTGGGTTGGCTATCTAGTAAATGGGGGAGATCATTAATATAGACGAGAAATAGAAACGGGCCTAATATCGATCCCTGTGGCACGCCCATGTTCAACTTTGATCCTAATGAATTGAAACCATTTATCTGAACCTGTTGTTGTCTATCACTCAGGCTCAAGAATTAAGCAAACAAATGGCCTGTTTACAAAGTCCATAACGCTCAAGTTTTAGCAGCAGCAGTTTTTTTCATGACTCACGCAATCAAATGCTTTTGAGAGGTCGCAAAAGATACCTAGAGCATCCTGAGCTTCTTCCCAGGCCGTAAAAATATGCTGCAGCAAGGTAACACCGGCGTCAGTTGTACAACGTCCCTTAGTGAAACAGTATTGTTGATCGTGAAGGATGTTGTTTTTATTAAAATGAAGAAGCATTTGATTAAGCACGATCTTTACAAATCTTCTTCATCTTCATCTTAAAAATCTTCTCTAATCTAAATACCGGCAGGATTGAAACAGGCCCATAATTATTAGAATCTTTACTGTCCGGATTTAAAAAGGGCTATGACTTTACTGTGTTTCATGAGATCAGGGAAAACTCCTTGATCTACACCCAAATTAAATGTTAGGGCTAAGTAGGGAGCAGAAGTTACAGTAATAGACTGACATCCACCCCTTTCGTCTTTATTCTTTCATCAACAATCAGAAAATCAATCATGCTCCTCTTTATTTCAGCTTATGCTGAAACCACATGATCATCACAGACAGACCCATCTTCAAACATGTATCTAAGAAATACACACCATTGTCATTCACTGTCTCATCTCCGAATGCTCCAACACGCTCTCGTACCCATTCTGTTTCACTCCCACTCTTGTATTAATTAAAATCACCAAGCATGACAATTCGTTCATTTTCGTCCTACGCAGTAACAAACCCTCTCGCAATTTCTCCGTGTAATTCCTATTTTTAAACAGACCCAGAGAAGCCGGGATCTATGACAATATTTATCGAGGGAGCACTTCCAGAAGCTTGCATCGCGATGCAATTTTATGTGCCCAATGCATCGGGCACATAAAATGCTAGGCTACGGCACTGAAGTTAGGTGGTAAGCGTTTTCCCTTTACGTTTTATGGTATATAATATATGTATTCCTGTTATCATCTTTCTGTATTAAACTACCAAACATGTTCATAAGGCATAATTATGTTGTTCTAAGGGAGGTTGCAACCTTGTCCGTTTTCTAGGCAGAAGGAGTATAAATAAGCATTCAATATTGATTAAAAACACAGTTTTTCGTACGATTAATTTATTAACTAAGATTTTACAGAACACTTTTTAGGTTTTTTATTTAGACTAGTCAGGGCTACCAAAGTAGTAAATTGTAATGACGACCCTGCACACGCATGTTCAGAACAAAACAGCTAGATACCTTTGCAAGCATGGTGACTTACGTTATTCACGTATGAATATTAATATTACAAATGTTTTTATGCTTACTTTCTTAGATAACGATGTAATAATTATTCACCACGATACAAATTAAATGCAACTCTCAGAAGTTAAAATTAAATTTGCTTTTAAAGCAGAATCTTGATGGAACGCATTATTGCTGTGTTCGTTTCGTTCACTATAACTATAAATTTAATTACCACAAAATGTCAAAACGTATATCATGTCTATACAAAGAAGTTGCCTAAATAAATGTAATGCAACAGTTTTAGTTAGGAAGCCTTCTTACAATATAAACCTAGCGCTTACTTCCCGCTTCATGCTGTGGCGCCAAAAACTGGGAATGATTTTAAATCCTATTTTAATAATCATAAGATTGTATTATTTGGTAAAGAGGCCTGCTACGGCATCCACGAATGTCTATGTTATGAGTATGTAAAATGAGATTTAATATCATTTGAAGTACCATACAAAAATCTTTTGCCGTGCAGTGATACAAGTGTACAAATGATCATTACTTTTTGTAAACCCGTAGATACCACTCAAAATATTTTAGCCATACAGTTTTAGACGTACTTTAGTTCTTAACCAATCCTTGAGTCCTTATTAAATTTAATTTTATGTTTTTATTTAGATCTATAGAATTTGCAAGAATGATAAGAATACACAGTTATTTAATTATTCTGTTCAAAAATATAGTACAAATAACTGGAATAAGGTCCTCATTGATTTAAATTTGGGACCTCCGATTCACAGAGTTTGTCCTTAGGTAACAAGACTATAATATATACAATAATAACTATGGATTTAGTTAAAGTAAACATTATAGACCATCCGAATGTGTGTGATCTTGACAGTGATCTGCACACACTTAGTACTAATAAAAAATAATAAGACATTGTCTTGAACAGAACTTCTCTTTTAGGCTAATCACACTATGAAAATGTAAAATGATTTTTACTGACTTGATTGTTCATCAGGTTCAATTATTGGCGTTATATTACAGTGGGGCACAACCTTATTCATAGGTTACAGAGCAGCTCATCTACTAAGAATAACAAACCATCATTATTGTGTGAACATCTGACACCACTTTTACACTTTAATAGTGTATGTTACACTATACATAGTTATATTTATATCACAGTTTTCTATTAATACTTTTATCCTCTGCACAATAATCAGGTACAAACATAACATTTTGCTTTCATAACTTCAATAAAGCAGACGTTAAGATGGCAGTGTGTAAATGTCAACAACAACATGCAGGGTCCTCACATCAGGGTGAATTGCCATTTTCTATATTATCTTGGAAATTGTTAACATTGCTTGTAAACGGGGCTCCTAGTCCATATAAATGTCCACTAGTACTTTCAATATTGCCATCAAAAAAAATCTGAAAGAAAAGAGATTTATATTATTATTATTTAGAATTTTTTGCCAAATCGCTACATACTGTTACGAGCCGAGGAGACCAACACACGAAGTAGACACAATTTATTTCAATAATTCGCAATTCTCACTGATATTCGCTTGTACTGTTTGCTATTCTTCGCACTTGTTCACTCTCTATATAGCAGTACTAGACTGGGTTGCCACACCAGGTGACGGCGCGGTGACCTTATCTCATAGAATGTTCTAGAAGATTTTCTTGGAGAACTTTTTCTTGAAACATGCAAACAGTTCCGCTACTAACAGATGGCGCCACTAGTCTGAATTTGAACAATACATATAATATATGATGCATAATATATATGTACTCTAAACATGAAGACTGTGTTATTCTGTAAGGTATTGTTCCAGCCTAAACATATACCGTTATTACTTAGGAATAATATAGAATGCAACTAAATGCATACATACATACATGTCTTTATATTAATTTTTACATGAAATGAATGTGAATGTCTTTGTAGGCTACCAACCCACAACACAAATGTTATAAGAATACAATTAAAATTATAACTTAATATTACCAAGCCTCGACCTACCTCCTTGATTTTAAAAAAGGCCATTCCTGTTAGGTGTGAATCAGAGCCAGCTTGATGTTGTGGTCCCACTCGTCGCAATTCCAATTGATCTGCAACCTCTTGTAATCCACCTTTTAAGTTTTTGCACAGTTTCATTAAATACTGGAAAACATATTTAACGTGACATTACGAGCTAAGAAAGAATATAAGAAAATATGTAATGTAAGATTAAAACTTACTTTAACATCATAAACAGTGGGAAAATACAATCGAAGACTGTCAAAAAAATCATTTTCTTCTTGTGGCAGATTTTGGTCAGTTAAGATTTTCAACAAGTAACCAAAATCATATCCTGAATGAAAGCTCAACCAGTTGATGTTGTCCATGAGTACTATACCTGTTAAAAATATATATTTATGTATTGTTAAAAAAAATTAAAAAAATTATCTGTATCAATATTACAAAAAGAAGATATGAACCTGATGACATTAGAAGCTCTGCAAATTCTAAAGGTTCAATGCCGTGTTCCTCATGATCCCTGAATTGAAGTCCAGAATTTTGTAGCAAATCAATTGAATCCTGAGCATACATATCTTCTCTGGAAACAAGTCTTAAAAGTGACATTATTCTTATATGATGGCTAAATTACTGATAACTCACATAGTCAAATACTTACTGTAAGTTGAACTTAAAATTGAATTGCCAGGTAGTACAGCCTGGTGGAGTTTTTCCATTTTCATCCATAAATGTAAGACCTAATTGTATAATTCTCAAAAGGTCTACATTGCATCTGGAAAACAAATAGAGGGGTGTAGTGAGATATCACGTGTATTTATTTTTTTGTAGAACGCGCGATTATATCTGCATTTAAAGATAATATTTTAAACATAAAAAAATACTTGATTTGGCTAGGTAGCTAGACTATTTAGACTATATTATTAGACAAACCCCCCCTGGGTTTGTCTAATAGTCTAAAACCTCACATGTATCACCAGTGGGACAGGGGTTAAAAATGTGCTAAAAAAACATCACGTGATTAATTAACCACCCCTGTATAGAATATATACTACTAGTCCAGTCAACGAGTTAAATGACATTTTAATTCTTGTTTCCGGTCCTAAAAAATTCTGACTAACTTAAATATACTTTTATCTTATGATCTTATTAAGTATTTATATAAGAAGGGCTCCAGGAACTAAAACAATTTTAGGTCAGATATTTAATCTTGTATGTTGATATTTGTTGGTATTTGAAATTTTTAAATTAATATTTAATACTATAAAAAAATATTTTGTGTGATATACTGTCTAAAGCGGTGTTGCGCGTATACCGTAAGTTAAAATTAAATTTGCTTTTAAAGCAGAATCTTGACGGAACGCATTATTGCTATGTTCGTTTCGTTCACTATAACTATAAATTTAATTACCACAAAATGTCAAAACGTATGTCATGTCTATACAAAGAAGTTGTCTAAATAAATGTAAAAAAATTCTAGTTAGGAAGTCTTCTTACAATATAAATCTAGCGCTTACTTCCCGCTTCCTGCTGTGGCGCCAAAAACTGGGAATGATTTTAAATCCTATTTTAATAATCAGCCATGCGGAGACTTATTTTCAACGTTGAATAAAAATTATAAATAATGGAGGTAGAATTCCGGGAGCTCGGACTTTTTTGTTGGAAATTTCCTCCTCTTTAAGGATCTTTTTTCAGAAATTCTTAAATATTAATAGCTTTTTTATGGGATAGGGGGTTAGCTATCTGAATCTCACTGAAGCACAACTTGATAAGCTTGAGCGACTTCAAAATTTCTGTATAAGATTCATATTTGGGCTACGAAAATATGATCACGTTTCTGAATTCCGTCAAAAGCTCAAGTGGCTTCCAATTCGTTTTCGCCGGAATACTCACATACTCAGTTTTCTTTACAATATCTTATTTAATCCTAAGGCCCCTTTTTATCTCAAAGAACGGTTCAAATTCCTTCACACTTCTACCTTTCACTTCTACACATGAAAAATCTCTGAGGTCATCAGAGGATTTGAGACTGGAGATGTCACTACATTCCACAAAATTTTACGACAAGTCCTTTACTGTTGAAGCTGTACGCTGGTGGAATGCGTTGCCAGTCACCATTAGGCGAGCGCAGTCAATAAATTTTTTTAAGAAAATGGTTTATGAATATTATTTGTCACATTAGTTTAATCAGTTCCGTGTTGAAGTATCTTGTATATAAATGAAAATATGTATAAATGTATGTATGTATGTTATATGATAGACTTAGGTACATATATTATATATTTATGTATGTTTTGTATTAGTATGCATAAGCAGACTAAATATACAGGATATCTGTATATTTTTATATTGATTAAGTTATAGTAATTATAGTTCTTCATAAAAAATTGATCCATCCTAAGGTTGCCTGGAAGAGATTGCATTTTGCAATAAGGCTTCCCTTTGTACATAATCTTTATGACAAATGTATGTATGATAATTATACTGTAAGACTGGTGTACAAATAAAGTGTAATCTATCTATCTATAGGGGGCAAACGAGCAGACGGGTCACCTTATGGTAAGTGACTAGCGCCCATGGGGGCAGAGGAAAGGGTTTAACGCCTCCAGTAACCCCAATGACAGAAATACAATGCAAGCATTGCTTTACTGCCGGTTTTCTGTGAGGCAATGGTATCACTCCGGTCGAGCGTATATGTGCCGAAGCAAAGCTCTCCTACTATAAAACTGCTTTTAAGTTATTACCGAAAAACTGAATATCTTTTTTTTCACCTTATTTTGTTAATAACAATTGCAATTTTTTATGTGCTAATAAATGCTCAAGATACCTTTTTCTAGACGTCATTCCGAATCGAATGAGCTATCGCACATATTTTAGGACTGGGAACAAGAATTAACATGTTTTTTAACTTGTTGACTGGACTATGCTACACTACATAGAATGTAACTCATTTTATTGCATTTAACAAAAGTTTATTGAAAACTAAACAGAGTATCATAATGTCTATAAATGTTTATAAATTGTATAATCAAATGAAAATAGATAATCTATACATTTTTCTAACAGCGCGTTTTAAAGTTTAATTTTACAAACTATCACAGTTATGTTTTTAAGTGACTGTCAAAAGAAAATAAACGAATCGACAGAGGATAGTGTCACATAAATGTATATTTCATACCCTCACCTTAGAAGTTGATACTGATAATCAGCTGTGGACCTAAATTCACCAATAGGTCTTGCTACAACTCCTGGAAATTCTGTATCCATTGCCACCCAGTGATACTTTTGCACAACCTGAAGTAGATGTGTAATGTTGAAACTTAATTTAACGAACAAGTGCTACAAATTTTATACTTTTTTTAAGGTTTATAAGGTAATAGACCTTAAGTTTGGTCATAAGTCTGGTTATTTTTAAACATAAATCAATAGATTTCATCTGATTTGTGTTTATCAATTCTAGTAATCAATATAGAGCTTGAGATTTGTCGTAATTTAAATGAAACAATAGTCCTTAAGACATCCTATTCATTAGAATCTGCACTCACATATAACGAAGTGCTAAAATCTGACTGCCCACTTAGTTATACCGGTACAATCAGTAAAATTAGAATCCTACTGACGTGAATATGACGCCGACGCCTATAAACTTGAACTTGCCACAATTATGACAAGCCCCTGAGTAATTTGCAGTTACTGGAGAAAGAGCGTAAATTTACTATAAAACTTATAAACTTTAAACAATACTAGGGAATTTTCTTTTAAAAAACGTTAAAATATTAATTTAAATAAAATATAACACCCATATTAAACTATTAAATAAAATGAATGCTAGTAAACCTGTCTAATAACATGAAATTCTTCGTGAAGATTATGATTCCAGACATTTTTTATAGTACAGTCCTCTTTAATAACATTTGATAAAATTGACTCTAAACTAGCTGCAGGCATCTGTGAAACTAGAATCTATTTTAATATTTAGAAAAGATTAAGTAAATTGATTATACTTGTGCGCGATTAACATAGGACAGTCTGGGACAGTTTGACATAACGATGACAATTTAGAACAGGGTTGCCAGACGAGTGTGAGTGAATTATCGTATCAATATTCGAAAATTATCGTACCAGATGAAATATTATCGTACAACTACCAGAACCGCGCGAAATGTGCTATTTCGCAAAACTAGAAATAGTATAGGAATTTTAGGAAGTTGTGAAATTAGACAGAAATAAAAAAAACTTGTTTGCTATACTTTTTATAAAAGAGTGGGATTATCGGAATCACTATTTACTTCTACCTCTGGAGCAGCGCCAGCCGTTTTTGAATAAAGGACTGCTGAAGCCTTTCGAGATATCATTTTCTCAGATGGTTTAAAACCATAACAGCATTCTTTCGATTGGCTTTTTACGCATTGGAATGAAAGTATTATAGGGTTGGAAATTATCGTACTCTGGCGTACGATAATACATATTATATCGTACATCGTACCGGTGGCGAAATAATCGTACATGTACGATAATTATCGTTCGTCTGGCATCGCTGATTTAGAGCTGTAGCAAATCGTATGTATTCGTTACGAGTAACGGGTATTGTAATACGGGTGATGTATCACTTGACTTCAAGTAACGAAACGTTACTCACGAATTATTTTCGTTATTCGCATTTGTCGTACTGATAATGTCAGCTGGATTCGTTATACTAACAAATATTACCATTTTCGTTCACGCATCAGCGGTATTTGGTGCATTGTACGCTTGCGCGTGTATGTTTGGTAATTTTAAATTAGTTCCTTATATTATTTAAAGGAGTTAAAGCCTGCCGAATCTGAGGTGCCATTGCTTTGAATAAATCGCACACCTAAATCCGAACAGGTATTAACTCAAAGCATTTTTTTCAAAAAAAGGCGAAAAACTTAACCGTCTCTGTGCACTGCAGGAGTTTTCTGTAAAGATTTATGGTTTTTATAAGCAGCTATAAGAAAGATATTGCAGGAATCTTGTGTTTCAATCATATTTTGGGGCTGAAAATCGAATTATTGTGGTTAATTCCCTATTGCTTTACAATGTATGTATATTTGTTTTATTACTTTGAGTTGAGTCCGCTTTGGTGAAACGTCTGGCTTCGAGTAGTGATGATATTTTTAAATTTGTTTTATTTGTCGGTAGGTATTGAGATAAGGAATTCGATAGTTGCTAATACCAAAGAAGAATACCATAATCTCATGGCACAAAAAAGGGATTTTTATGAATAAAATTTTTTGAAGTCAAAACTTCTTTAGTGGCGTTGTGCACTTTTGTGGATGGGTAAAAAATGTTAAACTCGCGTCAGGACATGTGACCCACATCGAAAATTTATAAGACGCAGCCGAGTTTCTTATATTTAAACAAATATAACATTCGAAATTCAAACATTTATGAGCGGCCAGGAGCGCATAACTTTCAGTGTACCCTATGTATACCTACATTTAGATATGTTATTACTTCCTTTTTATTTTTAACAAAATTATATATATCCTATCCAGGTGCATTCCAAGGTATTTAGCCGAGTCTGAGTGTGGTATTTGTTCTCCTAACTCCTCTTGTTGGTAATTAGCTAAGATTGATTGTTTTTTTTATGGTACCTATATTTCTAAGCTAATAAAAGCTCAATCATGTACTACTGTTAAGGTGGGGTAAGTTATGCCTTAATACTACTTACACATGTACATTCAATAAACGTTCAATCCATCAGCCTATTGCAATAACGTGCGCTAAAGCACCCGGTTCTCCGCCTTTCGCATCCAATCTATCCCAGTTACCTTTCTCAGTTTGCCCTCCCATCTGGCTGGGGGGCAGCGTCCCACCTTCCGTTTACCAGTTCGCGATCTCAACTCTAGAACCCGTGTGCCTCAACGACCATGCCAGGCCACTTCAGCATGCTTATTCTGCAAACTATGTCGGTAACTTTGATTCTTTGTCGGATAACCTCATTACGAATTTTATCCTTTAAAGAAACTCCAAGCATAGCTCGCTTCACAGCCTGCTGCGCGACTTTAAAAAGCTTATTGACTAAACCGATTGACATACGGTCATTTTTACATTACATTACGGTTCTTTGAAAGATAAAATTCGTAATGAGGTCATCCGACAAAGAACCAAAGTTACCGACATAGTTTGTCAAAGCTACCGGTCGTAGTTCACTGCTCAGACTTATAGCTTCGAGAAACCTCATGATCTTATCAGCAGTGGTTGTTTGTATTTGCACGATGTGCAACCCTAGGGTAATACTTCGGTGCCGCATTAGTGGGCCACAAAAGCATAGAATATGCATTGCAATTTCTTCTGCCTCTCGACAGAATCTGCATATTGTGTTCTCGCCCAGGTGGCCGGGCCAGGGCCCAGGTGGCCGGGCCAGGGCCCAGGTGGCCGGGCCAGGGCCCAGGTGGCCGGGCCAGGGCCCAGGTGGAACATATGTTTATTCAGTTAGCAGGGTCTGGTGACGATTGAGAAGGAGCTCAGGTTTTGTATCTTTTGAGATCCAGAAGTTCTTTTGATACTTTGTTATCATAGCGCTTTCGAGTGTCTTACACCAGTCGTGGTCTTCCATCTCTTAATTGCCATCGATATGTATTGGGCGTTTATGATTGAATAAGCTCACCGCAAATTGGTTCCCATCAATACTGTTCATTGCCTGCACCAGCTCTGGCGAGTTCATCGGCTTTTTCATTGCTACCTAATTTAGACTCGCTAGCTCTTTCAGGAATTGCATCTGGCCTACCTTTAGGAGCTCGGTAGTAATTCCGTCATCCCCAGGAGATCCGTTATTCTTTAGCTGCTTGAGAGCTGCCTCTACCTCGCTGTGGATAATTTCAGGTATGTCCTGCCTGTAATGGCTCGTTAATGGGGCTCTGTGGTCATCATCACTGAGTCTCGTTGGTTCTATCATCCGTGATTCGTACAGCTGTTCATAAAACTTCTAGATCTCGTCGAGAATTTGGCCCTGCACTTTCGTTGACTGCCATTCTTAGTTTTGAGTTTCGTCAATTGGGGCCTCCCCACGTGCTGAGCGAACACTTTTAACCCCTTGTTGCAGTCTCTATTGTGTGAATATTAAAACTTCGGTGGTCGCGTTATAACAGTTTTTTAGGCTCTCATGGCCGACGTTGACGGCTGAGTAGTAGCTGTAGGCTAAGCATGGGCCGGCTCGACCGGAGTGATACCACGGCCTCACAGAAAACCGGCAGTGCATTGCTTTTCGCCGACTGAATGAGGTTAGCAGAGGCCCTAACCCTTACCTCCCCCCCCCCCCTCCCACTCTTCCTCTAATCTCCTTAACTTTAAAGACCGGCAACGCACTTGTGACTCTTAAGTCGCAGGTGCCCATAGCCGGCGTTAGTCATTTACCATCAGGTGACCCGTTTGCTCGTTTGCCCACTATACCAGAAAAAAACAAAAAAAAAGGGTTCGAGAGTCTTAAGAGAGAGTTTGGACTGTTGCTGTTTGCGTTTCCCGGGAAACAGCTTTCGAGACTTAAACATAAAAAAATATTTTTATTGCGTTTAAAAAATGTATATTTAATTATCTGGTAACAATCCGCCTGATGATAACGATGAAATTAAATTTAATGAAATTATTAAAGTTGTTGGCTTAAGGTAGATCTTAGATAACTTTTCAATCGTTTTAAGTTAGAAAATCTTCTCTCACCCGAACTGTGTTGCCAGACAGTTTAGAGAACGGTCGTGTCACTCGTTCCCGCCCGCAACCAAACGCGACTACAAAAATTGTAGAAACATCTAAATAGGTGGTGAAACATATTACATGTTGAATTGTTTGTGTACCTATTATCATTCAGTTAGGTATAAATGGAAATATGAATCTTTTTAATTTTTGTAAGACAAAAAAATGTTGTCCCCTGTTTTGCCGCCCCTAAAATCCGCCGCCCTAGGCTCCAGCCTACTCAGCCTACTGGTAAATCCGGCACTGGAACTGAAGTATGCTTCTCCACTTAAAAGAGGAATACATAATAGAAAAGTTTATAAAAAAAACAATTTTCAAAAATTTAAGATTATATTTAAAATTACAAAAATTATTTCACGAAATCTTAAGATGTAAGAATAAGTTGTAAATTATACCGATAAAACCTTAAGAGGAAATAATAGTCTTAAATCTAAAATATTATATAAAATGTGCTAATATGAAAAAATACTAATAAATATTATTAAAAAGTCACTATTCGAAATCCAAATGACAAATCCGAATATCAAAATCTGGAACCGAAAAGCCCATAAGAAACAACTTACTTAGTTAAAGTTAACCATTGTGTTTGCGCTCTTTTGAAAGGACACCGCAACTTGTATTGCCAATGTGTTACATTGCCTACTTCAAGTGGTATTTAGGATTTCAAATAGTATTCAAATAGTAACCTTTTCTTTTTCACGAGTGTGTATTGCAAGATCAACATAAAATGTATAATTACAAAATAACATGGATGTACAGCAATTTATCTATATTGATTTAATTTGTGATTGTTTATAATTTCATAATTTTTAAAGGAACCTCAAATGACTATCATTTGAATTTATTCACATATAACACAGTTTATTCACAGTTGGAGCAGCAGCTTTTACTCTGGCAATGTCTAATTGTCACACTTGACTTGTAAATATGTACACATCACAAGGGTGGTATTGAATGTTCACTCTGTAATGTGGAACACTCGCGGCGACGGTGTCATACGCGGGCTATCTCCTGATCAGGATGAGTTTCCATTTTCACCATTGTCTTGAAAGTTGTTTACATTCACTGAAAATGGAGCTCCCAGACCGTACAAATGACCACTCGAACTTTCGATGTTGTCGTCAAAGAAAATCTGAAAGTAATAGTTTGTTTAGATTCAGTTATATTAGGCCGTCGCACAACGCATTTGGAATGCAACTGTATAAGCATAACTAAGGCCAGTAAGCAAGAGTTGTTGCTTGTTAGGCCAGGAGCTCACGTTGAGGTTTGCGCCACGCGGTGCAAGAGATTTTGCGGCCAAGTGCGAGCAGTTCCATTGAAACCCCTGTTATAAAGATGCGGCGCGATATTATGCCGCAGCGGTTCTTTGCAGTTCGGCAAAAAACTCGTAATGTACGCCTAGCCTAACGCGATAACTCGGCCAAACTTGACGGCACGGGTTAAAGTCTTTTCACTAGCGTAGTTTTATTGATGAAACAAATTAAGACAATTCATAACAAATTATAAGTGTTAAAACAACCTATTTACGAATACGCTAAGAGAATTCTTTGTATCCTATTTTTAAGCAAATTTTGTAATAGTCTTCGAAAGACTCCTGAATAGTAAAGTCGAGGTTTGGCTTAAGGGTAGCGGCCTCCTTCCAAACCTTGAATTTTTTTAAAAGGTTTTTTTTTATTAAAATATGTTCTTGAGGCATTTTGAAATTTTTATATCCATAAGTTAGATATAAAAATTATTTATTATTATATTGTTATTTTAAGTATATTAAGGAACCGAAAAATAATTTCACTTGTAATACAACAATAATTATATGCCGCTAACCTTTAGCCAGACCGACTTTATTATTCAGGGGTATTTCGAAGACTATTACAAAGTTTTTCATAGTGCCTCAAGAACCTACTCCAAATTCCTCACGAGTTCTGCTACTAGAACGTAGGAATGAGGAATTTGAAATACTTTAACTTCATATGTCGATGAAGTGCAAAAAGCTTAAATTTATTTACAATACATACGTGTTATAAACTTAACAATTATGTGAAAACCGCTTCAAAAATCTACTTGCGTCCTGACATAGTACGGAAAAAATAAAACACATTCAAAGTTAGTGAATTATGGTCCAAATTCGACCACCAGGCGATCTTTAGTATATATAAATACCTCTTTTATTTTGAAGAATGCCATTCCTGTTAGATGCGAGTCGGATCCAGCTTGATGTTGAGGACCTACTCGTCGTAGTTCAAGCTGATCAGCTACTTCTTGGAGTCCTCCTTTTAAGTTTTTGCACAACTTCATTAAGTACTGAAACAAAACAAAATATATTTTCATATTGTAAAAGACATCAAAGTTGTACTGAATGTAAATAGAAGATGAAAATACCTTTACATCGTATACAGTAGGAAAATATAATCTTAAGCTTTCAAAGAAGTCATTCTCATCTTGAGGTAGATTCTGGTCTGTTAGTAGTTTTAGTAAATAGCCAAAATCATAGCCAGAATGAAAACTGAGCCATTTTATATTATCCATTAGTACAAGACCTGAAACAACAACCTGGATATTAATTTTGGTATGGTACGGTAAAAAAACAATTAATACAATAAATTAAAACTATTTCGTGAACTCGTTGATACCCATAAAAATACCTAATACTACTATTACAAGTTATGACTTTTACGACTAAACTGCCGCCATGAACAAGACAATGCGTATAGACTTTTTGTAAATAATAATTGTATTATATCAAAATTACCACCGTTTTACAAACGTAACGTACGTTTTTTAAAACGGTGTGATCTATTTGTCGTGTGTATGTTTCAAAAACCAAGAAATTAAACGTGAATTAGGATCATTTGTTTTAACTTATCGTAAATTTTATTCGTCGTTACCTTGTCATTTACGTTCAATTAATACAAACAGATAATATGCTTAGGGCCCTTTTATTAATAACGTAAGGACGATTATGGCCTTTTAGACCATACCTACCCACATACAAGGATTAAGTAAGATTTATCTAGTTTCCTAACTAGTTAAATGACATTAGGAAAGGATCAGGTACACTATAGTAAAACTATTTACTCGCTGCAGACTCGGTCATAAATCATCGAAGCGGTAAAACAATATTGCGCCATCTCCCGCTTATGGATAGGATATGGTTTTTTTGTGTGAGAATTACTATCTATACATATAAATCGATAAATGCTACCACTATAATTGATCTTAAGTTTTGTTGTAACAGTGAAAAAATAATGGAGATTAAAAACACATTTGTTCAATAAATTGTAACAATAATAAGCAATATAAGATTTAAATTAAAGAATTCTACGACAGATTCATCGTCACCGTCCTCTTCAACTTGACTTTTATCGATAACGAGCTTTCGCCCGCGCCGTATACCCGCAACACTGATGCCCGGAGCATCAGTGTTTACGATTGAACATGCAGTGAGTAAATAATTTCACTATAATACTCATCATTTGACATAAACCTATTTATTTTCGATTATATTATTATTAGATTTTGGAAAAATAAATTTCATACTTGCATTAACCTAATGATTTGCTCTGAAATGTCCATCATTCTTCATTGAAAGACGCAAATTTCGACATGTAAAGTAAGTATAGTTTTTACCCCCCTTCCCCCGACATAAGGTCATCTAGAGATTTTTTAAACCCCCTCTCCCTTAGGACCCTTACGTAATTAATGAATGGCCCCTTATCATCTAAAAAAATAATTAAAGTAGAAATGTAGTAAAAAACAATACATATAACATCAATAATGATATGATTGGTGGTTCTAATTTATATTCATTTACTTCAATACTAAGGCTGTAAATATTTCTTAACTAAGTAGCTAAGCATTTTGCTACTCAATGTAAGTATGATGGTGTAGAAACACCCCCATTTTCAGTGAATACAATATGCTAAAAACTTATTGAAATGTTACCTGATGACATGAGTAGTTCTGCAAACTCCAAAGGTTCAATACCATCTTCTTCATGTTTCCTGAATTGTAACCCAGAATTTTGCAGCAAATCAATTGAATCTTGTGCATACATGTCTTCTCTGACAAATAAAACAAATAATGTCATTTGGATCAAATTTTACAACAGCTTCTACATATTTCATTTATGCCGCGTTCCTATAATCAAGAAACGATTCGTTTTTGCTTACGGACGGTGAAATTTTACAGTCCGTAAGCAAAACGAATCGTTTCTTGATTATAGGAACGCGGCATTAGTCCAGTTGAGATAATGATTTATGATATATGTCTGATTAGATGGAAGGAAAGACCACCGGTGGCCCCGGAGGGGTGACGACCCGAGGGGTTTACAGACGATAAAAAAATACCTTTAAGAAATTAATTATCACTTGCTTAAACTGTAAAGGTAATTTGGGGAAACCTCTGAAAACTGAAACAAATCGTTGATTCAACCAACTAAATATTCACCAGATATAAAAAAATATTCATTACATAACAATTTGAAGGTAATATTAAATTTTCTTAGACATTTTTTTTTCTTGGTTATTTAAGTACAACAATTAGATATCGCGGTTTGTTTCAAGTATTCACTTCGCTACTACACCGTATTGTGGGTTCAAATCCCACACGGGACAAATATTTCTATGGAAAAACGAGGTAAACTCAGAAATTAGGGGAAAGCAGTGTGTTTGTTTTTTTTTAAATGTGCTTCATTTAAAAAAATACAAACACATTGAGTTTAAAGTGACGAATGTTATTGTTATTAACCAACTTAAAAAAAGCAGAAGGTTCAACATTCGGCTGTCTGTATGTATCTTTTTTATAACTCATTCCATCAAGTGCAGTAAGTTGTTAGACAAACAAAAAAAATTACCACCTTATCTAAATAAAGATCGGGTTTATTAAACTAAACTTAATATAATCTAACGTTCTGCTTTTCTTCTCAGTACGTACTTAGGTACCTAACTCTAACAATGGAAAAATGAACACTTTGAAAAAAAAAAGTTAAACCGACTTCAAACTTAGGTGTTTATTCTTTACTAGCCATTGCCGCTGATGTGCGAAGGCTCATGATATATTATTATTCTATACAATGTACTATACAAAGTGTACTAAAACAGGTTTTGAGTGATTGGCCAGGGTGGATGTTGTAATAAATGTAGTCTATTAAACCGTAAATAATAAACCTATGATATCTAGAACAGGTGACGCAACTTTGTAGGTGTGGACTACCCGCTTATTCATTTGATCTAGACTGTAACTGTGGGCTGCTTCTGTCACACAATATGTTTGACATACATGGTACCTATATGATTTTCTCGAAACACGAAATTATTTCGTGTTTCGAGGAAATCGAAGGAGTTGAGGACTATCTATAAAAGCTGGAAAATAATATAGTAAGCTACTGAAATGTAAATTATAAAGAGCGGCACGGATTGAAGTATTTATTTGAGTAGGTATTTTTGTTATTTAATAGTTTTGTATAACATAATATGCATAATATGGTTGCTGAATAAAGGGGTGGAGGGACGCGTGGTGACGCTCTTATACAATACGAACAATGGCAGGTAGCTAAATACCTATTGTCTTTAATACTCCTGCTTACGCAATTTTTTTGTTTGGTATTTTCAAATTCGAATACCAGTCAGGGGGTTAATTGTAGACTTTCGTTGTAATAGTAAAAATGTTCATAATGATATCTATGTACATAATATATATATATCTCCGTATGATTGTGAACATCGTTAGTTTATAACTCATACTCGCGCTTTTATAAACTGACGAAAAAATTTGAACGCAAGGGTTGCCAACTTTTTGTACGAGAAATTAAGTAGCCGGAGAGTTAAAAAACAGTAATTTAGAGAGTTAAAAAACAGTAATTTAGAAAAAATAAACAGATTAATTTTTTTTAATTTAGAAACATTTTTTGGAGCTTCTCGCACAAATCAATATCGTACTGTCATTTTTTAATCGTTTTCATTATTTCTAGTCTTTCCTTTTTTTAATCATCTTTGTACAACCCTAGTGTCCGGTAGTGCGGTTACACACTCATACCACAGTATGATGTATAAACAGTATTGTATCTTCATACAAACGGTCGGATCGCGAGACATACCTACACGCCTTGCGTTCGGTATACACTCGGTACACAAATAGTCGCGAATGCTCCGCAGTGACGAACGAACGGTGTAATCGTTTTTTAAGCAGTTACCGTGCGATTTGTATATTTCATTGAAATAAATACAAATAAGTACTTAAGTACTTAATAATGCAAATAGAAATTATAAACTATATTGTGCTGTTTTTGGTTGCTTGAATTCTTCTAAAACGCACCCAGAGATAACATTTTTTAAATTACCTGGAAACTCCGAAAGGTAAGACTATAAAATAATTTTTATGTACCTACTAGTACGTTATTTGTTTCTTTTAATTAGGTAGGTATTTCGCTTTTTCCACCGAGTAAAATACTTGGATTAATAAATAAATAAGTAGATAGGGTGACAAGTGACACACGAGTGACTTACCGACATCTATTTACTTATGTGTTTAGCTACTTACATATACATATTATTGAATTGGACGAAATATCATTATGAAATGATTATGAAAGTAAAAAATGGTAGGTACCACACAGTCACAGTCTAGGCGCAAATATCAAATTTATAAGTGATTTTTTTATTAAATCTACTAATAAAAAAACACATGTATTTTTATTGAATGCTACTCATTTCACTCACAACGAATTTCATATTTTTAAGAAAAAAATTAATTATAATACATATTTACAATCACAAAACTAGACAGAAACTCAAGTAGGTAGAAATTATGGGCAGCCCTATCGCGTGTTTACGTACCGGACGGTAACGGCTGTAGGTAATTATTTCAAGGAAAGGGCCGAGTCACAATACTGTATATACATTATACTGTGCTCATACGAAGGTCGCGCGGTGGGCAAATCGTTCTCAACTTTCGAAAAGCGTAAACAAGATACATTTGTAGTTGTAACTAACGCCAGGTATTATTATTTAAATTGTGTAAATAAATAAATCTTTATTTCAGACAAAGGTTATATTTATAATGTTTACATGAAAGGATATACTATCGAATCTGAGCACGAAAATATGCCTTTAGGATATTAAATTCCTGCTATTCCGCAATGACCTTCAGGATGCTATTAGCATAGGTAATTTCGCTTTTGTATGGGAGTGATGTATCTGTTTCGAAGTAACTATTATCTTATCTGTGGTATTACTTATTGCTTTTTGGGCTTGGCTCCGACTTTAAACAGACAAGTAGGTACCCAGTGCCTCTACAATGTTACCTATTATATTAAAAGTGTCACTTGCTGTAGTCTTTTCAATTAAGTTTCTAATCAAATTTTTTTCAGTGCCCTTTGTTTGTGACATTTTAAAGTTAGTTTCACTTTTTTTTAAAGTGTTTATTATACCAGCTAAGTACGTAGTAAAATATACTTACTGCAAATTGAACTTAAAATTGAATTGCCATGTTGTGTATCCAGGAGGAGTTTTTCCATTTTCATCCATGAATGTGAGACCCAACTGGATTATTCTTAGAAGATCAACATTGCATCTAAAAAAAAATAAATAGATAACTGTAAACTTTCTTAAAAAATAAAAGTTTTAATGGGTCCTTTAAATGTTACGTAAGGATTAAAGAAGGAAATGTAAGATTTGCTTAAATAAACAATTAATTATTATGTCATTTATAAATTACTTTTTTTTATGAAAAGGCAACTCCCGCATTAGGAATGACTCCTGTGTCGCAGGGGACTTTACAAACATACAAACAACTGATACAAAGAACACCCAGACTCAGGTGGGAATCGAACCAATGACCTATGGCGTAGCTGTCAGGGTTTCTAAACACTAGGCCAACAGGCCAGTCTATATATACTACACATATACTTGGGACATTGCTTACTTTTGCTGACAAGGTTAAGAATGACAAAAATTCTGCTTATGTAATACGTCATGTCTTCTCCAATTGACTTCTTTTGTTTGTTTTACTAATACTCTCTTACACTTTGTTACATTGAGAATCGAGTTATATAGAATAAAAAAAAGGGCAATACTACCATATAAATTTTTGATTCTATACTTAAGTGTGATTTAAAGTTATCATATCATACATTTTTTAAAATAAAATACATTATTCTTTTTTCTTTCATTAAAATCTTTTCAAGTTACAGTACATATTCAAGAAGTGTTTCTAATTTATGATATATATAAGTATTGAACTAACCTCAATAGTTGATACTGATAGTCTGCAGTGGATCTGAACTCACCAATAGGACGAGCAACAACACCTGGAAACTCAGTGTCCATTGCAACCCAGTGGTATTTTTGCACTACCTGTTGTAAAGTACAATATATAAATAAATTTTACACATATGACTAAAACTCATGTCAAATATGTATGTGTTACAATTATTATCATTTGATTATACAACATGGAATGCAAAGACATGGCAATAAATTTGTGCGTACACATAGACATCTATACGAATATATAAAATTGAAGTTGCATTTTAATAAATGCATCCGAATGTTTACCCGGTATATATACCAAAAAATACTTTTTTGACATTTTTGTCAGTCTGTTTGTTCCGGTCAATCTCCAGAACAGCAGGACCACTTTCAAGGGGATTTTGACTGGCAGATAGCTGGTGTTATAAAGAGTAACTTAGGTTAAACTGCAGGTTCAAATAGGATGAAATTTGGTAATATATCACTGAGAATTCAGACTTCGTAACTATATACAATGAAGTTACAGAGGAAAGTATGGCAGTGTTTTTTTAGCTTGACTTGATGGATACATACATAATAAACAACTGTTTTGTAATATAATCGTGGACTGTGTGGACAAGTCGCTCGTTTGCGAGAATATCAACAAAATTAAAAATCCAGTTTAATTGAACTAAGTATGCCAAACAATCATAAAACTTTGATATTTTATGGTGAACAGAGATGCAACGCGGATCAAAATCAATAATATGTCGTCGAAGTGATAAATGAAATGTAATTATTAACTAATTAAGGTAATTTATATATTTTTCTTACTGTGCATTTTAATGTTAAATTTTACAAACTTTGGCATAGTTACGTTCTCAAGCAACTGTCGAAAAATTTAAATTAAAAGTTATTTGTTCTAAAATTACCTGTCTTATTATTTGGAATTCTTCATGTAAATTACGATTCCAAACATCTTTTATTCCACAGTCACTGTTTCCTGGAAGCTGAGACAATGACCCAAAACTAGCGGCTGGCATCTACAAAGCAATAGTGATTTGTAAGCAACAGTGTAAACTATGCTTAGGTACATAGAGGAAAAGTAAGAATGTTCATTTTAACATAGGTAACACAAAAGGCTTAATAATTCTATTGTGAAATTATTCTTATAATAAGAATCTTATTATAGGATATAAAACTTAAAATTATATAACAATGATCACAAACTTTTGTGACACAGTGTAGGTAAATTACACTTCATAGTTTTAATGGAAAAGTTTGAATGTTACCACAACAACAGCACAATAGAACATTTTTTCTTAATCTACAGAAATTAATGATCATGATTTGTAGTGGAGAAGTTCATTACGCCACGTTATCACAATTCTTTAATTTTGCAATAACAGCAGTTCAGCACTTCAGATCTTTCATTTCGATTCGATTCGATTAATGACAAACCTTGTATCGGTTATCTGCTTCCAGGTGGGCAGATTCTACAGTTTTCTTCGACGCCGTGGTTTACAGTTTGTTTAGAACTTCGTTTTATATACAATGGCTTGTTGATGTTTATAGGTTACACTTTGATTTCAAAGGCCATTTCAAAGCCACCTTTCGTAAAATGCAAGTGAAGCAGGCAATATCCTATTATGTTGTCAATTTTACCTTGCTCCAAGATAGTATTTGTTATTGAATAGTGAAGTCTATGAACCTAGGGAAACAAAAAATATATGAAATTTTTAATGAAATAAAACCTTGCAAAGCGACGCAATCCATTTTTTTTATTATGACACTGACAAAGGGTGACTTAGGGTTTGTGTGTGGAAATAAGCCTTTTTGCTATTTGTTCGCCTTGTTTTCTGTGCATACCACGCCTTTCTTCTAGAAACAGATCTCGAAATAAAGCATTCAGGTAATAATAATTGTAAAACTCAAATTGTACGTTTACACAACTTTTATACCTAAGATTAGTTTGTATTATAAATTTAAATCTACAAAAATATTTGGTTGAGTGCTGTTCTTCCAGGCCATAGATAAGAGACAAAGAGTAGAGAATAACAGAGTTGCCAGACAAGTGCGAATGAATTATCGTATCAATATTCGAAAATTATCGTACCAGATGAAAAATTATCGTACAACTACCAGAACCGCGAAACGTGCTATTTCGCAAAACTAGAAATAGTATAGGAATTTTAGGAAGTTGTGAAATTAGACAGAAATAAAAAAACTTATTTACTATACTATTTATAAAAGAGTGGGATTATCAGAATCACTATTTACTTCAACCTCTGCAGCAGCGCCAGCCGTTTTTGAATAAAGGACTGTTGAAGTTATTCGAGATATAATTTTTTCAGTTGGTTTAAAACCATAACAGCATTTATTTGATTGGCTTTTTACGCATTGGGCTGAAAGTATTAAAGCCAGGCATATTATTATTATTTTGTATTTTTAGACGATTTTAAGGCACTGGATTCTTTTTCGCCCCACTTCGGAGGAGGGTTGGAAATTATCGTACTCTGGCGTACGATAATACATATTGTATCGTATATCGTACCGGTGTCAAAATAATCGTACATGTACGATAATTATCGTACGTCTGGCATCGCTGGAGAAGAAATATAGTCACGTGACCTGAAGCCAAATGTTTCTTAAAGGGCGTATTCAGTTCAGTGGTTCAATATTTTATAAAATGATTTATATTATTAAATCAATACAGGTAGCATTTCTTCAAAACAAAAAATATTACGTATGCCGTAACCTTTTTTACAAACGTCCGTCTAGCACAGAAAATAAAATCAAATGAAAATTGGCGATTTAGTTGTTACGTGTGAACGCGAAATCTGTTCGTAAGTAAGCCAATTCAATCATAAATCTGATAAGGTAGTAAAATCGTATCGTGTGCATGCCGTTTTAAATATGGCGGAACACCACCCACAACAAATAGTGTTGTACTAATTTGGTCGATAACACCCACACCAAAATACAATAATAATAAAATAATTGACATTATTGCCAGTGGCGTAGCGTGCCTTGGAGGGGCCCTGTATCAAAATTAGTTGGGGGGCCCAAATTTAGATAATAATAGTAAAGATTTCTCACAAAGGAAACAAAAATGCTTTAAACGGGGAAATCCCGCAATAACCGATGTAGGATGTTGCCAACTTTTGGGCGCACGATTAACCCAGAAAAAAAAACCGGACAAGTGCGATGCGAGTCTGACTCGCGCACCGAGGGTTCCGTAAGCAAACAAACTTGTATACGTCCATCTCGGGAATCAATTCTCCAAGACTTTTGCCCGTCTCTTTCGAAAGACAAACTTAACTTTGCGGTTGCGATGTACGACAAAGTGAACAATCCAACCGCAAAATATAAGTTTGTAATCACAAAAACCTTTTTTTATGTGATGTAACAACAAATTAACGACTTTCAAATTTTTTCCTTCACTTGTGCTGTCAGACCTTGCTTTTTACCAAAGGAAAATGACCATTTATGTATGAAATTCCGTCTAAAGTTGTTACACAAAAAATCTTTATTTATTATAGACTACGCTTTATATATTATCAAATAAAAGTGTTAATTTTACCTCAAATACCCAAGTTTCTACGTAATTAGACAAAAAGGGTATTAACCTACAAATTATGTTTAACCTACTCGCAACTTATAAAATAACCATAGATCATTCATGTACAAATAAAAACAATGCTAGTTAAAACAAAACAAGTCACTAGCTGCTATTTGAAAAACAAAACATAATATTCATACCTATTACCTTTTCACGGCGTTGAAGTAGCGACATCGTAATAAAACCACTATTTATAAAAACGTCCTGTCGTAACTTTCTTGTTTGTTTGTTTTAAATAAAAATTCAAACGGAGCTCCGTAAGTATTACTATTTAAGTGGAGAGATTATCACAGTGACTATTCTCAATCGACACATAAACAGTAATGCCAATGGCCGGCTCATCTGTCATCTAGCTTGACAGTTGCGTCTACGTGAGACGGAACTCAAAAATAATTATTATTATAACAGAATCATAAAATATTAATTAAATACATTGTAAAACGTAATGATATTACTAATCTATGACTGGCCTGTTGGTCTAGTGGTTAGTGACATGACCGCTATGCTTATAGGTCGTGGGTTCGATTCCCACCTGAGTCTAGGTGTTCTTTGTGTCCGTTGTTTCTATGTTTGTAAAGTCCCCCGCAACACAGGAGTAATACCTAATGCGGGAGTTGTCTTTAAAAAAAAAAAAAAATCGTTTAGCTATTTTATGATATTATGAATTTGATATAATTTTAGTGATGCTTTTGTTTAAAGGCTCCTACTTACGTAACTCGTACAAATGAAGAGAACGAAATGTCAATATCATGACTTTATACGGAAATAATGCGTAGCAATTGATAAATTACTGTTTTTATTTAAATCATAATTCTGGATAGGAAAATAAAATTCCTGAACCTGAAAAGGTTATAAAAAATAAGAAAATAATTTCTCTATTATATTGACTTTGCAACATGAAACAATGCTAGACCACTTTTGGTCATGATCCTTTCATGATTCTAGGTAAATGGGAAGTACCCTATAGGTTTTCGACCCAAAACCTATAGGGTACTTCCGGTTGACCTAGAATTGTCAATTTTGGTTAAATGCAAGGTCTTACAGCACAAGTAAAAGGAAAATCCGAAAAATAAAAAAAGTTGAAAACCAACGTAAATTTTGGTACTTACAAGTATTCGCGAAAATCTAAATTTGCCCATATCTTTTTATTGTGTTGACTCAGGACCTTGATTTTTATACATCTAATAGGGATTATAAACCTTAGTATCTGGTATAAATTTCAACTTGATAGGTCCACTCGTTCCTGAGAAAATCGGTGGTGACACACGGACAGACGGACAAGAGAGTGATATTATAAGGGTTCCTTTTTTTACCTTTTGAGGTGTGGAACCCTAAAAAGAGCTTGCTTTTTTTACCTTTGTCAGTTCTGAAGTGAAAACTCTCTATAGGCACGTATGACAGTTTTTTTTATGTCTTTTTCCGGGAAGCACGAGATTAAGTGACATTGTGGATAACATTTTACTAATTTTTGCTTACACACCTTAGGGGCCTCTGTTGCCCGGGGGCCCCGTATCATTGATACGGCGGTAGCTACGCCCCTGATTATTGCCCTCATTCAACATCAACATGTTTTCTTTCAATATTTTATGACGAAAGAGTATGAGTATGTATTAAGGACATTTTAATCACAAATATCTTCCCGGATCAGATAGATATGATGATTACCAAATACATACATTAAGCGGTCCGCATACCTACTACGCCCACATATTAATATTGCATACAATGGTTAAAAAAAACTTGATAAATAGATATTTATTTTATTAGTTATAATTTCACAATATCTTTTTCAGTTTCAAAATATTTATTATTTATATCCAAACACATATTCATTTACTTGTTGACTAACAAACGGCCACAATTATTTTACGATTAAATACTGAGATTCATTAAGTATGTATTCATTTCTTGTACAAAAAGAATATCAAAAAACTAAATCAAATAAATGTCATTGTATTATATTTGAGCCTTTCTACCAGAAAATAATGCTGCATTACTTTGTGGCGACTTCGACATACAGCCCAAATATACTTCAACATCATTTAGCAAAGACGAGCTGGATTACGTAGTAACTCCTAAATCCTGCATCGCACTATGAAAGTTCTCGTACCGATTTGTATGTATACAACTTCCCAACATGAACTTTTGGGCCGTGGCCTGCCAGGCATGATCATCTCACCTGGTTGGAGGATCCTTCTTTTTGTGTTGGAGGGACATTACACCCGTTCCTCCACAATGTGATGGGAAGGAAGCAGCCTTTAAGGTGCAGATCAGCAGCAGCACAGCATTGAGCGGTAATCAAGTGTCAGCAAGCCAGCATCCTCGGCTTAAACCACATGCCTGCAGCGATCGACCCAGCTTGGTTAACTCTACAAGAAACCTACGTTAGAAGAGCATCTCTCTAGCGGAATATAGTTCCAACTCACTGGAACTAGCAGAATACCGTTCCGACTCACTGGAACTTGCGGCACTCGGTTCTGACTCAATAGAACTACTCACTACTGGCACTGGCACGCTCCACAAGAGATCATAGAGACAGCTGACTCATCAAGATATCGCCCTCTGGTTTCTGAAGAGAGTGATGTACCGACTTTCACATACAGCCAAAACATACTTCAACATCATCTAGCGAAGATGAGCTGAACTACGTAGTAATTATTAATCCTGCATCGCACTATGCCACGCTTAGTAATTTTTTAGAGAGGTTTTCTTCCTCGAAGCCCCGAAGAGCCCCGTACTTGTCTGTTGCCAGACAAGGCTACGGTTGGACCAAAGTGTGTCCACTGACTCTAAATAATTTCAGACCCCATGCTTTCTTTTTCTAGAAAGAAATTGTGCATCTACAATGACAATTTCTTTACGCCATATTTTTCTGATAAATCCAGACATGCCATCGCATTCCTCGATATTAAATACCCATAGTTTCAGTCAGGTGATCATGTCGGTCCTCTCTCATACGGAACATTAGCTTTATTGATCAATTTTCAAGTTCAGTTTTTTTATTATGAGATAGGGGCAAACGAGCAGACGGGTCACCCGATGGTAAGGGACTACCGCCGCCCATGGGCACCTGCAGCTCAAGTCACAAGTGCATTGCCGGCCTTTAAGGTAGGAGAGGGGGACAGGGAAGGGTTAGGGCCAGTAGCGGCCTTAGGGGGTGGCAAGCAGAGCAACCGCCCGGGGCCTCGCTCTTGCAAGGGCCCCGCGCCCTCGCACTACGACCCAAGGAGAAAAATCTCTTTGCTGGAGAAATCAAAACTGCCATCTGAATATGTGATGCTTTAAAAGATTTAGCGGAAAATAAAACAGATTGTCAATTGGTTAGTGAGTACCGTTCCACAGAAAAGCGAAGGAAATTGACATAAGTTTTATCAATTTCCTATATATAATTTTAAAACAATTTTTTTTATTGCATTTTTCATTAAGCATCAGCCTTAAATATAGGTTCAATTCACATAAATTCCTCAAAGGACAAGGGCCTCGCAAAGATCTATCGCCCGGGGCCGCGCAGTGCCTAAGGCCGCCCCTTGTTAGGGCCTCCGGTAACCTCACTCACTCGGCGAAACACAATGCGAACATTGCTTCACTGCCGGTATTCTGTGAGGCCACATTCACTCCGGTCGAGCCAGCCTATACGTGTTGAAGCATGGCTCTCCCACTTACAACCACTTAGTTTGTCGAATAATTCAAATAATTGAAAAATATATAAATCACGAATTTTCCTACAACTGCAACCTCTTTTAATGCGCATTTCATTATTTTTATAAGTACCTATATATTTACATTGTATTTTCATTAAAATTTGAAAAAAAAAATGACCCAAAGAAAGTAGAAAAAAAAACAGTCAGTCGTAGGACTGCACGTCAGAAGTGAAAACATAACTTCACAATGTATTTGCATATACATACACACACATCTGTATATATATAATTAGGGTAAAAATTTAAGTAGGTAATAACATATCTAAATGTATACATAGGGTACACTGGAAGTTTTGCGCCCCTGGCCGCTCATAAATGTTTGGATTGCGAATGTTATATGTTTCTAAATATAAGAAACTCGGCTCCTTCTTACGAATTTTCGATCAAGTCACGTGTCTTGATGCGAGTTTAAAATTTTTTACCCATCCCAAAAAGTGCACAACGCCGCTAAAGAAGTTTTCACTTCAAAAATATGGGATGAATGATTGTTCAACCACTTGACGTCAGAGAGAGTTGACGTCAGAGCTGTCGGACAGCTACAGATTGGCATGCGGAGTAAGACAAGGAGGGTTAACATCTCCGGACCTATTTAATACGTACGTAAATGATCTCATCGTTGAGCTAAGCGGCACCCCAGTTGGGCTCAGATTGGATGGCAGATATGTCAACAATTTCAGCTACGCTGATGATATGGTGCTTCTCAGCCCGACGATAAGAGGTTTGAGACATTTAATTTCGATTTGTGAAAAGTTTGCAAGAAGCCATAACTTAATATACAATGTTAAAAAGACAAAGATGGTAATATTTAGGTCCGGAAAGGGGCCCGATAACGTTCCCAGCTTGTATCTTGACGAACAGCCAGTCGATGTAGTGGAAAGCTTTAGGTACCTTGGACATATTGTGACATCAAACCTGAAGGATGATAGCGATATTGAGCGTCAACGAAGAGCCTTATGTGTTGTGGGCAATATGATTAGTAGAAAATTCTGTAAGTCTTCCCCAGACGTTAAGGTAGCACTGTTTCGCTCCTTTTGTCAGACATTCTACACTTGTCAACTCTGGACTGATTATACTAAGAAAGCAATTAATAGCATTCGAGTTGCCTACAATAACATCTTTAGGCAACTCATGGGACTACCACGCTGCTGTAGCGCTTCCGGTATGTTCTTCGAGGCGCGAGTTAATTCCTTTGAAGCCATCCAGAGAAATCGGATCGTACAATTCATGTCCAGAGTTGACCGATGTAAGAATGTTATTATAATGAGTCTGTCGGAAAGAATACTAACGTCATGCATGTACAAGCATTGGATCAAAACGACAGCCTAATTGTTAGTTCTATTTTTTCTTCTTTTTTTTGGTTTGTGCATTTTTGTTGTTTCGATTGTCTTTTATGTTATGAATCTTGTGTTCGAAATAAAGATTATTATTATTATTATTATATTCTCTTTATTACACTTGAAACTTATAAATTACATTTTTAAATATGTATAAAACAAAATATATATTTAAAAATATAAAAAATAGTAGACCACCGACATCGGGTACAGGGACCAAGACACCGGTGGTTAGGGCTCCAAAGACAGGAACCTCCTCACCATACGGGCCGTGTCGAGGAGAACTGCTTTCTGCATCAGTCCCTTGATCCAGCCGTCTAACGCGAGCCTCTTAAGGTGTTGATCGAGGCTCTTGGCTATTAATCCATGAGCAGATATGACAATCGGAACAATGATCGCCGATTCAACATCCCACATATCGACAACCTCGTGAGACAAATCCAAATATTTTAATTGTTTTTCTTTTTCAACTTTCACGAGGTTCCCGTCATGAGGAACAGCGATATCGATAATCATTGCGCGGCGCTCTAATCGGTCTATCACCACTATATCAGGCTTATTGGCAACAATAGTTCTGTCAGTG
This sequence comes from Euplagia quadripunctaria, assembly GCA_963859945.1. Lineage (NCBI taxonomy): Eukaryota > Metazoa > Arthropoda > Insecta > Lepidoptera > Erebidae > Euplagia > Euplagia quadripunctaria. Next base: position 14,745,166 of record OY982565.1, on the reverse strand, counting down.
ATGATAGATCGATCCCAATACAATGTGGCACGACCATTTTCGAGAACTGGGTCGGGCACATACCTGTAAAATGGCACCTCTGAATTCACAAGATTGTATTTAAGGGCAAGTTGTTGATGTACAATCCTGGCCACTTGATTGTGTCTATGCAAATATTCCCCGTTGGCAAGACGAGAACATCCAGAAATAATATGCCTGATAGATTCACCGGGACAGTGGCATGCCCGACAGATGTCCACCGTACCATCTTTCAGAATATATTTCCGATAGTTATTCGTCATAACAACTTCGTCCATAATTGCAAAGACAAAACCTTCGGTTTCTCCGAAAAGATCACCGAACCGTAGCCAAGATGTGGAGGCTTTAAAGTCTATATCAGGCCCATTGAGGGCCCGATAAAAACGACCATGAAGTTCTTTGCCCTTCCATACCTTCCTGCGATCATTAGTACTAAGTACTACAGGCTTGCGCCAGTTCTCTTTAGCCAGAGCGAGCGGAGTGAGTCCGTTGTCCACTGTGACCACATTACGATGCACTCCCACATCAGTATGAAGAAAATATTCTCTAAGGTTGTATATCTCGCGATTGTGTAGGGTCTTAATGTTTAAGAGTCCACGACCCCCAAACTTTCGCGGGATATACAACCTCATTACCGATGAACGTGGGTGGTGCATTCGGAATGCAGTCAGCAGTGTACGGACTCTCCTATCAAGGGCATCCAATTCGGTCTGAGTCCATCTAAGTATACCAAAGGAATACATCAGAATCGGCATGACCCAGCCGTTGCAGGCACGCATTTTGTTACCCCCTGATAAAAGACTTTTAAGTACTTTTTTCAGGCGGCCAAAGAAGCGCTCCTGCAGCGCTTGTTTCATATGAGATTCAGGTATTCCTAATGACTGTGATATACCTAGATACTTGTAGCTTTCAGTGGCAGACAGAGATCTGAGTTTTGTTGAATCTGAAAGTTCGACTCCTTCAGATTCTACTATCACGCCTTTCTTTACATGCATGACTGCACACTTGTCCACACCAAATTCCATCTTGATAGAATTACTAAAGTTTTCAGTCACCTTCAGTAACGCTGTCAATTGCAAATTAGTGGGGGCAATAAGTTTCAAATCGTCCATGTACAGAAGGTGAGATATAACTCGATCGTCTTTCTGCAACCTATAGCCTAGTCCTGAACCCTCTAACAGCGTACTGAGAGGATTCAAAGCTAGGCAGAACCACAAGGGACTCAAACTATCACCTTGAAATATACCCCGCTCGATCTTTATTGGTACATCGTTTGCCGCAATCTGCCGGCATCCTGGATAGCGAAGTGTCGTTCTCCACTGCCCCATACATGACTTCAAAAAAGTGCAAAGAGTTGTATCAATTTTGTACAACTCTAGCACTCTCAAAAGCCATGTATGTGGAACTGAATCAAAGGCCTTCTTATAGTCTATCCAACATGTCGCCAGATTCTTACGGTGACGACGTACCTGTTGGCTAATGGCCATATCTATGATAAGGAGCTCTTTAGTGCCACGGGTCCCGCTTCTACATCCATTCTGAGAAATAGATATGATCGAATTTTTATTTAAATGTGTAGTAATTTTGAGTCTCAGAATAGATGTTAGAAGCTTATACATAGTTGGTAGGCATGTAATTGGTCTATAATTTTTGGGATCCATGGCACTACCAGACTTATAGAGTAAGTGGGTTACGCCAGTTGTCAAAAATTGGGGTAATGAGCCGGAGTCCAGTGCTGCTTGGAACTGAGATGCCAAACGAGCATGCGAGCTTCGGAACCATTTAAGCCAAAAGTTGTGCAGTCCGTCTGGTCCAGCCGATTTCCAGTTTGAAAATGACTGGACTGCACAACTTACGTCACTTGTGGCTATGGAAATTGGTTCCATTACTTGTATAGACTCGCATGAGCGCCCAACATCTCGTATCCAATCACCTTCTGAATGAGTGACAGGCACCGACCAGATGTTACGCCAAAATGCATTTGTAACATCATCATCTGGGAAATGCCCGTCACTCACACAGGGATCCGATTGTTCCCATTTTCTGTAAACCCACCTCTCATTTCTTTGGAACATACGATTCTGATTATACCGATCTGTTCGCTTTTTGTATCTTCGAATCCTATTTGCCCATGCATAAACTTTCTGTTTTAGAAAGTCTATGCGCTCTGTGACACATGACATATATTGTTGAGGACTAATGTCAGTCCCCAAGAATGCCTGTTTCACAAAGCGCATCACTCTCGGCCGCGTATTACCCGATCTAAAGCAGATTAGCTTACCGATGAGTGTCCTGGCCTCAGCAATACGACCCTCGATTCTGCACTGCCAGGCTGGCACAGCAGGCTTGGGTCGAGTAGTAGCGGTATTTACAGAGAAATGTACTCCAGCTACTCGACATACTGCGACAGCCGCACAGTAGAGAATAGAGTGTGTATCACTAAGATCTTCGCTATTGTCTAAATAGTCAGGCAATAACGAATCCAAGGCACACACCAGCGCTATATTTCGTCTATGAATGGGCAAACGGGATAAATGGGGTCTATTACTGTAGTTCACAAACCGGTATTCCAGAATCGCATCCTCCAAGGCGCTCCTTAACCTTTCGTTGTATTGGGTACTTACAGATATAGCTTCACTATCCACAATTTCATCAACATGTAATTGCGGTGCCAATTGTGGTGTGTGATTGGTCACCAAACCCAGAACTTGCGATGAAGAAGGGATAACAAATCTATTCCGTACGTCAGAGCGTAGCCTCTCAAGTACGGTATCATCCAGCAGGTGACAGCGCTGTATAGCCCGTACCTGATCCGAGAGTCGTTGTGCTGATACGTTGACAGCTGGTTCAAGCTCCTGAAACAGAGGTAGTAATCGAACACGGTACGCAGTAAGGTTAGTTCCCAACTCTGTAGCCCGATAATATGCCCGCATGACGTTTTCATTCATTGAATAAGTCCATTTCATGCGGCGCACATCACCACCGGCAGCGGGGGCCCTATTCGAGGTCAGTGGTCCTCGGGGTCCTAAGCAGGACGGTGGCCGGCCTCTCCCCTGCCGACGCACAGGTGTTGGCGACGTCGGCGGGGAGAAATACTCGTCGCTGGAGCTTGAGCTCGACGCCTCGCTGTTTGCCGATCTTACCGAAGAGTGTATTGGCAGCTGTGAAGCGGAGCTGTGCGACGAGTCCGGGGATATTTGTTGTGCAGTCCTCTGTCTGGCTTGATATCTTGTAAGCATTATATTTTATGGTAATGCATATTATTTTATTATCGCGCTATTGTCTTATATGACATCTGTCATTTTCTTTGAAATTTTTTCTTTTGAACTTTTGCATGTTGTTGGGTTGTGTTTTTTTTATATATTTTAGGAATCCGTTTCCAAATATTTGTTTTGTATTTATTTTACAATTTATGGCGATGTATACAATATGTTTATCGATAAAATATTTTCTGTAAGATAATATGACGCTTACAGGTTAGTGTTGCCAGGTTATTCTTATTATTATTATTATTACTTAATTTCACCTGTAAATCAATTATATTGAAACTTGGCACTCATTGTATTTGTAATCTCACTACAACATGACGGAGACCTGTAGTTGATCTGATGACGGAGACGGAAGCATGTCGAGGGAACTTCTCAACGGTTTAGAGCAGCTACCTTGTGTTTGGGTTTATTCATTAATTATAATGAGAACTTTAAATTTCATAAAATATTTTTGTTTATATATTTCTAACAAAAAACAGTAAAAAGTTAAATAAGGTTATAAAAACAAGGAAATTGATATATATATTGTACTTATCTATATATATGTACCTACTGGTAGTTTTCCAATTACAGCACTAGAGCGCATTATGCGTCATAATGCTTAACGTTAAATGTTTCACTACAGCAACGCTTTTGCGTGATGCGTGCAATCGATACCAAAAATTAACAAGTGTTTTTTGTTTAAGTTGGCATTGATCGAATTTTTTTATATTAATTCATTTAATATATTATTATCGTTAGTAATATTATTTATTGTTAAAAAAAAAATTTAAGCTTTCGTTTCGTTGCAGTTTTTTCGAAATAATCAAAGTTAATTCAAACTGTGTTAAAAAAACAAATATAAGTATGGATGAAGGTACAAACATTTTTTTTTTCAACACTGATCTTAGCGCACTCTGCTGGTGTATTGAAAACTAATCCACGTTCCAATTAAGCATCAGCATAATTCGGCATTAATTGTGCGCCACCGTCCACCAACTGTCAAACTACTGACAGTTATGTCAAAAGCGCTAAAGTTACATTAAATAAAAAGTTTTGGAAGCACCTACGCTTGGTGGAAAGTTGTGAGTTTTTAGGTTATTTTTTCTATTTCTGCAAATAATTTTATTTTGTGCTTTTAAATCAGTGTTTGTGTGGTTCTGGTGGTAGAATAATCTTTAATAAGGTTAGTGGGTATTGACAACCGCGCTCATTTCTATGGAAATGAGCGCGATAAACCCCCTGATGGGGGCGGAATTTTACCCCCCGATAAAACCAGTAAAGCAATAAAGCGACAGTCAGACTCAGTCTTTTCTGTTGACTTTGATGAATCCATTCAATCCATATATTCAAAACCGGGATTTGAAACTGATTCTAGACTTCAATACTCAGTGTCAGACAAGGGTCCATTCTCTGTTTATGTATCTAGGCTTTGGGACAGAGTCTTGAGAAAATCTTCTGTTTTAATGCATCTCTGCCTGTGTCACTGTACGAATTACCAACCATCCAATGCAGGAATTGTTGTCGATTCGGCCACATTGGTAAACAATGCAGGTCTCAGCCCCGCTGTTATAAGTGTGCCCAGCCGCACTCTGGTGACACCTGCACAGTCTCTGACTCAGATGTATCTTGTTTTTTGTGTCGTGGAGGTAGCCATTGTGCTACAGATAACAGATGTCCGGAACATAATAGACAAAAATCAATTAAAATTGTTATGTCTCAGGAAAACCTAAGTTACATGGAAGCTTCAGCCAGATTCCCTCAGTCCCCCAAGCGGCTATATTGTGAGGCTGCTGCCAGTCCTCAATCTCCTCCTGATTTCCCTCAAAAAACCCTAACTCATCCATCTCCCATACCTCCCTCTTCTGCTTCTCCTTCAACATCTTACAAAAAGACAGTTTACCTTTCCCCTCGCCGTATACCTATGTCTGGGAAGTCTTATGATATACCCCATCTTATGATATAGTCCCATAACTCCATAATTCAATCCCCAACTTCTATCCATCCTAATGGTTGCTGTCTTAAACTCCCTACTGAATCAACTCCTCTTGCTACCCCTAATGATAATCTTGTTCAGCTCCTCCTTTGCTCCCTAATTAATATGCTGACTAAAATGTCAGATGCCTTACCGTACGACGTTGCAGTTCTTGTTGAACAACTACTTTCCGTTATCTCTAAAAATAATGCTCCCAATGGCTCTCCAGCTCCTTCAATGCAACTGTAGAAGTATTCGACGTAATAAACAGGATATCTCCTATTTGATTAATCAATATAAACCTACTGTGTTTGCAGTTTCTGAAACCTGGCTGAAGCCTGACTCCCATTTTCGGATCTCGGGCTTCTCGTGTCTTCGAGACGATAGGAATGATGGTTGGGCCGGTTGTGCTTTGTTGATGAATAGGAAAATCTCATTCTCTCAAATCCCTTTACCAAACCATAGTCCTGGCTTAAATATTGTGGCCCTTAGAGCTTTTAACGTTTCTTTTGTCTCTGTTTACATTCCCCATCCCAACACTAACATTCTTTTTGAATTCAATTAAATTCTTTCAGCTATTCCCTCCCCTATGATTGTTTTAGGCGACTTTAATTGTCAACACACCCTATGGGACTCTCACTGTATTGATCCATGCTCTTCTCTTTTACTTGACATTTTGGATGACCGCAACTTATGCATTCTAAATGATGGATCTGCAACCCTGTAGGGTTTCCCCATACCAAAATATTAGTGTACCAGATCTTACACTAATTTCTCCTGCCCTAGTCTCCCTCCTGTCTTGGTCTCCCCTTCTGAACTTTCTTGGTAGTGACCACTTCCCTATTTTAATTTCTTACTTCCAGTCTACCTCATATGCTCCCCAACCTCTACATCCGCTCCTCAAATACCGAGTTTCCCAAGCCGATTGGGACCAATTTTCAATATCTCTGGATTTAAATTTAGCTTCGCTCCCTCAAACAAATTCCTCTAATTTTCTTCTTCTCTATGACCAATTTATCTCTGCAATTAACTCAGCTGCTGATTGCTCTATTCCCCTTAAACAACCTTCCTGTAAATTGACTCCTTCTCCGCCTTGGTGGGATTCTGAATGTACTGCCAGTGTTAGAAAGCGCAAAGGGGCCGAGAACAAATTTGCTTTACCCCTGTCAATGTCGGATTTCCTTAATTTAAAAAAAATTGCTGCTAGCACAACTAGACTTCTATCTTCTAAGAAATCTTTAGGTTGGCGTAAATTCTGAGAGTCCTTATCTCCTCGTTCTGGTCTTTCACTTGTCTGGAAAAAATTCAAGTCATTTCGAAGAAGTCTTGATGACTCAAACATCTCTAGCAATGACCCTCATTCATTCCTACATGACTTCCTTAGCCAACTTGCTCCCCCATATGTTCCAGACTACGATTATTTCCCTTCTTCCCATCCTTATCTTCCAGTTTCCCGTCAAAATGCTTTGGATGATCCCTTTTCCTTTACTGCACTATCCTTTGCTCTAGATAACCTCCATGATTCCTCTCCTGGAATTGACGGTATCCCTTATTCTTTTATTCACGTCCAGTCCACGACCCCCAAACTTTCGCGGGATATACAACCTCATTACCGATGAACGTGGGTGGTGCATTCGGAATGCAGTCAGCAGTGTACGGACTCTCCTATCAAGGGCATCCAATTCGGTCTGAGTCCATCTAAGTATACCAAAGGAATACATCAGAATCGGCATGACCCAGCCGTTGCAGGCACGCATTTTGTTACCCCCTGATAAAAGACTTTTAAGTACTTTTTTCAGGCGGCCAAAGAAGCGCTCCTGCAGCGCTTGTTTCATATGAGATTCAGGTATTCCTAATGACTGTGATATACCTAGATACTTGTAGCTTTCAGTGGCAGACAGAGATCTGAGTTTTGTTGAATCTGAAAGTTCGACTCCTTCAGATTCTACTATCACGCCTTTCTTTACATGCATGACTGCACACTTGTCCACACCAAATTCCATCTTGATAGAATTACTAAAGTTTTCAGTCACCTTCAGTAACGCTGTCAATTGCAAATTAGTGGGGGCAATAAGTTTCAAATCGTCCATGTACAGAAGGTGAGATATAACTCGATCGTCTTTCTGCAACCTATAGCCTAGTCCTGAACCCTCTAACAGCGTACTGAGAGGATTCAAAGCTAGGCAGAACCACAAGGGACTCAAACTATCACCTTGAAATATACCCCGCTCGATCTTTATTGGTACATCGTTTGCCGCAATCTGCCGGCATCCTGGATAGCGAAGTGTCGTTCTCCACTGCCCCATACATGACTTCAAAAAAGTGCAAAGAGTTGTATCAATTTTGTACAACTCTAGCACTCTCAAAAGCCATGTATGTGGAACTGAATCAAAGGCCTTCTTATAGTCTATCCAACATGTCGCCAGATTCTTACGGTGACGACGTACCTGTTGGCTAATGGCCATATCTATGATAAGGAGCTCTTTAGTGCCACGGGTCCCGCTTCTACATCCATTCTGAGAAATAGATATGATCGAATTTTTATTTAAATGTGTAGTAATTTTGAGTCTCAGAATAGATGTTAGAAGCTTATACATAGTTGGTAGGCATGTAATTGGTCTATAATTTTTGGGATCCATGGCACTACCAGACTTATAGAGTAAGTGGGTTACGCCAGTTGTCAAAAATTGGGGTAATGAGCCGGAGTCCAGTGCTGCTTGGAACTGAGATGCCAAACGAGCATGCGAGCTTCGGAACCATTTAAGCCAAAAGTTGTGCAGTCCGTCTGGTCCAGCCGATTTCCAGTTTGAAAATGACTGGACTGCACAACTTACGTCACTTGTGGCTATGGAAATTGGTTCCATTACTTGTATAGACTCGCATGAGCGCCCAACATCTCGTATCCAATCACCTTCTGAATGAGTGACAGGCACCGACCAGATGTTACGCCAAAATGCATTTGTAACATCATCATCTGGGAAATGCCCGTCACTCACACAGGGATCCGATTGTTCCCATTTTCTGTAAACCCACCTCTCATTTCTTTGGAACATACGATTCTGATTATACCGATCTGTTCGCTTTTTGTATCTTCGAATCCTATTTGCCCATGCATAAACTTTCTGTTTTAGAAAGTCTATGCGCTCTGTGACACATGACATATATTGTTGAGGACTAATGTCAGTCCCCAAGAATGCCTGTTTCACAAAGCGCATCACTCTCGGCCGCGTATTACCCGATCTAAAGCAGATTAGCTTACCGATGAGTGTCCTGGCCTCAGCAATACGACCCTCGATTCTGCACTGCCAGGCTGGCACAGCAGGCTTGGGTCGAGTAGTAGCGGTATTTACAGAGAAATGTACTCCAGCTACTCGACATACTGCGACAGCCGCACAGTAGAGAATAGAGTGTGTATCACTAAGATCTTCGCTATTGTCTAAATAGTCAGGCAATAACGAATCCAAGGCACACACCAGCGCTATATTTCGTCTATGAATGGGCAAACGGGATAAATGGGGTCTATTACTGTAGTTCACAAACCGGTATTCCAGAATCGCATCCTCCAAGGCGCTCCTTAACCTTTCGTTGTATTGGGTACTTACAGATATAGCTTCACTATCCACAATTTCATCAACATGTAATTGCGGTGCCAATTGTGGTGTGTGATTGGTCACCAAACCCAGAACTTGCGATGAAGAAGGGATAACAAATCTATTCCGTACGTCAGAGCGTAGCCTCTCAAGTACGGTATCATCCAGCAGGTGACAGCGCTGTATAGCCCGTACCTGATCCGAGAGTCGTTGTGCTGATACGTTGACAGCTGGTTCAAGCTCCTGAAACAGAGGTAGTAATCGAACACGGTACGCAGTAAGGTTAGTTCCCAACTCTGTAGCCCGATAATATGCCCGCATGACGTTTTCATTCATTGAATAAGTCCATTTCATGCGGCGCACATCACCACCGGCAGCGGGGGCCCTATTCGAGGTCAGTGGTCCTCGGGGTCCTAAGCAGGACGGTGGCCGGCCTCTCCCCTGCCGACGCACAGGTGTTGGCGACGTCGGCGGGGAGAAATACTCGTCGCTGGAGCTTGAGCTCGACGCCTCGCTGTTTGCCGATCTTACCGAAGAGTGTATTGGCAGCTGTGAAGCGGAGCTGTGCGACGAGTCCGGGGATATTTGTTGTGCAGTCCTCTGTCTGGCTTGATATCTTGTAAGCATTATATTTTATGGTAATGCATATTATTTTATTATCGCGCTATTGTCTTATATGACATCTGTCATTTTCTTTGAAATTTTTTCTTTTGAACTTTTGCATGTTGTTGGGTTGTGTTTTTTTTATATATTTTAGGAATCCGTTTCCAAATATTTGTTTTGTATTTATTTTACAATTTATGGCGATGTATACAATATGTTTATCGATAAAATATTTTCTGTAAGATAATATGACGCTTACAGGTTAGTGTTGCCAGGTTATTCTTATTATTATTATTATTACTTAATTTCACCTGTAAATCAATTATATTGAAACTTGGCACTCATTGTATTTGTAATCTCACTACAACATGACGGAGACCTGTAGTTGATCTGATGACGGAGACGGAAGCATGTCGAGGGAACTTCTCAACGGTTTAGAGCAGCTACCTTGTGTTTGGGTTTATTCATTAATTATAATGAGAACTTTAAATTTCATAAAATATTTTTGTTTATATATTTCTAACAAAAAACAGTAAAAAGTTAAATAAGGTTATAAAAACAAGGAAATTGATATATATATTGTACTTATCTATATATATGTACCTACTGGTAGTTTTCCAATTACAGCACTAGAGCGCATTATGCGTCATAATGCTTAACGTTAAATGTTTCACTACAGCAACGCTTTTGCGTGATGCGTGCAATCGATACCAAAAATTAACAAGTGTTTTTTGTTTAAGTTGGCATTGATCGAATTTTTTTATATTAATTCATTTAATATATTATTATCGTTAGTAATATTATTTATTGTTAAAAAAAAAATTTAAGCTTTCGTTTCGTTGCAGTTTTTTCGAAATAATCAAAGTTAATTCAAACTGTGTTAAAAAAACAAATATAAGTATGGATGAAGGTACAAACATTTTTTTTTTCAACACTGATCTTAGCGCACTCTGCTGGTGTATTGAAAACTAATCCACGTTCCAATTAAGCATCAGCATAATTCGGCATTAATTGTGCGCCACCGTCCACCAACTGTCAAACTACTGACAGTTATGTCAAAAGCGCTAAAGTTACATTAAATAAAAAGTTTTGGAAGCACCTACGCTTGGTGGAAAGTTGTGAGTTTTTAGGTTATTTTTTCTATTTCTGCAAATAATTTTATTTTGTGCTTTTAAATCAGTGTTTGTGTGGTTCTGGTGGTAGAATAATCTTTAATAAGGTTAGTGGGTATTGACAACCGCGCTCATTTCTATGGAAATGAGCGCGATAAACCCCCTGATGGGGGCGGAATTTTACCCCCCGATAAAACCAGTAAAGCAATAAAGCGACAGTCAGACTCAGTCTTTTCTGTTGACTTTGATGAATCCATTCAATCCATATATTCAAAACCGGGATTTGAAACTGATTCTAGACTTCAATACTCAGTGTCAGACAAGGGTCCATTCTCTGTTTATGTATCTAGGCTTTGGGACAGAGTCTTGAGAAAATCTTCTGTTTTAATGCATCTCTGCCTGTGTCACTGTACGAATTACCAACCATCCAATGCAGGAATTGTTGTCGATTCGGCCACATTGGTAAACAATGCAGGTCTCAGCCCCGCTGTTATAAGTGTGCCCAGCCGCACTCTGGTGACACCTGCACAGTCTCTGACTCAGATGTATCTTGTTTTTTGTGTCGTGGAGGTAGCCATTGTGCTACAGATAACAGATGTCCGGAACATAATAGACAAAAATCAATTAAAATTGTTATGTCTCAGGAAAACCTAAGTTACATGGAAGCTTCAGCCAGATTCCCTCAGTCCCCCAAGCGGCTATATTGTGAGGCTGCTGCCAGTCCTCAATCTCCTCCTGATTTCCCTCAAAAAACCCTAACTCATCCATCTCCCATACCTCCCTCTTCTGCTTCTCCTTCAACATCTTACAAAAAGACAGTTTACCTTTCCCCTCGCCGTATACCTATGTCTGGGAAGTCTTATGATATACCCCATCTTATGATATAGTCCCATAACTCCATAATTCAATCCCCAACTTCTATCCATCCTAATGGTTGCTGTCTTAAACTCCCTACTGAATCAACTCCTCTTGCTACCCCTAATGATAATCTTGTTCAGCTCCTCCTTTGCTCCCTAATTAATATGCTGACTAAAATGTCAGATGCCTTACCGTACGACGTTGCAGTTCTTGTTGAACAACTACTTTCCGTTATCTCTAAAAATAATGCTCCCAATGGCTCTCCAGCTCCTTCAATGCAACTGTAGAAGTATTCGACGTAATAAACAGGATATCTCCTATTTGATTAATCAATATAAACCTACTGTGTTTGCAGTTTCTGAAACCTGGCTGAAGCCTGACTCCCATTTTCGGATCTCGGGCTTCTCGTGTCTTCGAGACGATAGGAATGATGGTTGGGCCGGTTGTGCTTTGTTGATGAATAGGAAAATCTCATTCTCTCAAATCCCTTTACCAAACCATAGTCCTGGCTTAAATATTGTGGCCCTTAGAGCTTTTAACGTTTCTTTTGTCTCTGTTTACATTCCCCATCCCAACACTAACATTCTTTTTGAATTCAATTAAATTCTTTCAGCTATTCCCTCCCCTATGATTGTTTTAGGCGACTTTAATTGTCAACACACCCTATGGGACTCTCACTGTATTGATCCATGCTCTTCTCTTTTACTTGACATTTTGGATGACCGCAACTTATGCATTCTAAATGATGGATCTGCAACCCTGTAGGGTTTCCCCATACCAAAATATTAGTGTACCAGATCTTACACTAATTTCTCCTGCCCTAGTCTCCCTCCTGTCTTGGTCTCCCCTTCTGAACTTTCTTGGTAGTGACCACTTCCCTATTTTAATTTCTTACTTCCAGTCTACCTCATATGCTCCCCAACCTCTACATCCGCTCCTCAAATACCGAGTTTCCCAAGCCGATTGGGACCAATTTTCAATATCTCTGGATTTAAATTTAGCTTCGCTCCCTCAAACAAATTCCTCTAATTTTCTTCTTCTCTATGACCAATTTATCTCTGCAATTAACTCAGCTGCTGATTGCTCTATTCCCCTTAAACAACCTTCCTGTAAATTGACTCCTTCTCCGCCTTGGTGGGATTCTGAATGTACTGCCAGTGTTAGAAAGCGCAAAGGGGCCGAGAACAAATTTGCTTTACCCCTGTCAATGTCGGATTTCCTTAATTTAAAAAAAATTGCTGCTAGCACAACTAGACTTCTATCTTCTAAGAAATCTTTAGGTTGGCGTAAATTCTGAGAGTCCTTATCTCCTCGTTCTGGTCTTTCACTTGTCTGGAAAAAATTCAAGTCATTTCGAAGAAGTCTTGATGACTCAAACATCTCTAGCAATGACCCTCATTCATTCCTACATGACTTCCTTAGCCAACTTGCTCCCCCATATGTTCCAGACTACGATTATTTCCCTTCTTCCCATCCTTATCTTCCAGTTTCCCGTCAAAATGCTTTGGATGATCCCTTTTCCTTTACTGCACTATCCTTTGCTCTAGATAACCTCCATGATTCCTCTCCTGGAATTGACGGTATCCCTTATTCTTTTATTCGTAAATCCTCCAGTTCCTGCAAAATCTTCCTTCTCAGTATTCTCAATGCCATCTTCCATTCTGGTCAAATCCCTGACTCTTGGAAAACCCAAATTGTCATTCCTGTTATTAAACCTGGTAAAGATCCTAAAAACTCGTCTTCCTATTGCCCTATCGCGCTTTCCTCAGTCCTAGCTAAAATCATGGAAACCTTAATTAAATTCAGACTTGAATGGATTCTAGAGCACAGTAAATTATTACCCAAAAACCAGTATAGCTTCAGAAGGGGTATGGGCACTCTGGATAGCCTCAGCATCCTTACCTCTGAAGTTCGCCTTGCCTTTTCCCGTAACGAGAATGTTATCGGGATTTTCCTAGACATCTCTGCAGCGTATGACAATGTTCATCTTCCTCTTCTCATTCAGAAAATGCTACATCTGAGTATTCCAGCGAGGATAGTTCACGTCATCTGCAATATGCTTATGTATCGTACTATCTCCATTCGTCATCATACTTCGTACTACGTACGTCATACTTTATAATATCTATACTTCCGACCTAGATCAGTCCGTTAGTTCTTTCTGTAAAGTTCTTCAATATGCTGATGATGTTGCCTTATATTTTTCGTCTTCTTCCTTCTCTACTGCCTCTTCCCGTTTAAATTCCGCTCTTTATTACTTCAACATTTGGCTTTCAGACCACAACCTTTCTCTTTCTGTTACTAAATGTAGTGCTCTTGTTTTCACTCGCAAACATAATATACCTGATATTAATCTCTCTGTTGCAGGTGAATTAATTCCAATTAAAGATAACGTAAAATTTTTAGGGCTCATTCTCGACTCCAAATTATCAGGTCTTTACCATTTAAACCCCGTTATTAAGAAGAGCGAGAGGGGTGTGAACGTTATTCGGGCCCTATCTGGGGTCCATTGGGGCTCTCACCCTTTTTGTCAGAAACTTTTGTACAATGCTATAGTTCGCAGTCACTTTGATTATGGTTCCTTCCTTCTTGAACCATGCAATAAAGTTGCCTTGTCCAAGCAACAGCTTATCCAGTCTAAGTGCCTTCGAATCATAACTGGTGCTATGAAATGCTCTCCAAGTGGAATGCTTAGAACCTCCTCTATACCTTCGTCGCCAATTTCTAGCTGACAGATACTTTTTTAATGCAGCCCAAATTAGTTCCCATCCTCTTTTTCCTATTTTGCTCCAACTTTCTAGTTTGGTCACTACCTCATTGTACTGGAGACACAAGACCCATCCCTTGCTTCTGAATTCCTTTATTAAAATGAAAAATCTATCTGCTCATATCTTTCAATCTACTTTAAATCCTCTTTTTGAGTTGGAATACCATCCTTTAACCTTCCAACCAAAAATTATCCTTGACTTTGGCATCGATAAACATTCTCCAACAGCCAACCAAAAACTTCTACACATCATTGCGAAGGACTGGTCTGATTGGGTTACGCTCTATACGGATGCATCAAAACTATCCTCAGCTGTTTTCGTAGGTTCTTCAGTCTGGATCCCTAAATACAAAATTATTTTAAATTATAAATTCTCTTCCTATAACTCTATCTTTACAGGAGAATCCATTGCCCTGTTGGAAGCAGTCTCTTATGTGGAATCCCATAAGCTTAACAAGGCTCTTATTTTTTCAGACTCTTTGAGCTGCCTTAAGGATCTTTTAAAAAACCCATTCAAAGCTCGCAATAATTTTCCTATAATCCTTAGAATTAAAAAGGTTCTTTACAGGTGACTATTGTTTGGTATTGAAGTGGTTCTAGCGTGGATCCCAAGTCATTCAGGTATAGCAGGTAATGAAACTGCGGACTCCTGCGCCAAAGTAGCAACAGAGACTGGATGTACATCCCACAAATTCTGTTTCGCCCAAGATCTGCGTTCCCTAGCCAAACATTCTTTAACTGAGTCCTGGAATAACACATGGCAAAACAGTAGAATGATCAAGAGAAAATTTTATGGCTCTCTACAACCTTCAATCCCATCTAGATCCTGGTTCTTTAATCAAAAGCACGTTAATAAGTTAGCCACCTCTACTATAATTCGATTACGATTAGGATTTCTCACTACTCCAGTTTTTCTTGCCAAAATTCGGGTTCGTGACCACTCTCTATGCGAGTGCGGTCTCGATGAAGGTACTCTTGAACATATTTTCTTCTCTTGCCCTAAGTTAGTTGTACCTCTTTACGATCTCCTCCCTCAACAAATATCCCGTCCCGTCAATTTAGCTTATCTCTTAACTCTAGTACATTCTCCGTTTGTCAAAATCCTTTACAAATTCATTTCTATAAACAAAATAATTTTATAACGTTGCCTGATACTCTGTTATCCATTCTAAAACTTTTCCTCCTCTCCCACAGAACCACAAACACAAACCATTCAAATCATAGTTTCACTCATAGTCTTAATACTTCTACCTATTAACTAATAAATCTACCTTCCACCTTGACGTTGGCAGAATCATCGATAAACGATGGAGCCATTGAATTAAAAGAAGAAGAAGAAGAAATAAAAAGTTAATATGATCGTTAAGTTTTCTTAAATTTTTTAATTTTCCGCGCAACTATTTTTCTTTCATAAGAACTTTCTCCTGACAGTAACAAACACAAAAAAAAGAATTACCGAAATCGATCGAGCCGTTCACACGTGCTGCCGTGACCATGCGAAATAGCGATTCATTTTTATATATACGGATATATAAATACGTAAAGAGAATTATTTGTACTTACCAATTTTTAAGCAAATATCGCGAACGCATTAAAGTGAAATTTGAAATACTTACAGTCAGTCTTATTATAGCAGAAGTGCAGAAAGCTACAATTTTTAAAGAATTGGCTTACAAATTTAGACAAATCGTGAAGACGGCTAGATCAAGTTATACGCCGTTACGATGACATTTCAACACATATATACTGGACTGTATATGACATGTGTTGACCTGTCATGGTACCTACGTAAGCCTATACAATGACAGGTCAAGTTATACTGGTCAATGAAATAACCCATGGTCGAAATTCGAGCACCAGGCGATCTCTAGTTATAGTTAAAATGCCGAAATGTTTTTGAATTTCTATTGAGTTTATACATTAGTGTAGGAGTTTAGTTAGGATAACAATTTTATTTTTTATTATTTCCTTCATCTTTTATCGGTATATCTTTTTGTTAAAAAGTAAATTTTATATTTATTATCGCAAATATAATCAAATGTTTATCATACAAAATCAGTCAGCTTTAAAATAATGTCAACAAAGTTCAACTCAAATTTCCTTAAATATACTATGACTTAACACATATAAATACCACTCACAGAAGTTTTATTCCAGTAGAAGATATGAGAATGAATGTTAAAAAGCTCTTGAACAAAATGTTAAAAAGGGCTTCGCTTCTATTACCCGCTATAAGCTACCTAATAGTCTTATTACCTAAGAATAGTAAGAACTTGTTTTCAAAAATTATTCTATCCTAAAAAAAGGTGTCAGAATATGTGTTAATTGTACCTAGTATTTCATGTACTTTTCCAAAATTATCTTTTATTTAAAATCTCAATACAGGTTACAAGATGCTTTACCTTAAAGTACCTTTAAATGACAGAAGAACCGAATGGGCACGGGGTCAGAAACTCCAGAGGACAAAGATTAACAGACTTCGCTATGGAAAACAAGCTAGCCATCAAAGAGTATACAAACACTACTAGCTATCATGAACACCTTTTACAAAAAAAAAACAAAGCAAAGATAGACATGGCGCTTCCCCGACGGTCAATATAAAAACGAAAAAGATTATATACTCTCCAACCGCCCACAATTGTTTTAAAATAAATATAGAGACACTACCCAAAAAAATGGCAGGCATGGCAGGGCGGTCGTTCCACAGCTTTAACAAACAATTTTATCAGCCAACGACCTACGGACCTGCTTCTGCCAGAGCGTCTGGCTAATTTGAATGCTGCAGCTAAACCAAGGCAAAGACCATTTAAAGCCGTCTAGATGCATAGTCTAGAATAGCAAGAGGGAGCCATTATACGTCACCACATAGTTATAGTGAGAAGTAATAATAATAATAACTTCACACATCTCCCACACGGCCGTCTGATCCCAAACTAGGCAGAGCCTGTACTCTGGAAACCAGACTGCTGATAAACATAGTCATATAAATATTATAAATGTGAAAGCTTGGATGGATGGTTGGATCTTTGTTACTCTTTCACGCATAAATCACTGAGCCGATTGCAATGAAACTTGGTATGTAGATAGCTGGAGACCTGGATTAACGCATAGGCTACGAAGAACGTACCAAGTTTCACCGCAATCAATTCAGTAGTTTTTGCGTGAAAGAGCAACAAACATCCATACATCCTCACAAACTTTCACGTTTATAATATTAGTAGGATAAATTACACCCAGACACAGAACAAATGATCATGCTCATCACACAATTATTTGTCCTGGGTGGGAATTGAACCCACGACCTCTGGCTTAGCAGTCAGGGTCACTAACCACTAGACCAACAGGTCAGTCAAAAAAAATAAATGAAGTGTTCAAGATTCTTACCTCGACACTGACTTTAGTTACGAAACAAAAATGTTATTATCAGGTATATGTGTCGTTTATGTATATACTCGTATCAGCACTTTTATTTTATAGTTTTTATCAACTAAAGGTAGGGTGCTGTGTTTTAAGTTATTAGATGTTTCTCTTTAGTTAGATACTCTAAGATTGAGTTCGTTTGTTGTAGTTACTTACTACTTATTCAGACAGTTGAGTTAACTTTCACCATTTTCTACTTACGAAATACTAACATACCGTTCAAAACATTATCATTATTTTATTTATTTATTTACTTTAATAATAACGGTTTTACCAATTACAATAATTAAAGACGTGTAAGGAGGTAGTAAGTTTAAAATTATTAAAAATATTTTTATGGTACGATGTAACTAAATATTTACGGTTTTCGCAATTTTTCCTTTATCTGTGCTATAAGAAGTTGCTTTGTACTAAATTTCAAGATTCTGAATTCACGGGAAGTACCCTGTAGGTTTTGATTCCCTTGCGAGTGTCGAAAATTTGCGGCACAAACGGCTATATCTTTTGGCTGTATCGATTGCGTTGCCTTAGAAGTTTGATTTTAGCACAGCTCTAAGGGACAGTAGACCTGAGTATTTGATATAAATTCCAGCTTGATACTTCCACGCGTTCCTGAGAAAAAGGGTCGTGACAGACAGACAGACACTCGGACGGACGGACATCAAAGTGATCCTATAAGGGCTCCGCTTTTTCCTTTCGAGGTACGGAACCCTAAAAAACACAAATAAAAACAAATACTTATATATAAACACGTACAATAAATATATAATAAAATATAAATATGCAAGTATATTGAAATCCTTACTAATATTTTAAAGAAACAGTACGAACTTTGGGACTTCGTGTGTATGTGGAAGGTTATCCTGGAAATCACTGCACCCAACTAAAATATTTTTAAACTTTTGAAAGATACATTATTTCAGATAAAAATTTTAAAGCGTTGTTTTTACTACAAATATTGGTAACGAATGACATATCTGAGCTTCGTTTGACCATAATCAATTAACTCGATTAGTGAAAGTAACTATTTGTGATTACTACTTTTTTGTAGTCTCCAAGATTAACAAAAGAAGTCTTGCTGATTAATAAAATAAGCTCTTGAAATAAGTCGGTCTAAGTAAAAGTTTTTGGCCAATTTACCAAAGAAAAACCAAATATCGGCGGTGATCTTCAAAGTAACTTTCGTTCTTAATTACTTTTCGGGGTAAAATTATTGAAGTTATTAAGGAAGGGATGGGAAGGGTAAACCACAAGAAATTAAACTGTTAACTTAACACTCCGCACTTAAAATAATTTACGGAGATTTTTCTTTACAGTTCAGCTGTTTTCTTAATAAACCTTTCAATCAAAGACAAATGTGCAAACCCTACCAACAACGGGACTTCATTGATTTATTCTTCTTTCTTTTTAAATGTTAAAAATAATATCTTTAAAAAAATATATAAAAACGTTTCATTTTAGGCAATCCTGAAAGACAGATTGTACGCAATAAATACGCTTTATTATGTTTTTTTAATAAAATCAAATTTATTAATTTGCAGAAAAGTCGGTACAGAAAGATCTTACATGTTTAAATATTATAACACATGCGACTTTACTTTACTCAATACTATTGCCATGCAAATAGTCATATATACAATTCAATAATGTTCAATTTGTCTATACTAATATTTATTATAATGTCAAAGTTTAATACCATTTAACGATGTCAAGCTTTAATTCATTTTAATAATGTAAAGTTTTAATTGTATTCGTGGAATATATTCATAATATATTTCAAACAACAGAACATTACAAGATATAGTACAATATATACAAATTCAGTTGCTACTTTAACCAATTACTCATAATTTTTTTATATGTAATAAATTTTGTTTTTTGCACTTATTAATTGCACTTATAGAATTCTTGTTACTCGTTAGTACGCATCGCGGAGCGATTTCCTGGGCGGTTATTCTAATGGATCCTTGTGAATATATTTAATTATTAATTGAAAAAGTAACATATATCTTAAAAACAGTAGTTTAAAAAACACACACACAGAGATTAAAACGAAATTAAACTATCAACTATGTTAAAAAGTAAATCTAAAGTTTGCGAAGTGCATTATCCCTTGGATCCGGATCCAAGGGATAATGCACTTCGCAAACTTTAGATTTACTTTTTAACATAGTTGATAGTTTAATCCCCGGGGATTAATACGGTAACTAGTTTTCCTCAGTGAAATGGCCGATAAAGTATCAAACTTAAAGCAATTACAACCCTCTACGGCCGCCCACGCAGGTTTTAATACTTGTATAAAGCTTTATCCCACTAATATTTTATAGAAAATATTCATTAAGTGCCTTTGAAAAAATAAAGGTGGTCCTCGTAGATTAATTGGTTAAGGAATATTACCGATTGGTTTTAAAGATGGTGAACCGTTTCAAAAAAAGGTATTGTTCAATATTTAATGCCATTTCGTGGTACTCTAACTTTCAAAACGCAACACATAAGCATTAATTAATACCAATGAGATGGGGGCTTTGGGCTTATAAATATTTTTGTTTTGTTACTTTTTCCAGGACCAGAAGGAAGAATAAAAGCCCGCGTCATAGAGTGTACATATTTCACTTAAACCTCCGTAATCTCAATTTTGCAATATATTGTTATAAAAACTTACACTATACCTAGTGTAAGTTTTTATAACAATGTATGATAATGTGGATATACCCATCCGGTGTTGTTTAATCAGCAGTACCGGCTACATCAATCCCAGTATCCTTAGCATCAGGATGAATAGAAATCCAGTAATCGTTTTTAACTGCCTTACTCATCAGACCGTTATCTTCACAAACTAGATAGGGTAGATAAAGGGCCTACATTTTTGGCATTTCTTTCTATTACCTCTATTAACCTAGTACAATAAGAGATACTTACTACGAGAGCTACCTTAAAATCCAGCATCAGTTTATGAACGTTGCCATATAAGTTCTGTCAACTCAACGTTAATTCCAACCCTGCCAAGTAATTAGTAAGGATTTTTGTAAAAAATTGCTTTTTTGTTAAGGCCGTCTATTGCGCCATTTTATTTGCATGCGCATTGCGCATTTTATGTGTAAAATAGCTGTCAATGTATTTTTGAGCTGAATAAAGAGTATTTGTTTATTTATTAAGAGCAAGAGAAAGAAGAGATTATAATCTTCTGTGTAACAAGTTTCGGTCGAAAGAAAAAGTTTCAGATGCGTTCAGATTCCACCCAAGAGTATCTATCTGAACCCACTGTTCATTCCTAGAATTATTACATTTCTCTTACTATTAATCCTTTGTAAGTGAAAAGCTAATACCACAAGGATCTCCTTGAGTATTATGATATAAAACATAACAGCGCTAAAGCGGATGACGAATAATTACGGAGTTGGTTCGTAACAGTTTAATCAAATTTGTTGAAGACTGTTAGAGATCGTTTAGACTTTGATACAATTATGCAAGGATTAAAATGTCTATATCCAGAAATATTTCATGTATCTAGATTGACTGAAAGCGCTGGAAATGTAGTGGCTGGTTCGACACTGGCAGACCAGTCGATGACGAGCTCTCGCGAGGGCTAGTCGTTTCCAACGCGTCGTCAGAACGCGCCGGTAATAGGCGCCCGTTAAGTTTGTATTCACGTACATCGGAACTTTAAATGACGATGTGACATTATTTCGGGAATATTTCTATTGTTATACCGGTGTTTTAATTTATTTGAGTATAAAGTTTACCTACAACTATAAGGAGGTAAGGTTCTATTTTATTTATTTGGACAACAGTTAATTTAGAAATGTCATAGCTATATTTTGTCTTCAATATTCTAAATCACACACATAAATATATGTAAATACCTAGTATTACCTACCTATACTGACTAAACCGTTTAATATACCAAACTGAATTTAGAACATAATCAGTGAAGAGATTATTATTTTATTTAAAAATAAATAAATGAGGCATTAAAATGTTTAATGCCTCATTTCTATAAATGCCTTAGCGGAAAATCTCCGGTACAATACATATACTAGGGGTAAAGTATACTAACAATTATAAACTGCTGACGTGACTTTGTATACGTAAACATCCCGTGAAGCCATATAAAACAGTCACTTGCAAGATTGAAACATCGCTACTAGGTAGGTAGGTACTATATATATTTGTTCTCATCCCACTAATATTATAAATGTGAAAGTTTGGATGGATGGATGGATGGATGGATGTTTGTTACTCTTTCACGCAAAAACCACTGAACCAATTGCGATGAAACTTGGTATGTAGATAGCTGGAAACCTGGATTAACGCATAGGCTACTTTTTATCCCGATATTCCCACGCGATCGGGACTTATGCGGGTGAAACCGTGGGGCGCTGCTAGTATTGATATATTTGTGAATAGTCACAGCAAATTCATGGAATCCTTGCGCAAATTGAATGCACCTTAACATATTTTTTTAATATACTTATACTACAATATTACGGATAGACTGCACTAAACTAAAAACTCCTAATCGTGAATGAGAAAATCCAACTTTTTAGAATTCATCCAGTACCTGCTACTGATGCGAAAAGACGTTTAACGATTTAATATAAAGGCATGTTGGGTCCGAAACTAGTCGCAAGGTCTCGAAATACATGCGTAAGTATACTCACATTCATCTCTGGTGTAAACATCATTCATGCGGTTCCTAGGCAAATCTGTTAAGATTTACTTAGGTACCGGGGAAGTAGGTTACAACTTCTCTGAAATTGAATGGCTCAGTGGAAAGAGGGACGGAATGGTTTAAAAGAGATTTTGGGCTTAAGTTCTGTTCCCTACGTAATAATAGAAAATATATTTAGATATAATTACGTATTTATACGGGAATTAACTCGATCACGAAAAGGTATTACATACTTCTGAATTGCCTGACGTTTCAACCAGGTTGCACTGGCCGTAGCACGGGTGCAGCCTGTGACCACTTTAACCCCCTCTATAATACCTTTTCGTGATCGCGTTAATTCCCTTATAAATACATAATTATATATTTAGATATTATAATTGTCTGATTTAGGCACAATTTTTTTTTAATATCACAAAGGCGGTGGAATCATGCACTTGATAATCTCATCTAATATGAGATTACCACCGTAGCACGTAGCAATGGCTGACAAAAATAACAAACTGGTTAAATGTTAGGGTGACAAACCTGCCTATAATTTTATGTAATCTAAACCAGATCCTCTCGTTTCCTTTAACGTTTAACTATTATGTCGAAAATAGGAGTATTGTTAGTACTGAGCGACAAATTAAATCCCAAAAAATTCGGTATTGAATTTGATCAGGATTTACGGGATTAGCAAAGATTTTAAAAATGTTATACAGAATTGAGTTGAAGCAAATCCCAGTCGTGGCCATAATTTGGAATAAATACATAAAGAGAAGACGTGCTTTCGCGATGCTGATTGATTTTTTTATGGTAATGTTAAGTTTTTTAGAGATATTTTTTGTTTTTTTATCGGTAAAGTTAAACTGTTGAAATTTAATATCCTACCTTATGACTGATTTTATACCGACTTAAAAAAAAGGGGGTTCTCATCTCATCGCGATCTTCTTATTTTTATGATGTTACCCAATTACTCAAATCAAGATGGCTGGACCGATTTGGAAAATTCATTTTTTGTTTAAAGCGGTATACTTCCTGACTCGATGACAATGTTATTGGTCCCATTGTCATCAGGTCAGGAAGTATACCGTTCGGTCAGGATCTGATGATGCGATCCTGGAGTAATCAAGAGAACCCTTAAATATTATAGGCAAACGTGTAGCGATTTGGGTATTTTTTATAGTAACTTATGCATTTGTTTTCTGACCTTCACTTTTAGGTGAAGTAAAGCTGATGAGGAAGACCTCAGATGGCCATCAGAACTACTATTTCACGGGTTGCAATTCAATCACTTTAATGTAATTTATGCTCGTCACAATGCGTAGGAGAGCTCCTTCACAATTAACCGCCCTGCATCTGGTAAAGAAATATTTTGTAAAAGGTGATGAGCGATTGACATTAGGCTATTGTAAATTAGATAAATTACAAAAATGACCTACTCAAAAGCGAGAAATAAAAATGTAAATTGAAATGAAAATTATAATACCTACTACTTAAAATGGACTTCAAAAAAGCGTGATATCTTCGTCCATTATAAACCAATTTTAACTATTCTTTATTGTAGGTATGTGTATTTTTCTTAACGCAATATAATAATGATGGCGATAGTAAACAAACTCATAAACTGATTATCAATAAATGAGGTTAATAGCAAATTAGAAATACAAAATCCATCATTATCACCATATCAGCCCTTGGACGTCGAGTGCCATAGGCCTCCCTCATTGACTTCTCAGAAGACCGGTTGAAAGCGGCTTCGTAGTACACAGGCGCAAAGACAAAGATTATAGGAAACACTGTATACTTGTCAATTCTATCTCATTCTCTCGCAGGTGAACATTCATAAATTTATTTATGAATGTTTGTCTTCTTTGTCTCTTTTTAGTGTGAGTTTTTCGTTTCATCGAATTTCAAATCACACGATTCAAAAAATATTAAGATATCTCTTCTAGATTGAAACCATAACATCTCACCGTCTCACGTTTATAAAGTCGTTAGTTAGTACGTCACATGTTCCTAATTTCTTTCCGTTGCTCATTTAATTTTAATGAGGTTCTGAGAAGTGATTTCACTAAAATGGATATTATGTTTATGTATTTACCTACATCACAAGCTCACATTCGCATTTATCATTTTAGTATGGATATACTACAGTATATATGCATAGACATAAAAAAATAAGATTAGATTATTTATCTTATATTTACTAAAACATTAGTACTTATAAATAATAAGATATTACCCGCGGTTTCGCTCGTAAGACTATTTTTTTCACCACTCGGGATTGTTTTTTTCTGGATTAAGTTACCCTTTTTTGTTTTAATGTTAGCTTTTTGCACTTCTTCTAAAACAACCTTGAAGTATTCCAAATTTCACATTTTATAGTGTGCGAAATTAGCTTAAAAATGCGAATAAAAAATCTCTTCAGGTATGAAAATGAGATCTTGAGAGAGTGTATTAAGAAACAACCCTAAGTACCTACACATCATACTGTCTCCATCCAATCCTACATGAAGGAAAGAAAGGGATGTCATAAGATTTGTAACAACAAGCTATCTTAGTGTAGATAGTGGGTAAGTTGCAGTCAAAAGTACTTTTAACTAAGAAAATCAATCAAAAGTATTTTTGCCGCAGGCTCTCGATAGTAATACTTTTGGCTGAATTTACAGTGAAAACTCTTAGGTTATGTCATTGTTAGTGAAATCAATATTAAGCGACGATTTTTAACAAAAATAAACTACTACTAAACTACTTTTGCCTTTTTTTAAAAGTTAAAAGTTGTTTTGATGGACTAAAAGGATTGACTTTACATATAGATTCATTACGTGTCACTCTTTGCTTGCTGCACGAAACACCTCTTATTAAAAGTTAGACGAGAAAACTCGGTGAACGAGATTCTACATTGGTTTAATGTTTTTAAAGGTTAGATTGCTTTTAGGGCCAATAAGTGACTTTCTTTAAAAGCATTACCGTGCTAAGACTAGAAAATGGCAAGCATAATTAGATAATAAATTTAAAAATAGATTTTTTAAATATCGATATCGACTACCCGTTACTCGTTAATGTAATCGATTTAATTTATAACTATGTATACCTATACTTTAAAAAGTAGCTAATTTGTGTTCGTTTTTATCTCTTTTAGGTGAACTTGCTTTTGCCTCTTGGTCGAAACCATAATAATCAATATAATTATTATTACCCCTGAGAAAGAGATCAAAATTTATTGAATACATATTGAAATTTCTTAACTAAAGAAAATAGTTCACAAACACAGGAGAAAAAAGTACTTAATTGTTTGGTCTTTAGTCGTAACCTATTTAATTGATATACAATGCGTTTCAAACAAGAATGGGAACGTCATTGAGCTTATTCTGGTAACTGTCTCATGGAAAGTACGGTTTGCACACAAAACTAATTTGCGTAACATTTTTACTTTCCTTTTTTAGCTGTAGTTTTACCGACGACTTAAAAATAAGTAGAGATCGCCTGTTGGTCGATTTTCGACCATAATATATAAAGTTTTGAATGTTTTGATTTATTTTCAGTATAACTTGAACAGTCATTGTATAGACTTTATGGCATGTCAATATATGTATTGGGTACCTTTACCGTTTTCACATAATTTAAGTAGAAAAAAAATTTCTGATCCAATTTTTCAGTTATTTTTTGGAAAAAAATTGATTCTTTCGAAAATATCTGTTTTGCTCGTCCTACCTAATTTGTTCATTGACAACTATGACATCACAATATGGCGCAAGGTTAGTCCCATTCTTATTTGAATCGCAAAGTACAGATATTTATTCGCTTAACGATTTTTTTCCATGATACCTTTTCTATTCGACAACGTCACTATCGAAAAGTTTTCAGCCTGTTCTAGTTTACTTTTATTGCAAATCCAGGTTTTATCAGCGCCTCCGCGGGTAAAACTATTCGCCTGATAAATATTTATGAATTAGCGGTTACTTGGGTTTTTTCACAAGGCATCTACACACTTCACGAGATCAAACATTAGGTACGTGCGTAAAGATAGATATAAAATGTTTTGTCAAATACAAAGACAATTGTGTAAAATCTTAAGATAAACTTGCTTAATCCGTTTAAGTCTTCTTAGCTTCATTACTCCTAAGGCGTTTTTGTTTATCTATACTTCTAGACGTCAGGATTATTTTCTCGCAGCTGTAATGGTATCTGTTAGCATCTTCAGCTTATATTGCAGATAAAAAAAGGTATTATATAACTTACTAAGGGACCTTTTTAAACTTGAAAACAAAATTAGCATATTTTTTAAATTTAGTTTATATTGATTTATCTCAAGAGCTCTCTAGAGCTAAACTATTTTTTCTTCGCTCCACCTAACAAGTAGTAATTCTAATGTCGTCTACCGTTAATTTTAAAGACTTCATATAGTTACTAGTACATATACAGTAGCAGACGAGTTTGCGACTATTTTCATAAGTTTGAAATCTACGAACCACTCACTTTGTTATTTTGATTTAATCCGTACAACGTTATAATAATATGTAAACAAATGATCTACGAAACCGATAACGCAAACAGAATGCTCTTGGCATAATGATGTGGTTTCCAAGATTGTCGCACGATAAGGGGTGACATTCGAATGTCACCCAGGAATTCGATTTGAACACGATTCTTAATATTGCACAGTTATCTCATTGCTTTTGACCGAAAGGAAAGGAGGACACCGCAGTATTTTGACAACTTTGCTGATACGGGTGAATAAATTTAATGTACTATATTATGAACGTAGTCTGTCGAATCGTAATAATACTGCTTCACAATTGCGGACAAATTTATTTATAGGAGTTGCGCTACAGTGCGCTGTTTACCTAATATTCATAGCACTAGGCTACTGCGAAACCAGTCTATATAGAGCCAGCACAAAAAGACTTGTCATCCTTTTGCGATATATTTCCCAAGAAATAAAAGGCTCTTCCCCCCGGTCTGGGTAAGTGCTTAATGTGTCGTTTAATTAGCCTGAGCGCACGTTTCAATGTTTGCATTTACGATTTTTATGGATCGGCACGTATGGGCCGGCTCGATTGGAGTGATACTACGGCCTCACAGAATTCGTGGGAAAGCCATGCTTTGGCACGTATAGGCCGGCTCGACCGGAGTAATACCACGGCCTCACAGAAAACCGGCAGTGAAGCAATGCTTCGTTGTGTTTCGCCGAGCGAGTGAGGTTACCGGGGGCCCTAACCCTTCTCTCTCCCCATCTCTCCCCTCTCCTCCCCCTCACTCCTCCCTTCCCCTACTCCCACCTTAAAAGCCGGCCACGCACTTGTGACTCTCGAGTTGCAGGCTGTAGTCACTTACCATCAGGTGACCCGTCTGCTCGTTTGCCCATAAAAAAAACGACATCTTACATTTTTAAGCTCATAATAGTTTTTTTAATACATATATAAAAATTATTTTAATATATTATACAAATTGTATTTGAATTTTAGTTGCAAAAATTGTATGGGAGAGTCTGATTCCAAATGTCATTAGCGTGTATGCACCTCAAGCTGATACAAGAATGATGTGCAAGAAAAGTTTTGGCAAGATTTTGATACCTAAATAAGTATTTCTGATAGTGAGGAAATTCTAATAGGATGAGATTTTAATGGGTACGGGGGAGCAGCGAATGATGACTGCGGTTCGGAACTAGAAACCATGATGTTGAGGCCTTACTGCAGTTTGCCTCGTCTTTTGACTTGTCGATAGTTAACTCATGAATAAAAAACCGGACAAGTGCGAGGCTGACTTGCGCACCGAGGGTTCCGTAAGCGAGCAAACTTGTATTTAGATGGTACGTCCATCTCGGGAATCAATTCTCAAAGACTTTTGCCCGTCTTTTTCGATAGACAAACTTAACTTTACGGTTGCGATTTACGACAAAGTCAACAATCTAACCGCAAAATATAAGTTTGTAATCACAAAAACTATTTTTTTAATGTGATATAACAACAAATTAACATCTTTCGAATTTTTCCTTTACTTGTGCTGTCAGACCTTGCTTCTTACTAAATTTCATGATTGTAGGTCAATGGGAAGTACCCTATAGGTTTTGATTTACCTGCGAAATGTTCAAATTTGGTCAAATGTAAAGCTTAAATGGCCATATCTTACGACTGCATTGACTTAGAAGCTTGATTTTTTACAGCTTCAAGGGATCGCAGACTTATGTATTAGGTATTAATTTTAACTTGATGCGTAGACGGGTTCGACGGGTTCCTCAGAAAAGGGTCTTGACAGACAGACAGAAAGACGGACAACAAAGTGATCCTATAAGGGTTCTTTTTTTTCCTTTTGAGAAACGGAACCCTAAAAGTGACGGACATCTCATTCCTACTAACCTTACTAATATTATAAAGGCGAAAGTTTGTGAATATAGATGGATGGATGCTAGTTACTCTTTCACGCGAAAACGGCTGAACGGATCTGGATGAAATTTGACACAGAGATAGAATATAGTCTGTTCCCGTGATATAGATTTCATCAAAATTTCCATGCGAACAAAGTCGCGGGTAACAGCTAGTATTATGGGTGTTTGGTGTGACTAGGCTGGTCAAAGTGGGGTATATATTAAAGCGAGCCTGAAAGTAGTGTATGAAAAATTGAGGAGCAATGGATTATCGTGGTATGGACATGTGTTGCGGAGGGATGAGCGAAATGGTGTAAAGAGAGTTTTTTGTATGAATACAATTAGTAGTAGTAGAGGACGAGCAAAGAAACGATGGATGGACTGCGTGAAAAAGTATATGGCTAGAAAGGGAGTAATGCGCCTTCCATTAATCACCTGGTGTTTTTTTAGCATCTTTTTAATCCCCACTCCCCCTGGTGATACGCAGTGAGATTTTAGACTAAGGGGCTAAGACTAAGGGCCAGGGGTGGTGGGCTAATCACATGTATTTTTTAATTTCCAAATATATTAAAAAAAATCAGAATATTATATAAATACAGAGATAATAGCGCGTTTTACGAAAAAATAAATACACGTGATAACTCACTACACCTTCCCTCCCCCTTGTGATATTTCATGAATTTTGTCAAACCCCCCCTTTCGAGTCTCACGTGATTAATGGACAATCCCTAAGCAGTGAAATCACAAACGATAGAGTAGAATGGAAGAAAAGAACCCATTGCACCGACCACAAATAAATTTTGGGAAAACGGAAAGAAGATGAGATGATAAGATGATGATTATTTTACATACTACATTTTCAGCCAATAAAGACATTATTATTAATTTATATAACATTACCTTCATTACAGCGCAATTGTTTTATGGTGCTCTACGAAAGCTAAATTACGACATTCTGACAGTCTCGGCACGGCAATTGAGGGTTTAAATTACATTTAAAATGTTCAGCTAATTATAATTAAATAATTTTGACTTGAATCGTACGATGTAGAGAAAAAGTCAGACTAGTTTGAATAAAATATGAGACGGTTATTTGGAGAACAGCGCACGTTCACGCTACCTACGTAGATTTATCCGTATAGACCTGGCATTTTGACTAATGAATGCATTTGAAAACGTCCTCCATGAATTTTATTACACTTTAACCTTTTTTAAAAGAATTCGCTACACTTTATTTTTTGTAAAATATTAATATATTAGTGGAAGTATGTATACATTTAATTAGGTCGAACCTTGCTTAAAAGATTCGTCATAATATATATTTTCTTAACTTCAAATATATGGAATACCATACTATATTTTCATACATTTGCAAATTCGCTATTAAAGTTTGATTTTAATTGGATTTGAATTAGGTCATTAATTTTTTTTTGTTTTTAATCATATTTATATTTTTATTGCGGAAGACGGAGGACCGGGTGCTATGGCGTACATTGAGAGAGGCAGCAGTTGACTGCAATAGGCTGATGGGTTAGATTGGATTCTACACTTTTCAAGGCCACAGTCAAATAAAATGTATCTAACATTTCTGATAATTTATTATTTTAATTAGGGAAATAAGTCAATAATTGTGTCTGGTAAGTGGGTAGTAACGCTTATGTATCACGAGTATATTGGAAAAGTAATATAGAAGCACCAGGTGACCTGATTCGGAGTGATAGGAGATAAAGTTCTGAACGAGTCGTGAAGATTTTATAGGTTTGTCAAGATTGTGTTCATTGCTTCAGGCCGACAAAGAAAATGATTCGTATGAGTGAAACAAAACAAAACGTGATGAGTGAAACTTTGCCGTCAACGTTAGATAATTTGTTGTTAAGAGACTTCTGTTAACAAACTGTTGACGTTCGGATGTTGTCGTCAACAGATATTTTTTTCAGCTACAGCAGTTAATAGAAAAAAAGAAAGAATTTATGAGATGATTTACTTGGTCGTACAGTACGTTGAATGAATATTTACAGATACAAACACAGATAATGTTAATGACCGAACGAAAACAAGTTCAGATAATTACATATAGAATTTGTTTTCTCGATTTTTACAGCACTTCCATCACGGGACAAAAAATTGTGTGGTCAGCAATTAGTTGTTTGGGTGTCCCTCGTATCCGTTGTTTAAATGTTTGTGAAGCCCCACGACACAGGAATGTTAGTATTTTTTAATCTTTGAAATATTTTTTAGCAGTTTAAACTACTAAAAACATTTCAAATTGCATGAAATAAATCTTGAATATATATGAAAAATTATTTTTTAGAAAATAACTGACTTATAGTGAACGTTAAAATGTTACGTGGGAATTAAACCGGTGTGAGCTAGAAAATTAATTCCTGGAAACTCGTTGACTTAGTAGTAGACTAATTAAATTTAAAACAATGAACTGCCATTACTTGATTAAAGTAAAGAAAGTGCTGACATAAGGAATAACAACGGAAACGCTAACTTCCTATTAATATAAACGTGAAAGTTTATGAGGATGAATGGATGTTTGTTGCTCTTTCACTCAAAAACTACTGAACCGATTGCGATGAAACTTGGTATGTAGATAGCTGGACAAATAGATTAACACATAGCCTTTTTATCTTAATATTCCCACGGCATCGGGACTCACGCGGGTGAAACCGTGGGGCGCAGCTTCAACCGCGTTTATAGTTACTGCCTCGCCCGTAAGAGTTGTAGCGTAATGTTACATTGCTTTTTGCGATATTGCCCATTGCGGATTTTATGTATATAATATATGTTTCTATATATTTGTATTTCTATGCTTTTGGTGTACAATAAAGAGCATTTATTTAGTTACATAGTCTATAACTTTCCTCAATAAGTACTCCATCCAATACAAAAATATTCTTACCAATCTGACTGGTAGTTTCAGAGATTGGCAACTTTAAACAAACAAACAATGAAACATAAAAACTCTTCAGCTTTATTATATTACTATAGATATATGGTTGTATCCACAAATGTATGTTTCCCATGTATGGGCCTAAAACAAATCCCCTCTATCAAAGACCGAAGCGACCATTCAGGTAGATGTCAGGTTAACATTTTACGAGATGTTAGAAGTTTTTGCAAAAGGTACGTCGTATCTCCTACAGGCAATAAGAAATGAACAAATATTTTAATGGTTCAGAATCGTGTGAAAAGTAAAAGTTCAGTTTTTCAAATACCTGAGAGAATAAACTACAAGCGAGTGGCGCAAGGGTTAAAGTGGTCGCCTTGCCACTCACCGCGTTTCTGGGTTCGATTCTCACACGAGACAAAAATTTGTGTGATCCTTGATTGTTTGTCCTCAGTCTGGGTATTCTTTGTGTCCGTTGTTTCAATGTTTGTAAAGTCCCCCACACACTGAAAACATTTCTAGTGTGGGAGTTGTCTATTTTAAAGAAAAAAGTTTCCCTCCTGTATGAGGGTAGTCTCTCACCTGATATTTCACAACTTTTACAGAAATAGAAATGAAATTTGAGCAATGTTTTTATGAAATAATTGATTATGTATAAGTATATATTTTGCAACATTGGACTAGATACAAAATGTACAACAATTTTGGACATCATCTTCTGTGTAATCATTGTACACACTCTACTATTTGACTGGCCTGTTGGTCAAGTGGTTAGTGACCATGACTGCTAAACGTGCTCGTGGGTTCAATTTCCACCCAGGACAAATAATTGTGTGATGAGCATGATCATTTGTTCTTTGTCTGGGTGTAATTTATCTATAATATGTATGTATTTAGAAACATATAAGTATGTTTATCATACCTGTAATATGGCACCTCTGAATGCACAAGATTGTATTTTAGGGCAAGTTGTTGATGATCCTGGCCACTTGATTGTGTCTGTGCAAATATTCACCGTTGGCAAGACGAGAACAACCAGAAATAATATGCCACCGTTCCATCTTTCAGGATATATTTTTATTATTCTCACTCTACTTAAATATGCATATAAATTATATTTTTAAATACATTCAGATTATATAAAAAATACATTAAAAAATATAAAAAATAGTGCCCCACCGGTATCGGGTACAGGGACCAAGCTACCGGTGGTTAGGGTTCTAGAGACAGAAACCTCCTCACTATGCGTGCCGTTTATAGTTATTATTATTATAAAAATCCGGTGTGCGTATGTATTAATCAGAAACTATATATCTTTAAGCCAAGTTTCGTGTAAATCATTTAGCGATTAGGTCATGATTGAACAAGGAACATCTGGTAAAACTTTCAATTTGATTATTATATACATAATTACGTGGGGTACACTGAAAGTTTTGCGTAACTCATTAATAAAACAATTTACATGTAAAGTAATGCATTTACTGCTTTTCGAAGTAATCTCTATTACATTTTAAACACTTTTTCAAACCATTTTTGAAAACATGAGGACAATTAGTCTTAGGGCATGTTTTTCACGTGCTGGTTGTAACCTATCATGGCAAGTTCCGGCCCCGTAAATGTCATACCTGTTATCAAATTTTTAATTTTTGGGAAAATAAAGAAATCGCATGGTGTCAGGTATAGACTATGTGCGGGATGGCTCACTAGCTCTACTTTTTAAGAAGCCAAAAATGACTTTGTCTTGTTCGCAGTGTGCGCCGAAGCATTGTCAAAGTGCAATAGGATGCGACTTTTTAGTCGTTTTCCCGTAACTTTTCAAAGACATTGTTCAAACAAATGGCGATGTACCACTCAGCATTAACTGTCTTTTGTTCTTCAAGTAGGATCGTGCAGACAGGACTCGTCTAGGAGAAAAAAACTCAATACTTTTTTTGCGTATGTTTCTCGCCTGCCTCAATGTTGTTGGTTTGCTGTCGTCACCTTTGAACACCCATACAGAAGACTGTTGCTTTTAATATATCCATGTTTTATTAAATAGTTAATAGAAAATTACGTTTTAATTTAGTCACGTCGTTGTTTTAAAAGTTTCACGTACATATCCTTAAAGAAACTTTAAATCAATTATTTGGGTTCGATGTGTTCATAAATTTTGTAGGCACTCTTTCCTCGAATGTAGGTTGGTTTAGTGCACCAATTTCTCTTAAAACTGAGCTTTTCATCAATTTCTGCCATGTAGTTTTATAAAATGACCACAAAGCCATATGCTCGGACATACACCACAATCGTGATTGAATCTTTTGATGAATTCGGGAAAACCAAGCGTTGGTAATTTGCACCATTATGTTGCTACGAAAAGCTGTACCTACTTCAAAATTATATCGAGTAAGACATTGCAAAAGTTACTCGCGAATTATCTTAATTATTAAAGGGATCGACAATCCTTGTTGTATATCTTAATTATAGGTTTCTGTGGCTAGGCTCACACATGACACTCTAGCACATACATGAATGTAACACTAGCTGTGCCTGCCGCGACTTCGCTTGCGTGTACGTGTATTTTTTTGCGTGGAAAACTAATTCTTTTCCCAAAATAAAAGTAGCTTAAGTTACTAATTATAACATCAGATATGTGCCAGTTCAAGTCCCGTAAAAATCAGTCCCACCGTTTCGGATATTAGCCAGACAGGCGGACAGATTTTTTTTTTAATTGATTGTCTGATATAAGTACCTTGTAAACATCCATATACATTTATTAAAAAGGTGATATCTTGATATTATAAGCAGACACTCCAATTTTATTTAATTGTATAGATAGGTTTGTCAATTATTTCTTAGTCATACATATTCGCAGTGAAGCGGGGTTCAAACTGCGAAGGGTCTGGCTGGAGAAGAACATTCAACGTACAAAGAGAGAGAGAGAGAGAGAAGATTAAGCTACTGACATTAGGTCAGTAGCTAAATCTCCATAGCTGAAATATAAATTTAAGATTATTTAACATAAATTTAACGTTACAAATGTTTTGCATTTTATTCATACTGTTTTCTGTTTTTATCCTTAGTAATATCAAACACGGAGACTATTTTCTTGACAGACTAATGTGCTTCAGCTGCTATATAAACAAATTCGTATATTTAACCACGAAGTTCCATGTTTTATTACTTTAGAGCAATCTTCCAGTTTCCCGCACAGGAGTAATACCTGTTCCGCATTTTAAGTATCTTATTATCTTCTATTCCTTAAATTGCTATGATTACTCGGGTATCGGCTAAGTGGCACTATAAGATTATTAATCGTAAGTTCAATATTGATCGCACGCCAATACAATCTAATATGTGCCTAATAACTGTGTGCGAGAGTGCTATTTGTAGTGATTTATATCGTCAGGTAGATTTCGAGGCGCGCATTTCGGTGTCATTAATGTGCTTACAATATACGAGGGTCCCACTTACAAGGCCTAACGCACGCGTGTTGCTTTCTGAGTGAGCCGTCGTCATTAGTTTTGCTGCTTGTTAATAGTGTTAAAGGTTTGAATGACGTTGGCCCATCTCCGATTGACATCCGTGGTTGCTAGTGGCTCACCAGCAGAAATACAACAATACGCTAGAAGGGTTAGTTGACCGTGACCGCGAGTGTGGGGTAGGTGCGGTTGCAATGGGCACAAACCTGAAGTCTCTCCGTAAACATTTCAGAACAGATATTCAAAGGGTTCCTAGAGAATTTCATCAAAAGTTTTGAGACCCCTCTTCTAGTTAAGTATAACTTATTGTATAGTAACATCGCGTTGGCTAGAGTTATTACGTTCTAGAACTGTTCTGTATATCGACTCTAAAAGACCCATTAACGCAATAGACTAACTAACCCATAACAAACCAAACCCTTGGGAGAGATAAATTCATGTACTATTCCAGTAACAATATATTAAATGAATACTTTTAATTCCTGTTATTACTTTAGGGTATTGTTGTTATTACTTTTCCATGCAAATTAATTTCCTAAGTATTTTCTCTTTTTTGTATTTCAAACGACATTGCTATACCATTGAACCATTTAAAAGGTGATTAATTACTAAAGTAACATGTTTTACACAGGTGTAGTGACGTGTTTTTATTCAATAGTTTTTCATGAAAAAGTTATCTACTGTATCTAGTGTTATGTGACATAATATATATGTACTCGTACATTATATTTTAGTTTTGCCTGTGGTAAGTGGCAACAGATAGGGTGCTTGACTAGTAAGACTTGTCGGATGTTGCCTGGAACAACGGAGACGACGAAGTCCTTTTCCATTTTATTTCGAATATGTGTTCCTGCTTGTCTCTCACATCAGCAGAGGGTTGCAAACAGGATTGCTGTTTCTGGATCCTTTGGGAGCTGTGTATGAGGCCTGGTACACACCTGTTGGCCAAAAGCGGCAGTGGCGTAATGGCTAAGGCGTCGGACTTGCTATCAAGTGGTTGCAGGTTCGAACCCCACCCAGTGCACTACCGACGTGAACCCACTCCTAACACAAGCATTTAGCTTAGCTGGAGGGGTTAACAAGAATATTAGTAATGTGTGACCCACGTTACTAGTATTTTTTTGTAAAAAAAAAATAAAAAAAAAAATAAAAAATATAGTTGGTAACAGATAGGTAATTAAGAGTAACACTCTGACCCATGTGACGGACGGTAACTGCTCATTTGTTCCAAGAGAAAGAATTCATCTGTAAACAAGCTAGTAGCGGCAGGCGGGGTTACATTCTTTCGATTTGTTCGTCTATTGTAGAGTTTCATTCGAACGTATCTGACAG
Source organism: Euplagia quadripunctaria (assembly GCA_963859945.1). Classification (NCBI taxonomy): domain Eukaryota; kingdom Metazoa; phylum Arthropoda; class Insecta; order Lepidoptera; family Erebidae; genus Euplagia; species Euplagia quadripunctaria. Next base: position 14,708,868 of record OY982565.1, on the reverse strand, counting down.
GTAACGGATAACAACGTTGGGGGAAAAACCTCTTCAAAAGGCTTCTTGGTCGGGCGGTATTGAAATTAATTTAAAGATGGTAAATTCATGTTCATGTACCGAACGATGATACGGTGATTGACAAATTGACTGCGCAAGAAATAAGAGTCAAACACTGTATATAACACTCTGTAATGCAAATAATTTCGAACAACATTTAGTGATGATAAATGACCCAAAATACGAGTATTTACTTAGTATCACTTACTATGGAAACGTCGTAATGTCGTCGACTACGTTAAACTAGATTAATTGGAACAGTTTTAGCGTGTCCCTTTTATATTACTTGTAACTTGATTAAAAAGATAATTTAAGGGACAAACAAGCTTGATTTTAATTAACGAACATAGGTATTTGATTATGAACTAACAAAAGTTACACTGCAACCAGTTCGCAACTGCAGTTGACTAAAACATTTACTAACAACAGTTGCGAACTATGTTTAATTTGATTTGTTCCGGGAACTAATGAAGTGGGAGTAGCAGATCTTCCTAGAACTACGTACAGTTCGGTATAAAAATATATTTCAAAAACAATAGTTTATAAACTAGGACACAAGTTTTAAAACTTCTTGAGTGAATGGAATTACTAATGACTTTAATTAGAACGCATTACAAAAATAATGAATACTGCAGAATCCTGTTTACTTTATTTTTAATGTGATGGAGTCTAATCTACGCAACATATTTCATCATAAGATTTATTATAGCTGGCTCTGAGCCAAAAAGTGCAAGTATTGATATATAAATAGTGATTGAATAGTGTTCTTATCCTTCGTGTAATTATAAGTGCCATAAATCAATAAAATCTCGTAAAATTTATGAGCTCGTAATACGAATATTAATGAACACATACTACCAGATGCAGAATAAGTTAAATAGTGATATAATCATAAGAAAATAGAGTAACATAAGAGGGAAAGTACTTCAATCTATAAAAAGTTTACATGATAAATAACCTCCCCTTGTTTTTTACTTCTTAATCCGACGGGACCATTATTCTCGCAATGCTATTATGTGTATTCTATTTCTTAGTAATTGTAGTAGAGGGGCTCGTGGCTAACTGGTAACCCAGTAGGTTAGCACATTACAAAGTTAAGTAACACTAGCCAGGTCAGTCTGAGGATCGGTGATCATTTCGACACAACCTGGTTTAACTACAGAATTTCGATATCGCCTAGTACTTGGATTGTGGAGGTCTGATGGCAGTCGCTTCACGTAAAATATCGAAGTTCAGCCGTATCGTAGTTAGACTGAAAGCAGACCCCAACTTACGAGTAGTTGGGAAAAGGCGCGGAGAATGATGCTGTATCATTCTAGTAGAAATAATAAATGATTTTTAAAGCTTCCTAAGACAAACATTTGCTTAGTTGAAAGGGTTAATGAGATCACTACTAATGTGCATGTTACTAATAATCTATACTAATATTATAAAGCTGAAGAGATTGTTTGTTATCTCTCAGGAACTGCAGGTTCGAATTGAAAAATTATTTTAGTGTTGGATAGGCTATTTATCGAGGAAGGCTATAGGCTTTATATAATATCACGCTACAATGTTGCAAAAACGGGGAAAATTTACAAACGCGGACGAAGTTGCGCGGGTCAGTTAGTCTTTCATAGAAACAGGTGCTCATGACTGGTTTTTCCCCGCAGTTTCAACTGCTTTTAATGTCACTGCTCCGCTCCTAAATGTGTCAGCGTGATGTTACAAAATCTTCTTTAATAAATACTCTATCAAACACAAAAAGAATTATTCAAATCTGACTTGTAGTTCCAGAGATTAGCGTGTTTAAACAAATAATCAAACAAAAGTCTTCAATTAAATAATAGTGTTATACTCTATGTTCAACCACTACAATCACTACTCAGACCATTTTACATCCCTAAATGTAGTCTGTGTTGACTTATTTTTGAAAACCTGGATGATTCTATTTCACCCTCAGCAAATTGTAGAACATGACAGCTGTTACCTCTATTCGTTGTTTGTTTATCTTATACTAGGTCAATATTTCTGCTGCTGCTTTGAAAAACAATTGCATTTATTTAAACTCATTAGTTGGAATTCGGATACAGTCCAGAAAGGTATATTCCAAAAAGACTAGACAAAGTGAGTGCGTTCGTATAAAGAAACGGTAGGGATTTTAATAAACCTGTCGCTCTTTGTCACTGCATGTATCCGAAAGAAATAATTCTTTATTCATTCATTCAAAACAAATTAAATTTTTGGTAATAAATAACGATCACTGACTGTTTAATATAATAGTGTCAAGTTGTCTAATTGTTGACCAGTGGTAAAATGGAGTAAACTTTTGGCATAATGTAAATTTTTTTCTATTAGTTATAGAACAGAATCAGCACCTTCGTTAACCTGTTCACTGATTACGATGTTTCCCTGTTAACAGTTTGTTCACCCGGGGAAACACGAAAGCATATACATGCACATGCTAGCTAGACGTACATATGTACATACATGTATGAACGGAGCTTGTTCAAAGTACGTCCGCTAACGCAAACCCCCGTATCACTGGGTACTAACGAGACATCCTTTGTAGGAATTAATGTGGTTATCTTACCAATGCAGCTGGGTCGTCAGAGTAAATAATTGCTGCTGGGTGTTACCTACCTGTGCAGCAGAAGGACCGTACAGTAAATATAGTTGTTCAATATAAAAGTTGTATTATAAGGTTCTCAGAGTTGACATAACTTGTAGTCAGTTTTATTGCATTTTCTTTTAACTTTTCTAAATTATTTTGGAGTTGGATAGTAACTTCAGGCTACAGAAGACTTCGAGATAACCAGCACTATGATGTAGTTACTAGGTTCTTTTATTTATTTTGTATTTAATACTTTATGCACAATTTGTACAGAGGCGGACTTAATGCCAAAGACTTTCCCTGCCAGTTTACCTTAGGGTGATGTAGAAATTAATGAAGTAGGTGCATTAAAAAGTATATGAATGAGTGTAATAAGAGAAGATTATTAGAGAAAAAAATCTTCGCTTTCTAAAAAGATCACGGAACCTAGAAAGTTAGAAAGGGTTTAACACCTTTCTAATCGGGTTCCGTTTATGTGTGCAACTTATTTTCAACGCTATTGAGTGCCCTTATAGGTTACCTGATTAGGTTTCGGTATATAGGCATATATGTTAAATAATCTTATTCTTCGCGATTGTGTACCACAGTACACAAGAATAAGATCTTTATTTTGATTTCTTTTAGATTGGGTTTATATCGTATATAAAATTTTTATAAACTCTATAATTTGATAATTTATTCACAAATTCCTTTAAATTAGTTATGGTCAACATGGATATAGTAGATCTACGAATTCAGCGAATATAATATAATTAATATAGATTGGGAATGCTACCATAAAGCAAATTGTTATTGTTTGTTGACATTTCTAGGTTGGTATCGAGGATTGGTCACTACTAGTTGTTTCAATTCGACAGAGCACAGTGACAATGTTGAGAACTTGGGCATCTAAATCAATAAATCATATCCCCCAGGGATATGTCTTAAGCTCCACGAAATATGTCGCAATACTTTTTGCTATAATGACTTAACAGAGTTTACGAAACTTTCTTACAACTTCCACAAAAAATGCTTTTACACAATTGAGTAATTTCTTCTATGAATATAATAATCAAAAACATAACAGTAAGATAGATTAGGCATCGGAAATCGGCAATCGGAAAATGTTAGCTTCAAAGTTTTCAATTTCTCTATCTGTTGAACAAATTTGCGAAACGCAAGCTGCTATGATATTACGTCCTCACGTTAGTAAAAAAACTAAGTACCTATAGCATTTTTTTATTGTTTACTCAGATATTACCGTAGACAAAGTATAAATCTATCAAGAATAAGCTCTTTCGTGATAGGCATTTTTTTGATATAAATCCTGCTGTTTGTTTTGCAAAATTACGTAATGTTTAAACATCGATGTATGTAGGATGTATTGTTCTATCTCCCTCACCAACCATAAGGATAGTGACTCATTTTAAATTTGGCAAAGTTGTAATAATTTACGCTTTTACTGCCGACATGACGTCATGATGAATAAACAAAATGGTGTCTAGTGTTTGCATAAATTTACGCACGGGAATTTCGATTGAATAAAATTTTAGCAAATTTTCTGGTTGCGTAATTGTGTCCTTAAGGTCAAATTAAGAAGTAAAAGGTGCAATACCCTATTCCAGTTACTTTATGTAGGTACTTGATTATACTGATGTCCGAAATCTGAATAGCTGTCAATGAGAGGCTACTAGATAAACTTGAGCGTTTTCCAACTTTTACATCAGATCTATATTTGGTTTATACAGACATTATTTGTAATCTGTTTGTGGTTTCGTATCTGATTGAGGAACTTAAAGCGTTATCTGGCCCTTTAGATAACGCTTAGTTCCGCCGTGATACACCTACGAGATTTTCGAGTTCAAAAATTGATAATCATATCTTACACGCGTTTCCCAGGCAGTGCACTCCTACTAAGTCGTGATACATCATTTACTGTAACAAATTTGTGTAAAAAAAATATTTTTGAAAATCACTGTTATTCATCTTGCATAAAAAGTGATTTTTCATCTTGCAGTCAAAGTTAAGGTAAAAATTTCTTTTATTTATCCAAAGTAAAGACAAAGTTTACACAAAAAATATTAAATACAGAAATTCCTCAACATTTTTATACCTATGTATATGGCAGGCATTGCCATGTCGCCTCAGCCAATCCCCCGTGAAAAGTGCGTGTCCTGCGCTCAGTCGCTCAATATGTTTTTTGCACTTGGCCATTACGACCTGGCGGAGCTTAGAAAGTTGCGCCGATAAAAAGTTGAGTAAGCCTGAAAAAAAAATTAAAATTCAAAAAAATAATTTTATTCAGGATCAATGTTGCCACGTATATTAAAATTTTATTTGCATTTTTTTTACACGGACGTTTGTCAACATCATATATCATATTGCCTAGTATATTAAAATTTTATTTGCATTTAATTTTTTTTACCTTTTCCAGTAACATCATCACTTTACCTGTGTGTAATTTAATACCTTTCATTCAATATAGTTGTTATTAAAAATGCTACTGAAGAAAATAAACTCTTAAGACAAGCATCATTTCCGGAATAAAGATTATGTTGGCAGAGTTTTAGGTACTTCCTATCGTTTAATATTTTAACAACAAGCTACACAGTGGTTGGTTTTAGTAAAATGTAATGTGTTTGTTTTATGGGTTATATGTAATCATTACTCAAAACGGAAGGACCATAATTTGAAACAGACGTAGAGTAAATGACGTAAATGTCGGCTATCATAACGTTTAAGAATAATTTAATAGTTATTTATAGGAGCTTGTAACATCCTTGTAACATTAGTACCGAACTAACGTTACGGTACCATACGATATTTATAAATTGTTCTTTTGATATTGGAACTTTTACTGCTCCGAAGTCAAAACAAGGACGGATAGTTTCGTGTATGCCTGTCTTCTTGCGTGTATAAATATATTTATAAAATGTAAATATGTTAATGGATATTGCAGCTGTTTACCTTTATACAGTTAAATTTTGAAACATAATTTCTGCTAGAATTTTAATGAACTCACTGAATCGGGCAGGCAGAACATCCGCCTTATAGAATTTAAGATAGTATTAGGCACTAGTACTGCGTAGTGCTGTCTAACCGTTTATTAGGTCGTGTGATTCTTTACTCATTACACTTAGTCACTTGATTATAACTGCGCCCGAATAGAATACAATTATTCTTATTTTACTCTGGCGCGGCACTTTTGTGCCACGTCGTCTAGTCTGTGTGTCTGTGCTACTTACTATACAAACAACACATAAGAGAAAGGATTCATTCGTAGATTAAAAACAAAAGAAACTTTTAATTTTTTTTGTTAAAGCTTACGGATTGATCCTTTTGTGATGCGTAGGGTGAAATATAGATAGATGGGAGATTCTTAGGATACATTTAGTCCACGTTGTTGATCCTAAGCATCCTAGAGTCTACCTTCGTCTGTTCTAAAGTTCTTTGGAACAAACGATCCACATAATGGTTGATAAAGCACAAAATAGTACGTACATAACAAAAGCCTTTCAGTTTAAAATTAGAATCTCAAATGTTTCTCTCAATACGAAATTAGAATCTCAAATGATTTAAACTACTTTTGACGTTTATTGAAGATCGAGACCAGTATTTTGTGATCAAACAGTGTAATTGTTAACGATTGAAGCACCAATTGTTTACGTTCATGAAGTACCAATTAAATCGCTCAGTCTTTTGTGGGAGAATTTTTTTTTGTTTTTCAACTCACTCTGGTATCAGGGTTTTTGTACGAAAGTTTGTTTATATTACAATGTCATGAACTGATTGTGATGCCTAACACTTCGTAGTCCGACACCTACTTGGCCGTCGGCGAATTCTTCATGAAAGTTAAAAAAAAACATTGACACACTACCACATTATGTAGAGTATCTACGTAGTTCACTGTAAAGTCACATTAATTTCTCTCTATTAAACATCGAAAAGTTACGTTTTTAAAAACTTGTATGATTTTTTTTTATTTTTTTTAAATAAATACTGTGAGGTCATACTTTGCTGTGATTTATTCATTTACTTGTAATGTTTGGTTTAATAATTAAAACATAGTAATAAGCTTTATAATTTTCAGCTTAATGAGTAAAATTTAGTAATAAATACAGTCTAGTCCCAAACGAAGTTTATGTACGAGTATATTTATGAATGCACCGAACAAATTTTTAGTGCCGGTTAAGCCTAATGGTAGGTTATAGGCAGATAGGAACAGTAATTTAAGTATTTACTATTATTTATTTTTATATAAGTATTATTTTTGATTTTGATTTTGATATGTTTTTGCTTACTTGACTTCATTGTTATAACTACTACTAATTTTACTATTTAATTTACCCAGCTTGATTGTACCTGTATGTTTAACTGCTTTTATATTTTTTTTTGTTTTTGATTTGAAATGTTTAATTTTTATTTATTGCACTGATTTTATATTTTATACTTAATTTTATATTATTATCACATTGTTAGTAGATTCGATTACTTTTATTAAGACTGCATGATGTGTTCTCTTATAATTATAGAAGCACCAGATTTATAAAAAAAAGAACAAAGAATGTATATAAACATGTTACGTGTATTCTCCGTTAGAGATCCTAATAAATAAATAAATAAATTTGTATTATTTTTCACAGAGCAACCTATTGTTGCGGTGACATTCTGTTGATCTATAATTTTATAATTTTAATTAAAAAAAGACGTATTAAACAATTTTTAAACAATTTAATTAAATAAAGAATTTTGACTTTGACTGAACTAGAATGAATTTGGAGAGCGGGTCATTATGTTGATAACATTTAAAAAAATATATTTTTTGTCACTATTGCTTAGAAAATATTCAGAAAGGTAAACGCGGTTGTCACTATTGATTTCTGAATGAATTCTAAAGGTTATGTCACTACATATTATAAAACAAAGTCCCCCGCCGCGTCTGTCTGTCTGTTCGCGATAAACTCAAAAGCTACTGAACGAATTTTCTTGCGGTTTATAGATAGACAGATTCACGAGGAGGGTATATAAAAATATAATTGTTAAGGTTTTGTGTAAATTGGTTGAAATATGATGATGATTATTGAAGATGTCTTTGCTACCCATGCAAAGTCGGGGCGGGTTGCTAGTTATAAATAAAAGTATGTAAATGCGGTGACTTTGTTTTTGCTCGTGTTTGGGTACCCTAATCCTAATAACTAAGAGAATGTTGAATAACAAGAACATATATTATTCAGAGTACCTACCATAACCGTATCTACCTAGTTATGATGTTTTACTAAATATTTTTGTAAGTTAATTTAAATATAAATGTTTGTATTAAACAATCGAGTTACGATAACATGTATTAACTCAATGTTCATTGTTTCATCTGCGTTCTGACAGCTGTCTTTAAAATTGGATGGGCTTCTCATGGCCACGGCAATAAATTACTACTATAAACATCACGGCGGCTGGCGTATAGCTTTATAGTATCTTACAATTTTGTTATAGAAATAAAAAAAAGTTGTAAAATCGTAGTTAATGTCAAGATAACTAGTAAAAACATCAGGTGTGTGCTCAGAACACAAATATTTTAGCTTTAATATTGTGATACTGCATAAAGTGCGCCTTATTGTTGGACACGTAACGAGGTAATGTCAAGTTTAAATAAATAGAATAAAATAAATAAAATTATTTATTCAAAGACAATACTGCTTTTACTTATACATATTACTTCTGCCAAACTGCTTTTTACAGTTTGTTGGCAGATGTAGCTCCCTTTTTACACATTACATACAAGCAATATAGTACAATATTAATCTGCGATACAATATTGACATATAATATATCTAAACAAGAACAACAATAAAAAAGTATACACTTGTAGTAGTACAGTAGTGTGTAGTGTCTAGTAAATTAGAGTGTTGATCTAATAATAATGATTAAAAAAACTTTCAATGCATCCCTCGAAGCGGAGATAAGGCCGGGTAAAAGCGATATAGTTTTTTATTCTTAGACTTTGTAAAAGATACCCGTCAATTCGACTGCCGCATGATTGATTGCACGACTTCTTTGAATTGAAATACTCAGGCGGAGATGACAGTTGACTGTCTTGGGTAGAATATTTTAACAGATAAGCGAAGTGTTGTTATCCAGGTTTGAGTGAGATGCAGGTTATGCATCAACAGTAAGAGTTATCTGAACATTGCTCAAATTTACTTTTGTCCGCCACCACTTATAGTATTATCTATACCCTGATGTAATGTTGAAATAACTACCTACGTCGTATTAAACACATCTATTTTTCTAGTTTAGGTTATTATAAGTAACGACGCGATATCGCAAGTTAGGTTACATTCTCGTTTGTGGAAAATAAAAACTGCTGTTATTGTGTATACTTTAAAATCGACACTTTAATCTGCATTAATTCACTGACGAGAGTTGAAAACTATGAATGAAACATTTTTGCATAAAATTGTTAATTAAATGAGACTCTATCTCAACTCTCCTCCGCTATCCTATTTCTGTAAAGACATGAGTTCGGTAGGTCCTTTTTCTTCGTACACAGTGGGTGTCATAACAAAATAGTTTTATATAACCAATTAAGTTACCTACTTTTCTACGACAATTTGAAATGCAAAACATGCTGGCTGTCGTTTGTCGTTCTTTATAAGGTTATGTAATTTATTACTGAATGCTGAACTTCGTTAATTAAATAATTACCTTAATTGGATGGAAATGTATTAAACGTATCAGCTTATTTGTCTTAGCGATCTTACGGTCTAATAGTAAGCTGTAGAAACGAAACCTTAGGTATTACACATTAAGTAAACTAAATAAGAAAACAATTTTGATATGCCTTGTTAACCTAATGACATGTGCGTTTCAGAAATTTGAATTTCTGAAAATAACGGAACTTTGTATGTTTTTTTTCTTTTTTTTTATAGAGAATACTACACAACGTGGGTCACACATTACTAGTAAGAATAATAATATTATAATAATAATGTTTATTTTGTCTCCAACGTTATTCTTGTTAATCCCTCCAGCTAAGCTAGGAGTTAGGATGTTAGGAGTGGGTTCACGATGTTTATTGCTTTCTACATTTTGTAATAACTACCTAGGAGCCTCGAAGAACCACTGTTAATGCCTATTGCCATTGACAGTTACGGTTTGGCAGAGTTTTTCTTAATAGTTTAGATCCAATTAAGATTAGAGATATTATGTTTTACGAATATATTTTTTTATTAGTATTTCAAAAGACATTAAAATATTTAACAATAACAAGTAGCAATACTTTTCAAAGGACAAAAATCGTTGGATATGAGACTAGATTATTATTTTTATATCCAGCTTTAGGGCAGTTCTTTTAATAGCAACATATTCACTGTTTAAAAATATATTACGCCGTAAGATTTACAACTGAGTCAACATTCAAAGAAAATTGCATTTTGTTGGCTGCACTCTGTCTCTGTTTATAACACTTCGCTAAGTATATGATATACATACATATGTTATAAGAATATTGACTATGCTAAGACACTTAATATTTCCTTTAAAAGGAGCGTATTCATTTTCTTTGAACATATGCCATGAGATTTGATATGAGTCACTATTTAAAAAATAATAGTAGGTACTTAGTTAGCTAGTATTTAGTTTACCGAACCTTTTTTCTCACTGTTAGTGCTCTTGGATTTTCTCGGCATTGATATAGTTTAATTTCGTCTGACTCTCTGAAAAAGTTGTCCCACCCACATAGTTTTTATACGATGTCTAGTGGTAAAATTGAAGTCTGCGGTTTTTGATTGTTGCTCATCGCGATGATATTTTTAGCGTGTTTCCGGAGAAAGAATTAGGTGACATCATGCACGTATTGCAAGAAATGTCCAAGAGCCATCATTAACGTTAAAATTACTAGTTTTAATTAGTAAACGTTAAAGTTGAAAAACTTATTGAGTGGTTCAATTCATGTTGTCATAGGCCATTTGTAGAATATTTAGCTATTAGTAATAAAATGTTAATCCAAGTATTTTTTTTTTTTTAATGTTGATACTGGTCATAGCATGTTTAAGATTACCTCACAATGGTTAAAGTTATGTAAATATTATTTTTACTATGACTCACTAAGTTTTACGTAAAGTTGATTCCATTGTATTGGTAGAAAAGGTAGACGATAGAAGCATTTAATACAATATTTTTTCACAAAAACAGTATCTATATTTTTGTTCCTACGGCAGTTTCTCTGTATGTCTCTTAAAACATCACTCTGTGTAGTTTAACACTTCACATAAGATTATATTGATACTTAATTTCGGTGTATAATAAATAAAATATAAATTAATTCTGTTAAAGTTACGAGATATATTATATAAAGTTATTGATCAATTGATAACATACGTTTGTCGCTAATTAAGTTTGAAATTGTTCATATTTTTGTATTTCACACAATTCCGAAACAAAATAAAATAGCTAATCTGATTATTGCATAGTTTGTAACTCTAAATTAGGTACTGACAGCGTGGTAGTGTTCTTTTGGGACAAAATGAAAGTGCGTGGGATTTCGCCGCTTCATTTTGCAAAGAAGTGATGACCGCTAAAGAGGCGGCGGGAAAGGAACGGGAGAGGGCTACCTACTCTCCCGTACCAAAGAAGAGGTACCAGATACCAGATCATTCTGCGCTCTCCGAGCGCAGAATGATCTCCGATCTCTATGTGTGCTGGCCTAGGGGTAACGGGTGAGGCTGCCCGTTATCCTAGCAGAAGCAGGCCTGAGACGGTGCCGCGACGTGCACAGAAGGAAAGGCCCTCCGCACGCAATGGTGAGGCTGCCTACTCCGGGGTTCTCGAGTCCCTTGCAATAGACTCACTTGTGACGGAACACGGTGTGGTTTTAGTCGGTTCGATTTTGACATACCACTTCACCCGCTAGCCCGGGAGAGGTGAAGACCCGTGGGGGTTTCCATACGATAAAAAATAAAAATAAATTTCTTCAGAACGCTTTAGTAACATCTGGTTTTTTTTTGTTTATTAAGAGAACTTCCACATTAGGAATATTCCTGTGTCGCGGGTGGCTTTACAAACATTCAAACAACGGACACAAAAAACACCCAGACTCAGGACAACTATTTGTGAATCAGACAAAATTTTGCCCCATTTGTGTGGGATTTGAACCCACAACACACGGCATTGCGTAGTGGCGAGATGACCACTTAAACCATTGCGCCATCCCTGCAGTATCTATTTGGTTGTCAGTCAAAAACAAGTATGAATTGCTCAGATTGATCGCCGCGAGTGTGGTTTCACGACTGGCGATACCCTATGACCGATAGGCATACGGGTAACTAGCCTTAATTAGTACCGGCGCCATTTCGTTCGAGGTAAGACCTGCCGTATAAAGGTCCCTGCGTCTCGAGACCTTAGTTTGGGGAACTTGATGCAGGTATACTGGTCCTGCTCATATAACGATTGCGTTGGGTGGGGTGGGGGCAGTATAAACAAATACGTAGTTGTAAGGAGGAGGGGGCCTGCTCATATTTAGATTCGTGTGAAAGCACAGATGGAAGCTCAATAAGTTCTTACCAGTTATTGTTGCTATTTAGAACTCGGTCGAATATTGTCGTATTCACGGGATCGTTTATTTCGGGTGTTAGAGCGACGAGAGCGTTGACTCAGTGAGATTACGATTTAAATATAGGCGGGGGCGAGTTGCCAAATCATTGGGAAAATGTTCGGAACCAGTATCGTGGCTGAAGAATTTCATATTGTGATTGTTTCATTAATATAAGAAGCGTGAAGTCGATCTTAAACGAGTGTGCCTTCAGAGATTCCTCAGGAATTACAAATTTTAATAGTTTATTTTGAGAAGACAGTAATTATTGTTAATTTTAATTATAAGTTTAACGTTTGTATCTGTGTTGCTCCTAAGCGGATGGATCGATTTTGATTTCGTTTTTTTGTTTGAAAGGTGACGTCATCGAAAGTGTTGTTAGCTATAATTAAAAAAAAATTGTTCAGCCATTCGAAGATCATTAGCTCTTTTCTAGTCATTGAGGAATTTTTGAGTCAGGGGTATTTTATTTTATGCTTATTACATTTAAGTGCCAGCCTAACGGCGATCTCTTGCTTATAAACATATTGTCCATTTATGTAATTTTATAATTAATTGGGGTTGTTGATGGTCCAATATGTCGCTACAGTATTTATTCTCTTAATCGTAAGTACGTGGGAGACCTAGCTTCGCTTGGTAGCTTTTTGTAAAATCGATAATTTATTTTTTGTTCCATTGCGTGTTTAAAGGAAATATAGCTATGCAGTTGAACTTAAAATACAAAACTGTATCTGTATACAAAATTTCTTCCAAATCGTTAGAGGCATTTCCGAGATACCCGAAATATAAATACATACATAAATAAATACATTCATACCAGAATTGCTCGTTTAAAGTAACTAGAGATCCCGTGGTGGTCGAATTTCGACCATGGTTTATTTCATTGGTCAATATTACTTGACCTGTCATTGTATAGACTTTTGTACCATGACAGGTCAAAATATATACTGGACACTCGTAGCTGTATGTACCCGTTTTTGCATTTTTTTTAACTTTGTAGCAAATATTGTTCAAAAATTTTAGCATTTGTCACTTCGTCTCTGTATAAACTATAAGTGTGCGAAATTTCAAACTCCTCGGTCTGCCCAATTTTCGTAAAAAGGGATTCAAAGTTTTCGTTTCACGTATTAATATATAGATAAGATAAATACAACTTCTAATTTTGTATTTCAATATTTTAGGAGTGAATAAACAACTGAATAAAAAATTTCTGCCTAACGAATGACATATCATAAAATGCTATTAGTTGTTTAGTTCACATTTAATGGAACTAACCAATTATACAGACTAGACTAATGTAAGCATGTCCTTGACTGTGTAATTTAATTAATTTAATTTTACCGACTTCACAAAGGAAGTAGTAGTTCATTGAATAGGTAATATCGTTCCTATTACACTATTATTCATTTATTACTTACTTTGTAGTGGCAATTCTTTGGTTAGGAAGAGTTATTCCAAAAGGTCTTTGATAATTTTTTCTCTCAGTTCTGCTAGCATCACCACTCAGTAGCAAACATATAGTGTATTTTTGTTACTTCAGTGGTATGAAAAAAAGTCTTGTTTGTACTCCTAGTTGTACTTACAATTAACTATAGTATCTTATTTAATTATTCATCGTCATAATTTATCGTGGGAGAGCCATGTTCCAGCACGTATGGGGCGGCTCGACCGGAGTGATACCACGGCCTCACAGAAAACATGCAGTGAAGCAATGATTTCATTGCTTTTCGCCGAGTGAGTGAGGTTACCGGAGGCCCTAACCCTTCCCTCTGCCTCTCTCCCCCTCTTCCAACCTTCCCCTACTCTCACCTCAAAGGCCGGCAACGCACTTGTGCCTCTTGAGTTGGGCGCTGGGCGGCGGTAGTCATTTACCATCAGGTGACCCGTCTGCTTGTTTACCCCTATACCATAAAAAAATAAATCACAGTAATATTACACTGCATCTTACCAATAATAAAAAAGCGAAAATTTGTGAGGATGGATGGATGGTTTAATAGATGGATGGATGTTTGTTACTCTTTCACGCAAAAACGGCTGAACGCATCTGGATAAATTTTAGCACAGAGATAGAATAGCATATAGGCTTCTTTTATCCCGGAAAAATGTACGGTTCGGTCCGTGGGATAGGTTTCAACAAATATTCCACGCGACCGAAGTCGCGGGCAACAGTAAGTATTCCCTATTCATAAATAATTTAATTTTTTTTAACTAAGGAGAGAGTGTTATGTTTTATCTGGTTCTTTTTAAATATTGCAAAAGGTGGGATTGATTTTTATATACAAGGCCTCTATCCATTATTTTATTTTATTTGGTCGGGGCAGGTCATCTCGTCATCTCTGGACTGCTATTACTTAAATATATAGTAGTAATTAGCGCGTCTATTTATATTTTAGAATAATAATTTTCATTATCCTCACATTTTATTTACGTATGTATGTAACCAAAAATTGTGGAGAGAAAACTCCAAGGACACTCGTCCTTGGAGTTTCTTGCCTGTTCCTCTCCATAGGAGAATACGTAGGTATTGGACCAGGCAACTAGCTTCACGACTGACTTAGTCTGACTGACTCCTACTCCTGACAATTCAAAAATACCTTGTTGGCTTAATTGAAATAAATGGTTTTGATTGATTGATTGATTTATATTAGGCGATGGTTCAGACTACGTTTTATTTATATGAAACTAAAATACTTGCCATATAAAAAGAAATGCGTACCATACTGAGTGACAGTATTACTAATAGTTGTCATGTTATGTTTAAAAAAATGGAAGTCATGGTACTAGATGAAGTCTGAATGTCTTTCAAGGGTACACTATGAAGCAAATAGACAGCTTCAAAAGAGAAGAATCATTTGTAAACGTTTTGGAAAAGTATACAGATATTAAAATCTCTCACATAAAAGTGAGGTTAGCAAAGAATCGTGTCAGTTGGCGCTGAAACTACTTGTATTTATTTACCATGAGACCAGAGTGATACCACGGCCTTACAGAAAACCGGCAGTGAAGCAATTCTTATTTTTTATTTTTCGCCGAGTGAGTTAAAGGGCGCCCTAACCTTCCCTCTTTCCCCTCTCCCCTTCCAGGTGCTCATGGGCGGCGGCAGTCATTTACCTTCAAGTGACACGTCTGCTCGTTTGCCTCTTATCCCAAAAAAAAAAATCACGAAATTGCATATTTATTGAGGGTGATTACTTACTAAACTTAATAAAATTGTTACCCTTCTACAACCATTATCTTCATCTTCCTGCTCTTTTCTCAATTTTCATTAGGTTCTTTGTAAAGGGTTTTGGCTGGCGTCTCTTATGGCCGGCCGCCTGCCTGACGCCAACTTTCCTTGGGAATGTAGTTGTTTTAAGATGGGAAAGAAGGAATAAGGTAAATTTGTATAAGGAAAAATGGGTTGGGAGAGGAACCTAGAGTAAGGAATACCGCAAGTCTCGGATTTGGAACCGGGCTGGGGCTGCAGTTCAACGATCTGTTAAGCCGAGGTTGCGTACCCGAATGTCCTGTATTTCCTGTGACTGGAGAGGCCACTAGGACAGGAACACCAGCTGGCATATTCCCCTTTTACAGCCAATTCTAAGAAAAAGTTCTTATAATTTTGGTAAACTAGCTTTTTTTCCGGCAGCTTCGCTCGCGTTAAAGTTATTCTTCTATCCAATTGGGAACTAATATCCTACTAATATTATAAACGCGAAAGTTTGTAAGTATTGATGGATGGATGGATGTTTGTTACTCTTTCACGCCAAAACTACTGAACCGATTGCGATGAAACTTGGTATGTAGATAGCTGGAGACCTGGATTAACATATAGGCTACTTTTTATCTCGATATTCCACCGGGATCGGGACTTACGCCGGTAAAACCGCGGGGCGCTGTTAGTAATAAATAATAAACTAAACTTATATAGTAAAGTAAAAAGTAAAACTAATATAGTAAATATAATTATATACTTTTTTAAGGTATTCTATTTCATGGTGATCGGTTCATTAGTTAAAGCGCAAAAGCGTGTCACACATTTATAATATGATGATAGAATTTGGTATCTATTGTTTAGTTGTAATTAATATTATACCCACTACATAACCGTTTTAATATGCGTCATTAAACTTACTTACTTAGGTTACAAATGAGTGTACAAAATAATTATTAAATATATTTTGTTTCTCGTTTTTTTATTAAGTTGGCACACCCGTAACACCAGTAATGATACTCACTCGTTGCCAATCCCTCTTAATCCGAATAAGGAGCTCTATCGACCCACTCCTTAGAAGAAATACTCAACTAAGCACGTGCTTATGACCACGGTTTTCGAAATGACTGAGGTGCTTCCCCAGTCAGGGGCTAAGATTCCGGCTGAAATCTGGAGTGCCCTCCCTCCTCTATGTACTTCTTATGAATTACGGCATCTGTTACTTAGAATGGGAATCAATTGCACCAACAAATCACACGGTTTAAATAAAATATCAAATATATTTACGGTTTAATTTTTTAGTTTATCAAGAAGGTAGGTACAATAGTTATCATGTTCAGTGACCACTTCCGTGGGAAATAATGCAAAATTTTGTGTGAAGTGGATAGCGTTGTTATTTGTTTGAGTAAGTGTAAATTATAACTTCGATTATGTTTGTGCCTGTTGAACTTGATTGAACCTTCAGGTTCAACTACCATCCACCATCTATAGAAGTGAAACAGTACTTTACCACACACCTACATAAAATGTGGGAGAAACGTAAAGAAACTGTTTTAATAATAAATGGTTATACAAATAGGTTTTGTCCTTAAAACTGAAAGTCTAGGTTTATCATACGACTTAACAAATATACAATTAAGGGACTCAAAGTACACCCACACCTAGTGTGGTGTGGATCTACTTTGTTAACACATTAACTTGCTCTAAATGAAAATGCTGTCATACTCATATTACAACTGTGACTCTTTGCAATAACCTTTACATAGTAGAATTCCCCTGTCAGACGGCTAAAATTGGAGTAGAAAGCTACTGTTTCAGCGCTGATCTTTTGTAGGGTGAAGGGTTTTCTCATATCAGACTACACCAGTTTGTCGTAAATACAACACTTGATGCAATATAAGCCCGCGATGTGCACCACTTCAAACGTTGTACTCTTTGTGTAATAAAATAAACCTTTATATAATAAGTATTATTGTTTCTTTGGGAACATAGCAATGATAGATGTGATGTTTTTTTTTATATAAGTTAAGTTAAGTTTAAGAACTCGAATAAATAGCTCTAACTTAAAGTGATTGAAGTCTAAAAGGTATATTATTTTGCGCAATGGTATGGTACAGTAAAAACCATGCATTTTAAATAGACCAAAGCCTTTTATTTTTAGAAGTCTTGAAACAATCAAACTTCTTTGATGTGTTCTCATGAGAAACGTTGGCGTTAGAACTTTTTAAATGGCATATACACAATTCAGTTGCTATAAACTATGAGCCCGTAATTTTAGGTATGACTTTGTTAAACGCTCAAAACGGATACGTGATGAAGAACAGAAATAGAGCGAGATCCTGCGAAACAGTTCTTTTCATATTTAGTATACTTAAAAGTTTTCTGTATAGGTATAATTATGTATAGTATGTAAAACAAGGCACACAAAGTGCACTTACGGTATAACTATTATTATGTGTTGTAAGCCAATAAAGCTCGGTAGTGACATAAACACTGTCACAGCCAAGCGACCGCGAGCAATTTACGCGATTACGCGAGATGCAAATAGTACTTATAGGTATACCTATGTATGTGTAGTGTAGTAGGCACTCAGTTATAAGTAGACACCAACATATACAACTTAAAGTGAATACTAAAAAAAAATCTATATGGGTATACTCACATATTCTTACATATATGCATATATATTATGTAAGAATAAAGGAAATAAGTAGCGGTGGTAACTTAATGAGTCTTCTTATCCTACCTATTAAACTACTCCGAATCTAACATAAGTATTTTAGTTAAAAGGGCAATGCAAGTATTGTTGTTATTGCAATGTTATTACTATGCAGAAATTACATACACAGCCACATTGGTGCATAAAGTTGAACACCTCCTACTCGGTCAATGTTCGGTCAAAATAAAGCCTTAACCGCTTCGATCAAATGTTATGATCGAAGTTCAATCGTTATCGTAGTAAAACTTGTAGATACCACTGTTTCTTTCAGACCTTCTATGAATAATTTACACTTTCTTTTACAATAAAAAACAGAGAGGAAAGCATCCAGATTTCTAAACTTGATTCTCTTCGTTAGGTTTGGAGTTACCCTCCCTTTTGGGCGTATTACTCTAATGACTCTAAGGACAAAGGACAAATTTACCGTTATCAGTGGGGACAAAATATTCATTGTAAATGAGAAAAGTTTCTCCGTCTCAATATTTCTTTGCTTTGCTCAGTCTTGGGTAAGAAATCAATTACTTAATTTTTAATCAGGCATCACCAAGGGTAGGCAGACAAATTTTGCTTTCGTTTATAAATTAATTGTGAAATCTGTTTAGAAGCCATAGATTTTAATTTATCGTGAATTTGTTTTAAATAATTAACACTTAAACAGGCACTGTACAATTATATAAACTCTTTCAAAATACAATGAAGATAGGGCTTTCACAAATTTTAATTAAAACCAAAGTCCAGCTTAGATGTTGAGTGGTCTAACTGAAACGCACGTCTACTGCGTGTGATTGCTCTCTGAACTTTAAGAACTAGCAAAAACGTAAGGAGATGTCACTGAATTGTTAAAATCTATCACAGTTTATGTGAGGTGATGTTTTAAATAATGGCCCAAACATTTTTTTTATGATTTTCTATGCAGGCTCTTTATCTGCATGATAAATTCTTAAGCTATATTTCAAGCCGAATTCCCTCAGGTTCAAGCACGCATTAGTTTGCTTTAAATTTATTCTGTATGTAAGCCATACCGACCCCTGTAATCTTTATATATGTACGTACTTACGGTAGGTGTATTTTTAAGGTTGAATAATAAATGGGGTCTTTAAACCGACCTCTATCTGAAACTGTAATAAAGTTGAAGCAGATATTCTTCCACCTTTGTAATATTTGTAGAACATAGTATTAAGTCTAACGAATATACCTATTTTTAAATAATAAATTTACAGGTAAGTCAGAAATCGTGATCAGTAATCAATATTTTTACAGTCTTTATCAAATTATAAAACTTTTGCTTCCACGCTGATTCTGTGCCGATCAATCAATAAACATGATTGGCTTTATTTTCGGTATATATCTGTACGTATACATATACATACAGGAAAGATTCCCGGCTGACCTGAACTGATCATCCAATAAATAAACCTTTTAAGCCTTAAGTATTGAGCATATTTACATAAACTATCAAATTTTATATAAACTAATTTTGAGTCGACGCCATCATCAGCTCAGCTACATGAGATGATTTCTAAACGCAAATACCTAAAAAAATAATCAAAAGTAAACAGAAACACTATTCGTTCCTACAATTTTCGAGAGCTTCTCTCAATTTCATCAAGATCCCATCATCAGATCCTGACTTCCTTGACATGGGACCACCTACAAAAAAGGAATAATCAAAATCGGTTCATAAATAATGGAGAGGGCTGAACATACATAAAAAAATATGTGTATACAGTCGAATTGAGACCCTCTTTTTTATCGTTGGTAAAAATTTGCCTGTCATAATTTTTTAAATGTTCTTCAAATTGAAATAAATAAAATAATTTAGGGTAAAGAAGTAACTGCGTTGGCGTTAGTTAGCAAGGATTTATTAATAGAGCGGACTAAGCTGTTAAGTGAAATGTCTTACTCTCAGGTGATATTCTGTTTAGGTCATTTGAAGTTTTTTAAATCTTATTTCCGTTAAATAAATTTGATATTCTTTGCATCTATTACTTAGTAGTGTATAATTGAGCTAACAAAGTTTAAACCTGTTTGGTTTTATTTGTCCCAATAAGAAAAGATGATGTTTCTATCTTAATATGAAAGTGGAATTCTGTGTAGACTTCACAATACTCGCTGTTGTTTTATTTCATGCCCCGAGTCTAACAGAGTGATGAATATGTAAATTGGAGGTCTCTGGCGAAATACCAGCAATTTACTGGATAGGAGTGATCAAATATACAGTCTAATTTGATTTACAGAAGTTCTGTATTTTAATTGGCAAATTAGGAATTGATTTCCTGCTTTAGGTGCTTCTGACTCGTTAAGGCTTAGCGGCTTTCTTCTTCAGTGATGCAAAATGTATCTCATAAATACTTATGGATTTCACTTTCTTAAACTTGGTAGTTATATGTATGAAGGATTGATGAAAATGCCAAAAAGCACTGGGCCTGTCTAACGGTGAGTCATTACCGAAAATTTAACCATTTAAGAATTTCAGTGCTTTTTGACATATTTGTTTTTTATATAAAAAGAAAAAAAAATATTAAAGAATATATTAGGGGTTTAGCTTACGAATAAAATCACAGCTAATTTCTTTAGAATTTACGCGTAAATGATACGCTGTATCAGCATTGCTAACAAATATTTTACTATGAAATTAAGTATACGTTAGGTACACTGAAAGTTTTGCATAACTCATTAATGAAACAATTTACATATAAAGTAATATATTTACTGCTTTTTGAAGTATTCTCCATTACATTTTTGAAAACATGACGACCATTGGTCTAAGTCCTAAGGACATCTTTTTCACGTGCTGGTTGAAAGCTCATCAAATTTTTAATTTTTGGGAAAATAAAGAAATCGTATGGTACCAGGTCTGGACAATGTGCGGGATGGGTCTCTAGCTCTACCTTTTCAGAAGCCAAGAATGACTTTGTCTTGTTCGTGGTGTGCACCGAACCATTTTCATGGTGCAATAGGATGCGACTTCTTGGTCGTTTTTCCGTAACTTTTTCAAACACTGGGCAAATGGCGATGTACCACTCAGCATTAACTGTATTTTGTTCTTCAAGTGCGATCGTGCAGACAGAATCCGTCCGGGAGAAAAAGAACGCAATAATTTTTTTGCCTAGGTTTCTCGCCTACCTCAACTTTGTTGGTTTGCTGTCACCTTCGAACACCCATACAGAAGACTGTTGCTTTCTTTTGGTCATATAACAATATATCCATGTTTCATCTCCTGTCACAATGTCATACACGTCATACACGGCATTTGAACGTCAATCCACACGAGTTCGTTTTTGTTCTGGGGTGAGTTCATGAGGAATCCAGCGGCAACAAAGTTTTCTAACTTTTAAATGTTGATGTAAGATTTTTTTAATTTGGCTCATACGAACCCCCAAATGTCCTCGTATCTCCTCATAGGTGATACGCTGGCTATCTTCAATTAGTTGCTTGACAGTAGTCACATTTTCCTCAGTGATCGCAGTTGAGGGTCGACCTTCACGAATTTCATCATGGAGGGAAACACGACCACGATCAAATTCTGCGTAGCGATGCCTTATGGTGCTCAAAGGAGATGCTTCCCTCCCAAAAGCATTTTGAAGTCGAGCAGTGCAGCCTTGTGGAGTCAGTGAAATTAAATTAAAATCATAAAAGATCATCGCCCTAAAATCTCTTCGCGTTAATTCCATTTCTGCTACGGACGACGAACTTCAACTTGTGATGACAAAACAACTGACACGCGATTTCCCGCCAATTTTCTTTTTTAATGTTTGAGTTTTTTATGTTCGTAAGTAGTATTAAGTTGAAATTCAAACATTTATGAGTGGCCAGTAGAGCTGAAATTTCAGTGTGCTCTATGTATCAGATGAGAAGTTACATACGTTTTCGATTATCACAAGAAAATACTGAACAGCGCGAACATCGACTCAATTATTATTCATGAGCGATTAAATAATAAAACTCCAGAAGAACGTGGACATGGACTCGATGTTATTCGTGAACCTCTGAATAACGAAATTCCGGACCATAACGAACATCGGTTTGATGTTATTTGTAAATGTCTGAGTATATAATTGAGCAACGCAAAATATGGGCTTGGCGTTATTCGTGAATCTTTGTATGAAGTCTTGCCTGACTTTCTCTATTGCAGCCCCTCAACTCAGAATAATATCAACTTACTACGATCGATTACTTGATTGAATAAGGTATGAAAAAATACTGGGCTGAACGTAGAATCTCCTTTTTTTTTGAAATCGGTAAATAGCAATAACACTTTCAACGTCAATGTTTCTTAGCGTACGTAACGTAATATTTATTCACATTTCTTGAAAAACAAGAAATGTGAATAAATATACTACATGTGCCTTTCATTTCTGAGGGTTCCCTCGTTTTCTCGATGATTACATCATCAGATCCGGACTTGGTGACTATGGGACCACCTCGGGAGTATAGGGAACGTGCACAACGATGGCTCTGCCACCTGGTGGCGCAAATTCCAATCTTTTACGTAAACAATACTTGACATTGGCACTTCAAGTAATTAAACAATCACATTAAAGCAGTGAAAATTAACATTGAACTTAGTGAAAATGTATTGTTGCATTTCTGAATGCTCGAACACTTCAAAGAAAAATAAAAATAAGTCAAATGGTATAAAATTCTATTACTTTCAAACAAATAGTATTCTCCATGATGAAATTCGTGAAGGTCGGCCCTCAACTGCGATCACTGAATAAAATGTGGCTACTGTCAGGCAACTAATTGAGGAAACCCGGCTTGACTGGCTAATGACTTTGTCTTATTCGCGGTGTGCGAAGGTTACCAACCAAGGACCAAGGAAAACCTACAAAATTGGCAAAACGTAGGCAAAAAAAATTATTGCCTTTTTTTTCTCCCGGACGGGTCCTGTCTGCATCATCCCACTTGAAGAATAAAAGACAGTTAATGCTTAGTGGTACATTGCCATTTGTTTGCCCAGTGTCTTTGAAAAAGTTAGGGAAATCGACCAAGAAGTCGCATCCTATTGCACCACGACAATGCTTCGGCGCACACCGCGAACAAGACAAAGTCATTTTTGGCTTCTGAAAAGGTAGAGCTAGTGACCCATCCCGCACATAGTCCAGACCTGGCACCATGCGAGTTCTTTATTTTCCCTAAAATTAAAGATTTGAGAAGAGACCGTGATAGGTTTCAACCAGCACGTGAAAAACATGCCCTTAGACCAATGGTCCTCATATTTTCAAAAATGGTTTAACCGAATGAAAAAGTGTTTGAAATGTAATGGAGAATACTTCGAAAAGAAATAAATTGTTTTATTAATGAGTCACGCAAAACTTTCATTGTCTTCAATACAAACAAAGCTGTAAGTAAACATTACTTCAAATACTTCAAATAATTTTAATTTACGTGAAAACCGAGTTCAGGAAATACATTACAGTTATTTTGACATCATAAACGTTAGAAATTTTCGTTTGAGTTACAATTTTATCAGTTATTACTGCATTTTCATGATTCCTAACTGTTTCAATTTAAACATTGACGTCAACACGAAAACAGTTCTAAAAAGTTTCTTTTTTTTCATCACACTGTGGCTTTCGTGTCGATTTGTGCTGCCGCCTATAGTTTGTGCATGTTCCCTATATCCTTTTAAACAAAAAAATAATAAATTTAATCGGTTCAAAATGGACGCAAATATCGGTGAACATCATAAACTTAATATACTACTAAGTTTAATGTGAACATACACGAGAAAAAAACATACAGGCGAACATCAAACCTCCTTCGTTTTGAAGTCAATTAAAAGGAAAAACATTGTGTAGATATGGATCACAATTTACTTAAATAAATGTTGTATGCGTACAAAGTTGAAGTATGAATTATGTGACCGCAGTATTTCATTGTGAGGCTCAAACAGGAAGTAAAACAAGAGATTTAATTATACAGCTTCCAACGGAGCTTTAAGGACACTTGATGGGATTACATCGTACCATAAAATAAAAGTTAATTATGTATAGAGCTCATGTAATTTCATGTTATAGTGCACTCTAAATCGTACCTAATATATACTAATTTTGTTATTTTCAGATTTCGCATTATGTCCAGAAACACTTGATTGATATTTAGCCTAGTGGTAAATTGACTACTATAGTCAATTTACTAGTTCTATAATGCATATCCAAGCAAAGTTTTATTTATATTGCAGTCAAACTGCATCAGCAACACAGCTATTTTCGATTTCGCGGTTATTCCAGAAGTGTAAAGAATTTAAAAAGTATTTATGTAGAGTATGAAATATTTTTGTTTTATTATAAGTACGACTAAATATAATTAACTGCAGTGGAAAATATAGAGATAACTAGACATCTAGTGTGAAAAAAAGGGAGGCTTGCCTTGCTAAGTTATAAGTTAATGTGTGTGGGTGAAGGCTTAATTTTTGGTGTCCGAATCAAAGCGATCATGGTTTACACATCACACATGCACCTGATCCCTGGCTGATTCATGATAAGATAGTCTGTGACCGCAGCAAGTGTATGTGTTTACATATCTAAACTATGATTGTATTAACTTTCTTAAACATAATTGTATGTGATGGACTGGGAAAGTACAAAAGTTATTATAACAAGTCACATTATCTATATTTTATTTTATTCATATAATTATTGGTGTAATAGTTGGCCAGTTGGGAGAGGCCTATGTTATTATGGGAGGGCCAGCAGGGGACTTAATGCTTTAATTGTGCTCAGTAATGTTGTGTTAAACATAGAGGGTATAACAAAATGGGTAAGTAAATTTCGTATTTTTTTTTCTTATTTCACCAAGTTAGCAAATTACCTAATTATCAGTGCTTATAAACACTCGCACGGTTAGAAATAGAACAGGTGAAGTGATTATTAAAGGTTTCGCAATCTATGAAACGATTTACATAGTTTTGTGAATGTATCCGTTGTATGCATTCTTAAGCAAATAATACGTATTACAGTATCTACTTTGTACTAATAGGATTCGATAAAGACGGACTTTTTATCGATTCTTATTATTAATAATAATATCATTACTCGTACTGAGATGCGAGATACGAGTATGCCGCCTAGTGGATGTAATTTTATGATTACAAATTGTGAGGAATCTGTTCAGAATAAGCAATGTAGGTACGTACCACTTGTTACACTAATCAAAGTATTATTTAGGCTTGGATTCGTCAGTCACGCTGTGACGTATTCTGTTTTAATTATAATTATTGAAAAGAGGATTTGAACTATTTACCAATAACTTGCTACCTACGAAATTCTAACCCTTACCATATAATTTAAGCCCGCCCAGGTATCTGCTTTCACATGGAGATTAAATTTTCGGGCTACAAAAAACGTAGAAAGGAAAGCCATTCCAAATTTTGATAATTTTTTTAAATGTGAAAAAATAATAATCGGTAAATTGGTTCCAAATGCCAATTTTTTTCAAATATATTAGTATGACTAAGAGCGAATGTTTTTTCGTACTTCTTAAGAATTAATGTTTAAGACAGAGTAAATTAATGATTTTAGGCCTCCATTTGTAATTAAAATTACTTATAGTATTTTAAGTATATTGGTGTGAAAGTAATTAAGCATTCATTATTGAATTGGCAGTACAGCATCATATTTAAGAAATGATTAATTACTATTTTGGCTGTTTTCTGTTCACGCTTACCCTCCTTAATTGGTCTGACGAGGCCTAAATACTTCGGCATTGATCCTCCTTTATCCTAGCTTTAATTATGCTTTATTGCCGCCGTTACTGTCTACATTTAGATACTAAGGTTATATTTAATTACATTGCATGAAATATACGATAATGTATAGTGTATGGAGAGCGTGTACAAAAGGCCTGACGAATGTGGATGAGGCCCAAGCTATGTATGTTTATGTCAGGATTATGGAAAATGGTCCTCTATCATCTCTGCCTACTCCGGACGGGAATAGGGTGTAAATCTATGTATGTCTATATAATTAAGCGTACGCTTGTGTGCCACCTTATTGGTATATGTATGTATATTCAGCTTCATAGCATTCATTATTATTGTATTGTCCTTACAACCACCTCATGGTGGTTGTAAGGACAATACAATAATAATGAATTAAATACTGAAGGCACTTTTATAAAATATAACTAGTCGTAAATCTAAAAGAAAAACTAATCTCACATTTTCATTGATAAATCGAGGTTTTATTGGTGTTCTACGTACTCAAAGTGTTAGCTGGTTTAAATCCAAGACGAAAATCATTCAAACTTGAAGTTCTTTCATGTCTGCGGTTGCTTGACATTAATGGGTTATTTAGAAACTTTTATATTTAGAACGGTTGTTTGAAACTTATGAAAGGATTTATGACAATAGTTATAAGTAATAGTAAGCTTGTTATTTTTGAACGACATCAAGAACGGAGATGGTTCTGAGTACGACTAGTATTTTTTTTAAATGTGGCTGTGTTAAACAATAAAAAAGAAACTAAACAGTGGAGTGAGATTAACTAAGTAGCCAAACTAATTTCTTGAGACTTTAACTCAAGCAGTTCAAAACCTTCTTTTTCTTCTATTAATTCTGTGGTTTTTTATCTTGTATATATATAATGTGGTTAAAGTTTTAAAGCGGTCCCTAAACGATCATGCGGCATGACATGCTGAATCATCATGCTGCATGATAATTGGCTATGTATAAACATTTTATTTAATCGATATAGATAGTACAGTGAAGGGGTCTTCTGCGCTGGTATGGAAATGTCTTTCTCAAAGGATTTATAAATAAATAAATTTATAAGTAAATAAACTTATAAATATAAAAATAAAAGGAATTGTCAATCAACTGCCAGCACGTAGTTTGCATGTCATGCGCGTAGTTTGCATGTCATTCGCATCAATCAATACAATTAAACGGTCATGCGTGCATGACAGCACGTAACGCATGTCATGTCGCATGATCGTCTAGGGACAGCTTCAGACAATGAGTGAAATGTTGTGATTTTAACTGTTTGTGTTTGTGAAAATCCAGTACTTACCCAAACTATCGTGACTATTCTGTGATGTTATTTTTATTAAAAACTGAAACGTTTTTTATAGATATTTCGGTTTGCTAAGTTAATAATAAAATCAATGATGCCCGATTCTTTCAAATAGGAATTGTATCATTTAGTCCTTGTAATGATTAAAGCCGAAACTTTGTTTTTATAAAATACAAAAAAATAGAATATAATTAATTGAAGGTTGTGTGGAAGAGATCTTAGAACAGTATAAAAGTTTATTGTATCCCACTGATTGATTTTGTAATATTTGGTGTGCTATAAAGTATATCTATATTTCTAAATAAACTAGTGATTTAAAAAAAATGCGTAGTTGGTATATTCCTAAATAGCTCTTTCAAAATCATCTTAATTTTGCTAAGGTAGATTGATCTAAAAAAAAGTTATTGTTTCTATGTGATCATGTTTGTATCGTGTATCGATTTTAAGCTATACTAGACTATATACGACTAAATACTATACTAGACTATATATAATACACTAATACTAGAAACTGTTTTCAATCTGTGAGAAATTCCATTTTGCATTTTAAATATTTGTAAATTTTGGTCTTACATGGATTATTACGTAACCTGAAAGACGTTTGATTGAAAATCAGACACGCATTTTTCTACAATACAACGATACAGACTAGGCTTGCAACGAAAATTCGGCAAATATTCGGTATTCAGCCTATTCGGCTACTTTTATACTATTCGGCAAAATACCGAATGTCTAGATCCTATTCGGCCGAATACCGAATACTATGATTTTTCTGTTAGTGGCTTTTGTAAGTGGGTGAGTCGGTGTGGATAGGCCTCGAATGAGGTGTACGGTACAAATTGGCAGTATAATGAAGACGAGCTAAGAAAGGTCCGATGACAGCAATAAGGCGTGAGAGTATGTATATATTTTTTTTTGTTGTAGTCTGATAATTGGTAAAAGAAAACGATTAATTTTAAATACTCATACATAACTAACTTTCATAATGTGTAAAAACAACATCTGTCCATGCATTTGAATCGTAATAAAAATTTAGCTGTTGAAGATTGTGCTGCAGAGAACTAATTTCCGAACTTTCTGGCAATAGCTGCAACTGAGTTCTATCTTTTGATGTCTCGATATGGGCTATGCTTTTTTGCAGAATACTTCTCGTATCCATAAAAAAGATATATGCGCTTGGGTGGATCATTGCGGGAGGGGTTAAAAAAGTGGAAAGTAGAAACAAGAAACAAAAATGTCGGTAAAAGTTTCCTGCCACGCGTCAGCCTAATACTTTTGCCGAATAATCGACTATTCAGCCAGGAAGCCTGCAGAATATTCGGTATTCGGCATGTGGCCGAATACACTATTCGTTGCAAGTTTAATACAGACACTAACAATAAAATAATAAAGTCTCTAGATACTTTGTGCTCGCATAAACAGAAATAGGTCTGGTAATTATACTTTTACAACCATCGTAAACATGAGTTTACCGGACGAATCACTAACAAACACATACGATATTGTTGCTATGAGAGCTAAGAAATAATAGGTACACAAATATACATAAAGAATGCTTCCAACACTTTTAGTTAGTAGCAATGTTAGAACGCGTGTAAACTGACCGTTTATGTAAAGTAATAAAAAGTCGGTAGCCGGTTCTCCTGACTAACGTACAAGGGTTTAGCTCAAGGAAGACTTTGCAACGTCATTGTTCTGGTGATAGAGATAGTCTTTATCCCTCTAGCGGTATGCTAGAGCGCAAGAGAGGTACATTAGATAGCGAATAAATAACCTCTCTTGCGCACTAAAATATGTCAGAATCATCAATACAAATAAATAAAATTAAAGTGTCTGTTTGTAATGTCAAAATAATAGTTTTTTAAGCTCATACAGTTATTTGCTCGATACAAATGCCTAAAAATCAGTTTTTAAATTTTTTGTCTGTCTGTCTGTCTTTTCTCTGTCTGTATGTTTCGGCTAATCTCCAGAACGGGTGGACCGATATCCACGAGACTTTCACTGGCAAATAGCTGGTGTTATAAAGAATAACTCAGGCTACTTTTATTTTGGAAAAAGAATTAGGGTGCCACGCAAAATATATAAATATGTACACGCGAGCGAAGCCGCGCGGGAACTGCTAGTCTGTAATGTTTAACTAAAACATGTAAGAAGATGAATATTTACGGGTGACAATAGAATCATTTTAGTATCATACGACTTTGAACGCAGCGAACTCGCATCTCACAGTACGTCGTTTATCTTTTAGTTTTAAGTACCCACCTATATCGGGTTAATATGTTTAAAAAAATATTTATTGTTCTCATGTAAGTGAAATTTGTCTCATTGAGAAATAAAGATCTTTAAACCGATCTTCGCAAAAAATATTAAACGATCAAAGTACCCACATTATTTCGTCCTGTGTGTCAAAGTGGTTAGCAAAATATCATCATTCTTCTCCTCTTCTTCTACCTGTATATTGTCAAGAAGTTGGTTCATTTTTAGATGAACAAAATCCAACGTTTGACGGTGTAACGGGGATTGTTGTGCTTTCAGAGTCAAGATCTGTCGCGACACAGATCCATAAAGTCTACCTTTAGTTGGAGAAGTTAAGAAGAATGCTAGTAAAGTGTACCTGACTGACATTATTCATAGTCTTTTTAATTGTGCGAATAAGTTTATATGAGTTATGACAATATTGAGCCGTAAAGTTGCTACGGCTGAGAAGAAAGATTTCACTGGTCATCAAGCAACATTTGCGAACAATATCGTAAAAGCTTTTAGGTGCATATCTTGGATTTGATTTAATATTTATGTTTAGTAAGCCAACGTTTATCGGATATGTGAAAACAAAAAGATTATTTATTTACAAAGATCGTTGCCAAAGTATTTTAAATGAACAGCTCTCAAACAAAATTTGATGATTCGATAATAAAATATTTTTTGCTGACGTCAAGGAAGGGTTTGACTGATGTATTTATTTCAATAAACATACCTAAGTAAGAGAAATCGTTTAAAATGTTGTAGGGGGACTGCCGGATAGACTTTTATTTAAGACTAGCTGTCCCCGCGGCTTCGCTCGCGTGGAAATCAGTTTGTGACTATAAGTTTGATTGCTGGAAAAGACTGCTTATGATTCTATAAACCTGCCCTTCCAACTTTAAAGTGGGCATGAGGTTTCCTTCCTTAATTTCTTACCTTATTTTATTCCTAAACGAAGTCATATGAAAGAGACTATTGCACGTTTTCAAAATGTGCGGGCAATGGACAAATGTCCGTCCAAAGATTTTGTATCGGTTGTGCACACACACCGCTCGCTTCATCTATTCATTTTTGTATGGCACTTAAGGCAAATCTTACTCAATCCTCCAAATTTATAGTAGTTTCGATCGTAACTGAAAACCGATCTATAACTGTGAGCTAAAATTCTACTGCGCGCTCTAGATGTCGTCACTAAGAGAAAGACAAGAGTCTTTGTCTTTGTACCGTGAGCCGCTGTAAACGGGCGGCCGGTGCTCGATTCGCAACGTCCTAAAACGTTATGCAGTGGAACGTTGTGACCGCTCAATGCTCGATTCCTCACGCGTGTTTGTAAGGTCCAAATATTTTGTGCAGGGAGACGTTGCGAGTGCTCAATGCTCGATTCCTCACGCGAACCAGTGACGTTCTAACATTTTTTTCGCTTATTCGCTTCGGACATTCGACGCTAGACTCTCTATCACGCTATTGCGACGCATACTCTCTCTGACTTCTAAAACGATTCTCTCTCTCAGAAGAAGACTCTCCAATACGACGCATTTTGGCTGCCCTACAATAGGAGCTCTGTTTAGAAAGTTGTAGCCTTCTTATAGGTAGGTATAGGATAAGGTATAGGTATAGGATAGGTATTAGTAGGTATCTATTGTAAACGATTAAATTAGGTAAAATCAAGTGGTAAAGCGTTTCGTAAATGTAGGCCGGTATATAGATATACTAAACGATAAGAACTGAATAGGTTCCATCTTTTACCCGTAGTACAGTTCAGTTGTTCGGTCAACCGGACTATTGATAAAAGAAATTATCCATGGTACAGTTAACCGGACTATGGAACATTTTTTTTATCCATAGTACAGCTGACCGGACCACGGAAACATCTAGTGCTTAAGCTAGATAACCTTTTCGATAACATTTTATAGCCTAGTAAAACTAAAACAATCTGAAACTATTTAATATTGATATTATGTACCATATGAAAATACGGCGAAATACTTGAGTATGACGGTATGACGGTAGAAGCAAAACTTCGCTGGAAGGCTCATCTCAAAAAGAAACAACGCCAAGCTTTAGACCTACGCTACATAAACATGTACTGGCTACTTGGTAGACATTCTACTCGTACTTTGTCAGTGTATAACAAAGTACTTTTATAAAAGCAAGTACTCATGCCTTTATGGACATATGGCAGTCAACTTTGGGGCTGCACAAAACGAACTAACGTTGAAATCATCCAAAGATTCCAAAATAAGGTACTTCGGAGTATAGCAAATGCTCCCTGGTACGTTAGAAATGATGACATCCATCGAGACCTAGGAGTAGATCTTGTCAGTAAGGTAATAAAACAACACACTGAAGCACATGAACAAAGGCTTCTTCAATATGTGAACGTTGAGGTTATCCAACTCCTTGACAGTCAGCAGTCCTGAGATGACCAGCCCCGACCAACGTCACCCGTTCACGAGCATGACGCACACGCCAGCCATCGTACAGATCAACCATATTGAAGGGAACCGAACGACCCGACATATACGCCACTATCGGCAGGCAGCAGTATTTTAAGTCCTATATAGCCTCATTCATAAAATTAGTTCAAACAATCAGTTGAGACCGGGCAGGTGCCGAATAAATAGCGTGATACAGGCAGAAACACCATGTCAGGGGCTTATGACCCAGACATACGTTTTAGTATGGCGCGTCAGGCCTTATGACACGTCAGGGCTCGTCTCCACCGCTATCAGTCATGTTCCCTCCCACCTAACAGATGGGTAAGATTCTATCAATGCCCCTTTGGATATTCGTCATGGTTTCAGAACATGTTTCCCAGCCACAATCTGATACTATCTCTCTTACCCAGATATAGACAGTAGCATTATCGTAATATTAGAAGAACATTTTAAAATATTACATAACATTATTTTGTCAATTAGATTCCCATAAACAAGGCAACCGGACCACGTAAAATATTTTATTTTTGTAGGGTCCACACTGAATTTGTATTTTTAAGTCGTATATCCACGGAAAATAAATATTTTCCGTAGTTTGGTTGGCCGGACAACTGAACTGTACTATGGGTAACAGATCGTACGTTCTTATGTAACTATATTGTAATGAGGTAATAAGAAAAGTAAAAGTAGTAATTCTGAGCAGAACTTTTTAACATAAATATTTATAAAAAGATTTTTTCAAAATATTTGTAGCTCTCAAAAGAACTTTTCAAATTGAATAAATTCGTGTGTGCAAGTTGTAGTTCTGATAAGAACTTTTTAACATAAATGTAGCTCTAAAACAATTTTTTCAGATAGTTTTAGCTCTCCAAAGAACTTTTTCAATCGAATGTTCAATTTTTCTTACGAAAAATCACTATTTTGCTCTGGTGGCGCAGGGACCCGGCAGCAGAACACGCGATGCAGCGTCACTCTGATTTTATACGTGTCAACGACTATATATATTTTTCATTATCTCCTGAACTACGCGTTTAAATAAGTTGCTGGAAATAACACCGTTATAATATAATCTTATTTAAATAAATATTTAAATAAGATTATCTTGATGGTAAAATATTTTTTTGAAGTGAAAACCTCTTTAGGCGCGTTGTGCACTTTTGGGTTGGGGAAAAAGTACTGAACTCACGTGACCATCAAGCTCAAATACATGTTTATAAATATGTGTATATAACACGTCGTTGTGCAATTGTGGGATGGGGAAAAAGTATTGGACTCGTGTGACCATGACGCTCAGATACACATATACTGATGTGTGTTTATAACACGTCTCATTTGCTCGTGTTCTCTAAACGTAGAGTAGAGGTTCAGTGTAATAACGACCCACGTTTCTCTAGTATTCGAAAATTATAGCAGCTTTGTATTACAAAGCTGCTATAATTTTCGAATACTATTTATTTTAAAAACTGTACCTAATTTGGTTAGCTATATGCAATAAAGTCAATTTGATAATGTGGAGAATGTTAAACATCATATAAGTACTGTTTTTCTCAGAAAAAAATACCTTAGGGAATTGAATACATTGATATTTCAAGTGTTGGAATAAATTCTTGCATATAATATTGAGTAAGAAGACTTTAAATATTAAAATTGAGTTACGTTGAAGCATAATTTATATGTGTATATTTTATTAAAATATAGTAGTATCGTATAACTATAAATAATATATATCGTATAAAAAAATACAAAAAAAGAAAGACCGCGCGACCTTAAAGTGCTTTAAATGGGAATATTTTGTAAAGAACGACACTGCCTGCAATCTTATGACGTTATGTGCTACTTTTTAAGGTGTGTGTACGCTTTATATACACCAGCAGATGTGGATTAACCACATGAATAAACTGACTACAGCACTGTTTTGCAGCACTAACCTATCAACTTGTTCACGATTAAAATTAAAAGTTAATATTGAAATAGAAAACTTTGCTAGTGGTATTCAAAGCAACCACAATAGGGTTTTGCCGTCAATAGAGCTCTAATCCTAGGCACAATAAATAATATAGTGCATTATATAACGCTTCTATGTATTTTATATATTATAGGTAAACGATGTTAAATTCTTCATCGGTATTTAAATATCGGACAACCAGACATAACAACGTGAATTTAAATGACGAATACGAAACGTAACCCGATCGAAAGTTTTTAATTATGGTATTATAATTAAAAAACTTAAAAAACAAAAATTAAGGCTCTTTGAACTAAAACAATTGACTACATCGTGTCGTAAAAGTTACGTTTGTAACTATTTCCTATTAGTACAAAGTAATTGAACTTACAAAATTCTTTACGATGAAGATTTTGTTGTATAATTCGGACACATGTTGGTCTAAAGATTAAATCTTACTTCAAAGAGAATTCCTCCTTCTTTATGTGAAATTTTATTAGATGTTCTTATAATCTTGTTCAGTTAAAAAAAAAACAGATTTTTCTAAATCATGTGTTTAAATTCTATTGAATGCATTAATATAATCATAATAATAACTTAACACATCTCACTCATGGCCCACTCTGATCCCAAACTAGGCAGAGCCTGTACTATGTTAATAAGACTGCACTGACTGCACATATTACTGACTACTTATATTTTCTATATACATGCATATAATGAATAAATTAAACCCAGACACAAAACAAATGATCATACTCATCACACAATCATTTCGGGGTCAAAAGTAAACTATAGTTAGGGGTTCAGTGGACACATTATTTATTGGGGGTCGAGGGGTCGAGAGTGGACTAAACCATGGAACCCACGACCTCTGGCTCAGCAGTCAGGATCACTAACCATTAGATCAACAGGCCAGTCATCGTTCGGAAATTATCTAAGACTCCGAGACTAAAATATTTTTGAAAATTCATTTCCTAAGCCGAGATTATTTATGCAGCGCAGTCAATCTCGATCAAAAATGGACATTTCGATTACCACGCATTTTTATTTTTGGATAAATAGTAAAAAATGCGCTGATTAAGAATTTCGATACCTGCAGTCTGGGCAAGTGGGATGTCATTTTTTTATTTAAAAACTAGCAACCTGCCCAGCTTCGCCCGGGTAGCACAGACATCTTCAACAATCATCATCATATTTCAAGCAATTTACACAAAACTTTAACAAGTTACGTACTTAAATCTTCCTCATGAATTGCTCTATCTATTGGTGAAAACTGCATAAAAATCCGTTCAGTAGTTTTTAAATTTATCGCGAACAGACAGACAGACGCGGCTGGGGACTTTATTTTATAATTATTTAATTAAAAATTTAACTAAAAAATTTACTTTTTTGCATTTAATCTCATTTTTATTTACATATTAATATCTTAAAAGCACTTTCAAGATATTAAACAGAGGTTATTTGAAAAATTAAAAATAAAAGATATATACGTCGCGTAAAAAAGGGTATACTCAAAGTATCGTTATAAAATCGGTTAAAATTGATATTTCTTATAAGTTCCAACGGACTCATAAACTTAAATGGTTTTTTGAGTTTTCTAAGCTGGTTCGACCAATTTTAGTAGTTTAGAAAAAAAAATGGCGCATTTTGCAATTAATGCCAAAAAAGAAAGATCGTTAATAACTTAAAAACTTTAAAACCGAACTCGCTGAAATTTATAGCACTTTTGAGTATTATTACAAGCTATAATTTTAGAGAGTTTGTTTGTTTCTTTCAAAGTTGTTAAATGTTGAAAATAAACGCTCTTTTTTAACTTTGACCTTCATTTGCTGTTGAACAAAAGCACTTAGCAACTTTGAACAGGTTTCATTTTGTAGATTATTTAATGGCAAACTAAAAAACTTTTGGGCACATATGACGAAAAACTTACTGGAA
Organism: Euplagia quadripunctaria; assembly: GCA_963859945.1. Lineage (NCBI taxonomy): Eukaryota > Metazoa > Arthropoda > Insecta > Lepidoptera > Erebidae > Euplagia > Euplagia quadripunctaria. The sequence continues at coordinate 14,673,180 of OY982565.1, read as the reverse complement.
ACGAGATATCACATGAAATGTAAAAAAAGTTTTTTTTTCGTTAATTTGATAAATAAAAAAATGACGCCCTACTTGCCCAAACTGCGGGTATCGAAAATCTTAGTCAGCGCATTTTTTTATTATTTATCTATAGATGTGTAGAATAGTCTTTTTAATTTATTTTTATTAATTCATTTCGCACACTTTATTGGGCACTTAACCTCGTGAAGCTACAGTAAAACACATTTTATAAAACTAGTTTCATTTCACCGTTTCAGAATATGAACGGTCTCATGGGCTTTAAACTTTTAATAGGGTACTCCATAATATTTGAAATGAGGTTATCATTCTAGCCGTTATCTAGAAATATCTCTATATGTTAATCCGAGGTATAACTTATCTGTGTGCCAAATTTAATCAAAATCCGTTTATCGGTAAGCACGTGATTTTGCAACAAGCACATTTACTATCATTTAAAAAAGCACTTTCAGATTTTCCAATTTTTTATACCTTCTATGCAACTTTTCCAATTCTTTGCTTTAAAAATCTTATTTAGCTAATTAGAAAATTTTTTAAAAATTATGTATTTCCACGGGAATTAACGCGATCACGAAAAAGTACTCGTATTTATTACACACCTCTGAATTGCCTGACGTTTCGACCAGGTTGCACTGGCCGTGGTCACAAGCTGATAATTCCCGTGGAAATACATAATTATATCATGGAACGCTAAAGTTTAAAAGTTAGTATTTTGAAAAATGTATTAACCAATCGTTTAAGTCATTTTGAAGTGTAAATTTTTTTCGAATGCAAGTCTGTACAATATATTTATCATTTTTTTATGCCAAAAAAATGTTGGCTCAGGGGGGAGGGGGAATAAACTCAATACTACGAAAACATACAAAAGCCAGGGGCGGCTTCCTCCCCATGGATATAATTACTACTTACTTTGTCAACCTGCGCCGACATAAAAAGTTCGATGTCATTGTGTATAAGCACTCAAAATATCTAATGTTTATCACCAGGCAGTTATGGATTTTATTAGTTAAACACATTTTAGGGTATTTTATTACTATCTATAATGTTCTATAGCCCGAGTGATTAACATTTTCTACTTAATGTTTTAAACAAAATATTAGCGATTTCACAATAGTGGAATTGGTACTAGTGAAGTGGTCAAATAATTTTCCGAACGCCTTCCAAACCAAGATAAAGAAATATTTTTTTTTTTATTTATTATTTAAAAAAATACAATTATTGTAATTATTATTAAAAAAGATTACTACTGTATTTATACTAAGTTTTATGTAGATACTTACAATACCAATTGTATCACACTCACACTATTCACATTTTGACATACCCTTTCACATGTTTGTCGATTGTTATCAATTAATTTTTTACACATTTAAGAACTATCTATCAAGTCATTGATAAAATACTTTTTCTCTTCAAAATCAGAGCAGTGGGAATGAATGTTTGTCTTTGTAGGATTTGTTTATTTAAACTTTGGAAAAGGCAAAGAATTGCTGTTTAGTTTATAGCATTATAAGCCTTTTTAGTCCCTTGTTTTTGACCCCAGATAAATTCAACAGCTTATAAAAAAATATTAAAATTGTTTATTTTCAAAAAGTTGTATAGTAATGCCCAATAGCCCTACAACACTAGGCAAGCCTACGCTGTGGGAACCTAGCTTGTACCCTCGTCATTTATTCGATCTGTGCTTGTACCACTACTTTCGTAATCTCGTCCGCGTTGAATATAAATACTATACAATTATGTTGTCCTAACATCAAAAACACTTATTTATTTTATTAAAAATACTAAAACTAATACTATAATAGATGATAAAACAGTTCACCATTTAATAAAAATGAGTTAATAGACATTATTATGATTAGTTATACCGGTAACGCAACGCTATTAGTCGGTTGATGAATGTTGATGAATTTTCCCTTTACTAGCGCTGTAAGACCTTGCTTTTAACCAAAATTGTCAATTTTACGTCAACCGGAAGTGCGACCCAAAACCTATAGGGTACTTCCCATTTACCTAGAATCATGAAATTTGGTAAGAAGCAAGATCTGACAGCACAAGTAAAGGAAAAAATCCGAAAGTCGTTAATTTGTTGATATATCACATAAAAAAAAGTTTTTGCGATTACAAACTTATATTTTGCGGTTGGATTATTCACTTTAACGTACATCGCAACCGCAAAGTTAAGTATGTCTTTCGAAAAAGACGGGCAAAAGTATTTGAGAATTGATTCCCGAGATGGACGTATTCAAGTTTGTTTGCTTACGGAACCCTCTGTGCGCGAGTCAGACTCGCACTTGCTCGGTTTTTTATGTATGTTACTCTATTACTAGACGACCGACTTGACCGATGGCTGGACCGATTTGAAAAAATAATTTTTAATACATCCTAATTGGGCTGATGGAATCCTGGAGAAATCAAGCGAACACTTTATAGAGACACTTACAGCAATTTGGATATTTTTGTGCATTTGCTTTCGGAAAGTACCATTTGGTGAAATGGAACTGATGACGAAAACCATAGATGGCTACGGGACTACTGGAGTAGTCCCGTACTTAATAATAAGTAAAACTGGTGCGGTGGTGTAGGTGTAATATGTAGGTATGTAACCATAGTAATTAATTATAAAGAATAAACTGACAAGTATTGCGATTTATAGTTGTAAGAACTGATTTTATTGCATTTCTATTATCATAGGTGGAAAGATGCCAGTACCCAGGGTAGAACTATTTCGACACAGTTGCGTGTATATGGCACCACTTATATGTGTAATACAATACCCAAGTGCATAACTGACCTCCCTTCTAAGAAATTTTATGTAGTGCTAAGAAAATGGTTAGTAAACAATGGTTTCTATTCAGTCAAAGAATTTCTAAAAAAAAACTCGTGTCAGTCCTACCATTTTAGAAATGCATTGTAAGTATGTATAATTAATATTCAATAGATTGTTGTACGTTGCTTATTTTTCTGTTCAAAGTATTGTATAATATAATAGTCTATTTTAATTTACATTTAATTCTATGGTAAATTAACAAAGTTCCAATTGCATCCTAAATATCTTGGCAAAATGTGTATCGTGCCTATATTTAATGTAACACCTTCTTGTACCATATTTTAGGCAAATAAATTATTATTATTATTATAAGGGATAAAATAAAACTTGGACTAGCATAATTTCACTGCTGAAGACGTTAGCACGACATTTTTCATTTAGAAAAAACAAGTCCGCGCTATGCACTATCTCCCGGGCTGCTGAATAGAACACAGTTGGTTTTCTACTACCCATCGTTACAGTAAATAGGCATTACTAAAATAATGAAATAAAATTCTACTTTATTTCACAAAAGACTACTAACGAATACTATAAATAGACAACTATTGAATAACGACAAATTAACAAATATGGCAAATTCGCAGTGAAAACTCGGAAAATAATCTAATTTGAAGTACTCATTAAAATTATCCCACTAATATTATAAATGTGAAAGTTTGGATGGATGGATGGATGGATGTTTGTTACTCTTTCACGCAAAAACCACTGAACCGATTGCGATGAAACTTGGTATGTAGATAGCTGGAGACCTGGATTAACGCATAGGCTACTTTTTATCCCGATATTCCATCGGGATCGGCCTTAGGTGGGTGAAACCGTGGGTCGCTGCTAGTATATGTATAATTTATACACACATTTTAATATGTATCTTAATAAACCATATAATTACAGTATATATTAAGTTTGTTTATTACGTAACTATGTTTTTGGTGTTGACAGTATTTTTTTTGGCAAGTCTAATGAAGTCGACGTGGTCGCGATTGTCTTCTCATTTGAAAAGCAAAGTATTGTATGTATTTGGCAATAAGCAGTGATATCCGTTAACTATTTACACTGATGGTTTTAATTTGTTTGTCACTTTTTAATGTTCCATGTCGACGCCAGCATGTCTGGTTGTAATACTGCAAACGACTGCACAGTTACGTTCAGCTCGTAAAAGTTCAGTAAATGGAACGGCTATAATGGGGGACTGTTTATCTATCTGTGCTTTGTTGTGCTTCGTATCTTTGTGATATACAAATTACTATCTCCGGTCTCGTGTAATGTAAAAACATTTTGGGTTAAGTAATTAGTACCATGTTAGCGTTTCCATTATCTACACGTATGTACCCACGATCATGAGCAACTTAACACATAAGGATAGCTTATCCTGTAGTAAGTAGTTGCATTACATTACCGGTCACAAAAGTGACCGTCACCTTCATTTGTATTTCCACCTAACCCTTTTTACTGGTAAAATCTACAAATGAGTCACAGTCATTACACAATTTCCATCACCATAACCTGCGCCTAAAATTAGTTTCCCCCCGGAATCGCTCCAATTTTTTTAAAATTTTGTTAGTTATTATTGAAATTTGATTAACTTTTATTCCAGGTAAGTAATGGGCGTCGGACTTCCTCTATTAATAGGTCTAATACTTTACTGAGGCAGCTACCATCCTCGTTGGTTTAAAATTCGTTAAACTAGTCCTTGGGTGAGTTATGATTTTCATCTTGTAAGTTAATAACGTTGCTATTGTTTTTATAGTTAACTTCATAAACTCATTAGCAAACAATTTCGCATCGCTGAAGGTAACAATTGAACAATTAACTGATGACCGATCGATTCAAATGACTTGCGTTTTTGATATGCACGCAGTGCCTCTGACTGTTTTTTTTTCTTTAAAAAAAAGTATACTAGCAACGTGGGTCACACATTACTAGTATTCTAGTTAACCCCTCCAGCTAAACTAAATGCTTGTGTTAGGAGTGGGTTCACACCGGAAGTGCTGGGTGGGGTTCGAACCCACAACCACTTGATCGCAAGTCCGAAGCCTTAGCCATTACGCTACCGCCGCTTAAGTTATGGAGTTATTATAGAAGTTTATGTGCGTATTACAAATAAATTATTACTTCTTCAATTATTTACCACTAGTATATATATTGCTACTAAAGTTTTACGGTTATACTCAAGCATGCGTATGTATTTTGAGGGAGCCCGACTAGTTATCAATAGAAATAAATAAAATTTAAGTGTCTGTTTGTAATGTCAAAATAATAGTTTTTTAAGCTCTTAGTTGCACGATACCTACTAGACCTAAAAATCAGTTTTAAAATTTTTTATCTGTCCGTCTGTCTGTTTGTTCCGGCTAATCTCCGGAACGAGTGGATCGATTTCCTTGGAACTTTCACCAGCAGATAGCTGGTGTTATGAGGAGTAACTTGGGCTACTTTTATTTTGGAAATGAATTAGGGTTCCAGGCAAATATATAAATATGTACACGCGAGCTTAGCCGCTCGGGAACTGCTAGTTAAAAAATAATTGGACCTTTATCAAAGAGTCTGGAACCAACCTTACTAAATGTATTACTAAATATTTTATACAAAAATATTTCTACTGTGCGAAAGTTTGGCAGCGCTTGCTTGAATTTATTGTTTACTGTTTTTCTCACAAAGTCATGTTTATAAAGTTATTCAATTAGTTCGAATAGAGGAGACTCGCCGGTGTGGTTCAGAACAGTCCTTTTTAATTTACATTTTATTTTATGACGCTAGCTAGAGCCAAAGTAAGCATAGCTTGTACATTTGTTTCATACATTTTTTTTGTAAAACTTTGGACTTTACATAAAAATTATACGTACATAAATAGTTTAGTTATATTATGGGTTGATTATATCAGTTACGTTTTACTCGATGTTAAGTCACTTGGGAAAGACCACATGGTTAAGACCAAAGCTATATATTGTACTGCAATTTCGTAGCACGTCACAGGAAAGAGCGATACATTTTATGCCTACCATAAAATGTTGTGTAGCGCCACAAGGGTACACTGTCAATATTTTTTATTTATAGTCTCAGTTTAAACTGATAGTTCACCAATTACACTGTTGGTTGGAGCAATTATTTGCAGTAGGTACTAAAGTTTAGGAAAGTATTTTCAATGCTATAATCTTCCTTTTTTAGCATTACATTTTTGTAACCGGCATGCTTTAAACGTATTTTCTGTTATATCTCTGGCTTCCGCGATCACGTAGTTTAAATGTGCATATAGCAGTATCTTTTAATTAATCGTTTTATGTTCTAAAGCATGTTATATTTGGTGTAAGTGGTATAATAACGAAGAAATCGCGCACTCATACAGTCTGCAATAAGACACACGTGCATTGTAGATAAATGATGATTCTAATAAAATGTGTCATGAAAGCTTCGCCGTACCGTGAGTCCGTGATATTCATCCACTCAACTGCCTTTGTGTACACTGCCTGAATTCTGTACAACTGAATACATAAAAAAATCGTAGAGTTTTTTGAGGTATTATAAATATCTAAAAAATAACATATCGACCAAGTATGTACCTATATGTACAATATACATATGTATATACAAATCATTACACTCTCTATATATTAGTTAGTATCGGTAACTACTTAGTAATTTGTGGTATCGGTGCCAGAAATGTTGGTCTGACTCATAAGAGCCGTTCTTCAATGGAATTATTTTAGTACTACTATCATTAATACTTAGTTGTGGGTGTGTCATACACATTGTCCCTGTGAGATAAGCTGGCGCAAGGCGTGACGCTCATTTTAGGTGATCTCGTAAAACATGATTCAAACTTTGTTCATAAAAAGTACCTACTATGTGTACCAATGTGTGTTGTGTTTTATTGGCAATTGGTAATATCCGAAACGTTGTTATCCGAATCAGTTATAAAAAAGTCTGAACAAGTCTTACAGAAAGTAGTTAAGATGTGACATTAGATATGTTATTGGAACTTTGTAATATGTTTTTAGTTTTGTTTGATATAACAAACAAATATTTTAGCAATACTAATAACATATTGTGAAATTACAACAAAGACTTTAATCTGTGAGTGCAATTATGTTTCTATATTCTGTGTACACGGAATGCAGTTGACACATTACCTGTCCAATAGTATCCGCTTGTCATTTACATCGTGTTCTCGCATGCATTATTGTATAATATTTATCAACATGAAGTCTGAATTGGTACTGCTGGATAAAGAGGTAACGGCACACAACTCATTTAAACTCCAAGGAATTTAAGAAAAAGTAGAAAGAAAAGAACCAGAACTGGTTTCGGTTCAGCAATTAATGGATATCTTCAGTTAGTGAGGTGCGGTGAGGTTCAATAGGGCGTCGCTACATTTGAGTTAAGTCACAGAGTATTTTAATAGTACAGGGTTCTACTAAAATGCATTTTCCATACAAATTGAAATCATTTTAATATTTTTTTATCATTAACGCCTGTTAAATTACAGGATATACATTTTTTTTAAGGAATACTAGCAACGTGGGTTACACATAAGTATTCTTGTTAACCCCTCCAGCTAAGCTAAATGCTTGTGTTAAGAGTGGGTTCACGACGGTAGTGCACTGGGTGGGGTTTGAACCCGCAACCACTTGATCGCAAGTCCGACGCCTTAGCCATTACGCTACCGCCGCTTGACAAGGGGTAACGTAAGTCAGCGGCTAAAGACTACTGTAGGTGTAGAAATCTTCACGGACAACATGCTGTACGCTACTAGTTATTAGTCTGAACTACATATTTAGGTACTGAACACTTTCTTGATGACACAGCATCATAAAATAAAGGCTACCGGAGCCTTCGACGTAAATCTAGTGACAAATATCTTAAGGTAAGTGATTGTGTCGCCAACATGAATTTTACAAGGGTCATATACGTCGTTCGTCGCTAGTGAGTTTAATGATATATTGTGAACAGTAACACTTTGTCCTCGGTCCAAACTCATATATTATCTGGGAAACAGCTCTTTAAGCGTAGGTAATGAAGGCCAACAACGTGTGTCCGAAGCTAGTAATATTACTTAAGTATCAAAATTGTCTCTAAAATAGACCCAATAAAGTTTAACTATTAATTTAAATACGTAGTGCTCCTACTTGAGATCCGATAACATTTATTTTCTAATTAAACAGATATTTTTAGTTACTTCTAATTTATGATTATTTTAAGTATAGTTTAATGCACAAAAAGCAGTCTGATCTTTGAATAAAAGCATTGGCTTCTCCTAAAAACTATAAAAAGCGGAGCAGAGCGGTCTTTCCCGGATTTTCCCGGAGTTTCTTTCTTTTTGTAACGGAGTACTTCTGCGGTCTACTGTAACCCATGTTAGCCTAGCCCTACCCACGTAGCCCTAGCATGTCTAGAGATTAGAGAGATCAGAGACGTTTAAGGATTGCTAATAATGTATGTAGCATCTCTAAAATGCTGCCGATGATGACGATTTTTCAGCTTTGACTGCTGGTCGGTCTCGGGAGGGAATGATATTGTACGATCTATAAATATTGCTGTTCAGTAATTATCTGATTTTTTTACTTGAGGTGAGTAGGGAAGGGGCTTAATAATACAAACCTTTTCATTCCGAGCGTGTCGTAATAGCGACTAAGGGAACAAATCAGGCAGATAATATCATTGTAAGAGAAGGAAAACTCGAAATAAAACCCTTTACTAACCCATCTGGCTAACGTTGTAATAGTAGGCTAAACCCCTCCAATGAGCAGAATCCGTAAAAAAGGTTCTCAGTTCCCGGCGGTCCCGCTATTCCCGAATTACGAATTAACACGAAGAATCTCCGGGCTACCACAAGTGATTACAACTGGCTAGTTACACACTATAAAAAGGTGTGTTAGAACATTTGTGAATTGAAAAAGGATTGACAATTGTAAACCCTTTTTTTTCAGCGTTCTATAATTACTTGTATTAACATTATCTCAAGGTAGAAATATTTATTATTACTAGAATTCGCATGGTGGTCGAATTTCGACCCTGGTTTATTTCATTGGCCAACATTATTTGACCTGTCATTGTATAGACTTTTGTACCATGACAGGTCAAAATATATACTGGACGCTCATAGCTGTATGTACCCGTTTTTGCATTTTTTTTTAACTTTGTAGCAAATATTGTTCAAAAATTTTATCATTCGTCACTTCTTCTCTGTATAAACTATAAGTGTGCGAAGTTTCATACTCCTCCGTCCGCCCAATTTTCGTAAAAAGGGATCCAAAGTTTTCGCTTCACGTATTAATATATAGATTAAGAATATGATCTTGTATGGTTCCCCGAATATGTATCTATTAACATATACAACAATTTATAAAATGAAATATCGGATATCTCTGTATTTATTAACTTTGAGACTAATGAAGAAATATAAAATTGCAAAGATGATCTTGAATATGAAATGTTACTACTCTGAAAAATATATATATGTAAAGTTGTATTTGAAACGATTGCTTAAATCTTAATATTCTGCTTTTGCGCTTCAAATGCAATATGAAGAAATTTATTTGCATGCCAAACGGGCGCTTATGGTAATACTAGAACCCAAATATAAAAACCTTATGAAAAACCCATACTCGCATTGAAATATATTAATACACACTTATATACATATATTAGTAGGTACACTTACGACGGGACCATGCTTTTTTTTTGTATATATTGAAACCACCTCGGACCGTCACCTCACCAGGGTTTTCGGTGGGGCGTGCTGTCGGAATCGAACCTACTAAAACCACATGGTGTGCCGTACTGCGCCTTAAGTAGGAGGGATTCGGGAACAGCTTTATTACGACATCCGGAACACGTGAACCCATTCCTAACACAACCATTTAGCTTAGCTGGATTGGTTAACTAGAATACTGTCGTTACTATACTCGAGTCACTTTTTTTAAATCTTATAGCTGTACTCCTCTATTCTATCTTGAAAATTATAGTAATTCAGTAGATAGAAGTTTTAACCCAAAAATGAATTTATAGCAGAATTTACTTAGTAAGGCGCAGGATAGTTTCAGTCCTGATTCAATAGTCAGAAGTAAAAAGCTGCAGTACCATAAAGCAAGGACAAAATGAGTAGAAGGGATAACTAAATGAAAGGGTCACTCACAATAAAAGGCTGTCCCAATCGAACCTTTAAAGTGAACAATTGGTATCATAAATGTCTTTATACGTTTAAGGAGAGAGTTGAGAGAGTATCGAATCCTATGATAAAATGTTATTACATGAGTCTGATACTATTACTCTCAGCTTTCATCTCACGATTCTATCCTTTTAAATGTTTGATAAAACAAGTTAAAATTTATTTGTTTGATCATGTTATTAGATTTTCGGCAACGACTGATAGTAATATTTTATATGAAAATAACGCTCAAAGCTTAAATAATTCAAGAATATGGTGAACTACTACAGTGCGAGCGATTGTCGGCAAAGATACAGCTTTTAGAAGCGTGCGTTATTAACTGGTGTTAAAAAGTACTATAGCAAAAAATCTGTGCTCTAGTTAGTGAGGTACATTTGAAATCCGAATGTTATTGTATTTTTATAGTAATAATAATAATAATAACTTTAGACATCTCACGGCCGCCTGATCCCAAACTAGTAGTATCATAGTAGTGTAGAGAATTATCCGGAGCCAATTAACCGTGTTATAACCATCTGAATAGAAATGTAATAACCTTGAACATTATATCTTATACTTGCGACTGTACCTATTTATTCAGCAGAGATATAATAAGCGGTCTTTATCGCATAGCTCAAGCGGCGTCCTCGCAAATAAATTGTACTACCTGATCAGGTTTGTGATTAAATTTGCTTACGAAAAGATTCGTGTCCACACGTACACAATTAAATCGCCAATTTTCATTTGCTCAATTGCAACCTGTATTGATCTTATAATATGAATTATCTTGTAAAAATAACCACCGAACTGATTAAACGCGTTAATGACGCATAAATTGACCACTCTGAAAAAAAAATTGGAACACACTCTCAGTATGCCGGCTTCAGGCAGACTAACTTATAAAATTGGCCGATTAGAGTCCACTTGAACCGATTTTAAGTGACACGATCAAGTCAAGCGGTCCTGACCACCCAATGGCCTTGAATTATATTTGCGTCCACACAAAACGATTCGATATAAAATCGAAAGGAGCATACTCCCATCTCGAAGGCCGGCAACGCCCTTGTGACTCTTGAATTGCAGGTGTCCATGGGCGATGGTAGTCATTTACTATCAGATGACCCGTTTGCTCGTTTGTCCCCTATAAAATAAAAAATCTAGTCAAATTGTGCCGTGTGTGGCGTACACACGGCACAATTTTTTTTGTCTAAGGTTTAAATGCTACCAAGTATGAAAGGTTAAAGGAGAGTGTACATGGGGATATGACTGGGGTTCTGATATCCCTTTATATGTGACATGCTTGATGTCTCCGGATAAGATGATTAAAAAACAGTTATTACTCCAAACTATTTAAATTCGTCAAGAAATTTTGTTTGTATCTTTAACGTTTTTACTCAATAAAATACCTAGTGACGCTGGAAATAGTTTGATTATAAGAGCTACCCATCCGGCAGAGGTGTCTGTGAAGTTAAATCCGACAGAGAGCGAACATTAGTAGAGAAAATAATATAACTAATGCGACTTGGCGCAGTGCCGCGTGCTATTAAATTACCTACTACTTGAATTATACATAAGGAACTGGTAATGGATTTTATTAAAAATACCAGTTTATAACCAGTTATTGATGGTAAGGTTTAACTGATGTTATAAATGTAGCATGCTTAACATTCACAGTAATTAAGAATTGTGGTTCATTTCTAGTTTTCAAGAATTTGCTCTAGATATGGTCTGACTATGGTTTGTATTAAAAGTAAGTAGAAATCGCCTGGTGGTCTAAATTCGACCATAATTTATTAAATTTTACATGTTTTGTTTTATAACAATGACCAGAATAACTTGAACAGATCAGCGTTCATATCGGGCCACTGTGGCTTTTTGTAGCCGCTTTCTACATAATATAAACTTTTAATATTCCAAACATGGCATTCCTCCGTACGCGATATTTGCTCAAAAAAGGGGTACAAAGAGTTCTCTTCATGTATTAATATAATGATGATCATGATTTAAAATTTTATTAAGTTCATACCAAACAAAAAATGTATAATTAACCAGTCGTATGCTTTGTAAGAATTTCACATACTTCAGTTTTATTTTAACACTGACCATAGAGTACTGGAGAATGTATGATGATTAGAATACGCTCACTAAACACAATATCATAAATTTCTTGGAAAAGCTATTTGTAACTTTAGTGACAACGCTCAAATTGGAAAAAACTTCTTAAAATACTTGAAAGCACTTTATGTATTTATTGTAGGAAACGAAATTGTACAATCGAGTCGGAAGAAAAGTCTGAAATTAAGATACTTTTGAAATACCTTTTGTATACGAGTAATATAGTAGTAATACAAATAAACTTCATTCTTTCAATGGAAGGCAAAATAAATAAATACACGAACACAATATATGTTTTTCATAAAAAGGCTTTACCTGTGAAATGACGTCAACTTGCTTCTGTGAAGCTACGCTGTCCTTCAATTTAAAATATAGTACAAGAATATGACAATTTATGAAGTAACTTGTTTGTACAAATATTTGTGCCTGACCTAACGCATTTTTATTGTGAGGGTCACGCTTTTATGTAGGAATACAAACAATGCTCGTAAACGTTATGACGTAACTTTACTAGAGGTCAACCGAATTCAGCTCTTTATGGCTCAGAGTAACTCAGATATTTTCTGAGATATACTGAGATTGGCCCCGTTGGGTTAGCGTCCCGCTTTATTAATCGTTTACGAGCAGGTAGTAATTCCACTATATAGCACACAAGTCTACGGGGCTTGCACTGATATTTCAATAAAGCGACGGTGTCGGTATATACTTGGCAGTGAGTTATTTTATCTTCACATACAAACTATTTTTAGAAAACAATCTATGTGGTGTGCTAATACCTATTATATTTTGATTATGGACTTTCATTACAGTATTGTTATTAAAACTCAATACTGAATTTATTTATTTATTTTATTGCTGACATTTCAAGGTATTGTAAAACAAGAGATAAGCCGGGTCTCTATCATATCAACGATTTTTTAAAAGCTGACGAAGAGACGAAGAGCTTCGAGTGTTTTCTAATCCGAAACTATTTTTATATTTTTTTATTCTATTAGTATAAAATACAATAATTACAAATGTTATAAATACAATAGTTTGACTGAATTGTGTTTAGAGTAATATTTTGAGTCGAATACTGCTGCAAGTTCCATCAAAATTGATTAAATAAATATATCCATAGATGCAATCTGATCTCCGATTTAACCTTTCTCTAGGCGTCACCGCATGTACGAGTAAAACTGGTGAGTCTAATATAATAGTACAATATTACAGTTTAATAATGTACATTGTCGTTACTATTCTGCAAGTTCCTATTCAACTATTATTCAGTAAACGGATTTTATTCTTGTAGTCTAAAATTAAATGGTAGCACGATATGAAAAAAGAAGAAAGAAAGAATACTTTCTTTCTTTCTTCTTATATATTTATTTATACATACTATATATGTATTTACGTTTCTTCAACTGTTTTATTACTTTGGCAATACACTAGGATCTTATTTGAACGTGTGTAAAGTAATTATCTACTTATAGCTTTACCGATAAGTTTTTAGTTTACACACTGTCAGAATGTATTGCACATTGAATTTTCACAAAACCTTTGCTGGAAGTAATTCTTTTTATCAGATAGAGCATTGTCAGTAAATGAAAACTAGCGAGAGCGCTGTCGTTCGTAGTGTATTAACACTTCATTTATCACAAGGTAAGTTTTTATTTGTCTTGCTTTCATTATTGGTATCCTAATATTATAAATAGGAAAATTTGTTTGTTATGCTTTCACACGTCACTTCAGACTACATAGTAACTACTTAGTAACCTGTGCTTCAGACACAACACAGAAAAAGATATAGGGTAACTTTAGTATTAAAAAAGTACAGGTTGTTAACTCTTTAGTGGTTATGGTGTTAATAAAAACTTGTGTTGCCGATGCAAAGGAAATATGTCTGAATACTGACCGTTTTTAATGTACCACCTTTTTATAAGTTTCATTATGTTATGTTTTTTATAATAAGATCACCCGATGTCATAGATGACGTTTTAAATTAAAATTAGTACGATTGTTCTGGAAAAATAAAAGTTGAGGACTAGACGCCCGCTGGTCTACGGCGATCCTGAAGAACTCTTTGTTTTTATTTTGCACCTGTCTCCCTGTGGTCTACAACTTGCAACACCAAAGGTGGTTGCGCGTCAAATCCGGTGTTGCCACTTCTGTAGGCTATGCTGTTGTGCCTCTTTCGACACAAGGGTAAACGAGAGTATCCCAAGAAACCTTGGCCACTCCTATCTCTGTAGCATATTAGACGGAAGCTCATTTAAAATCTTCGTCTAAAAAAGAGATGTGTTGATACGTATATTTTATAAAAACGCTTTTACGCAAAATGTTTTCTTTGTTAAGTTAAGTTTCCCAAGCAGTGATTGTACTTATTACATACTAGCAGCGCCCCGCTGTTTCACCCGCGTAAGTCCAGATCCCGTGGGAATATAGGAATAAAAAGTAGCCTATATGTTAATCCAGGTTTCATGCTATCTACATACCAAGTCTCATCGCAATCGGTTCAGTAGTTTTGGCGTGAAAGAGTAACAAACATTTATCTATCCATCCATCCATCCATCCATCCAAACTTTCACATTTATAATATTAGTGGGATGAACTGTTATTTCATAGATATATGTACAATAACCATTCAAAAGTATGCTGATTTGTTTTCTCTTGTTTATTGTTTTATCGTCAAACTCGGTGCTCACAAATCAGATTTATGTGCAAATATCACAGAAATACAATCTCAAAAAGCTGAAAATCTTTTTTAGGAAATGTAGAATGTTGGCACAAGAGTTATTGTTACAGCCAGACAAAATTACCTTATTTCTACCTATTCAGTTCAGAGTCGGATAAATACACCTTTAAATCTTTTGTATCATGCAATTGCGAGAAAGGATTTTCGATTCATGATCATGGAGGTAGTATTAAGAAATATTTAGTATTTCGGAATAGTCTACAATATCGTATGTTACATTATAATAATAAAAATAACTTCACACATCTCACACACGGCCGTCTGATTCCAAACTAGGCAGAGCCTGTACTATGGTAACCAGACTGCTGATAAACATACTTATATATTTTTATAAACATACATATTATAGATAAATTACACCCAGACAGAACAAATGATCATGCTCATCACACAATTATTTGTCCTGGGTGGGAATCGAACCCACGATTTCTGGCTTAGCAGTCAGGATCACTAACCACTAGACCAACAGGCCAGTCTATTATTGTAAATATCTTTTATTCCAATTTGAGAACTATCTAGTGTTTTATTATTTTAGTGAGTCTCAAAGCCATTGCTTTTTGTTGATAATCTAAAAAAGCATAAGTGTAAATAAATTTTCAGGATCTACATGGTTAAATGCTAGTGCTAGACGAAGTAACTATTCTCTTATGCCGCGTTCCAATAAACAAGAAACGATTCGTTTTGCTTACGGACGGTTTAATTTTCATTGAAAATTCAAGGAAATTTTACCGTCCGTAAGCAAAACGAATCGTTTCTTGTTTATTGGAACGCGGCACTATATGTGGTGGTAGTGTTAGCTTATACTAGTTAATTGTTTGGAACGCTAATTACTTGAGACCACAGTTGTATGATGTAGACAAAACACGCTGAGACGTCCATCCTTGCGAGCTTCAGTAAAATAATAATCACTTTGTGAATCCTGGCAAATTTTCAGGTTCGCGGGGAAATCCGAGATACAATACTGGATAAATAAAGAAAAGTCGGCTTGATCACTACCAACACACACTTCCTTCCACACACACTTCCTGAAAACGTAAATAGTCATGAAGGCAACAACATATTGTAAAACAACTGGATTTGATTGCACCTCACGTACAAGCGTTTTATGTTTGCTGTTAGGGTAGCTTATAGGATACCTAGTGCGTGAGAAGGTTTAATGAGAACACGACTAAATTATATTAGTCCCTAAAACGTGGCAAGCGGTTTAATATGGTAGTTTTTTTTGTACACATTTATTAGGCTCTTGGAGTGTGCCGAATAGATAACTGTTATTACTGCGGTTAAGTAACTAATATTTAATCGGCGGCAATATGTGCGAGGGGCCTTTGATGAGAAATTATTGTGTGTGATTAACACTCATTATTACTAAAGGCCTAAAGGGCCCGTACAGACGTACGGGTTTCCTGCGGCGCGGATTCGGCGCGTTGGCGTGTTCTGCCAAAGGTTGTTGCGACTTTTTTGTGTTTGGGTTCTATGCTCATTACATAACGCTTATATTAAAATCTTTACACAAATACCGCGTACGCGTAGCCGCTGCGCAGCCCCCGCACAGTATACAATCAGCGCACGCGTTGCTAGTGTGTCTATCATTTCGTTTTATGCTGCGACACAGGTGCCCATTGCCTTTGTACGATATCCTCAGAAACATTACTTTCGTTATTAGAAGAGACGGATATCTTGTGGTACAAAACTCTCAAAATCTATACAAAGACAAAGGCAAAACTTTACAGGTCTGGAACTAGATAATAAAATATGTATTATTTTAAAAAAAATTATAATAAAATAATTTAATTCAAGTCTAGAAGATCTAGATTTTGTGCTACTTTGAAAAATGATGTATTTCCACATGAATGTGTGGACTGTAGTATAATTATGTTGTTTATGGGAGCCCTAGCAGCTGAGCGGACCTCGCGTGGTGGCTACGCGGCACCTGTGCGGTAGCCCTAAGGGCGCCTTTATATGTCTACGCTTACAGTACGTACAGTTATGTACGCGCAGCCACCGCAACACATTTATTTGATTCAGAAACACGTGACTCTTGAGTTGTAGGTGTCCATGGGCGACGGTAGTCACTTACCATCAGGTGACCCGTTTGCCCCCTATAATACAAAAAAAACCTAGATTTTATTTCTGAAGCAGTGGTTATAAACAATTGTTTCTCAATGAATATATGGCTTAAATGTAGATTTTGCCAATCAATTCATTATCCCTCGGGAACAGTACCTTTTTCTAGATGAAAGTGTTTTTTAATGTACCCCAGACAACTTTATGATGATCATTTTATTTTACATATACAGCATGTGTGTATAGTGTACTAAACCATTGTGTTGGCGTTCCCTCATTAAATGAAACCGAATCGAGTGTTGTGGGTTAGGTTTCCCCCTCTGGACATTTATTTGTAGGATTCACAGATACTGTTCTGATTCTGGGTATTACTTTCTGTACGTTACCACAGAATACATAATAGTACAGGTACAGAAGTCCCACTCCGCCAAATCATTAAAATAAATAGCGACTCTTGTTTCTACACAATAAAATCGCAATTTAGGTCGCACAACGCTAATTACTTCCAGTTATATTCACCTAGGAGTTGCCTCTCTTTCTATAGCATTAATCTTATCTGTTCTAACAACCCCGCAACATTAGGGTTGTCTTGTTTAAAGGATGAATTAATCTGAATATTTAATTACCAGTCAGTTGTGGTAATGAAATATTCAGATTACCCTATTTTTATGAACAAATAAACCTAGGCTAGGTACTAATAACTCGATAGTCTAGCTAAGAATGGCTTACGGGACGTAGCACGTTAGTGAGCATCGAACTAATGTGCGGCACGGCCGCCGGCGTGCGGCAACCCACTGAATTTTCGCACGTTTAGTCGACCCATGTACTTGTAGCTTTATACCTACTCTGCGGAGTAGTCCTGGCCTGCCGTTACTTGAATGTTTCTGGATATCCCTTCAGAGCGGGGATCAGCGACGTTATTTTATGAAAAAAAAAAACAATATGTTTAAGATTCGTAATGGTCAATAGACACGAAAGTCAAGTTGTCGCTAACACAACTTAACAATCATATAAGGGTTCCTTTTTTTCCTTTTGAGGAACGGAACCCTAAAAATAGTTTTTGTGATTACAAACTTATATTTTGCGGTTGGAAAGTTGACTTTGTCGTTCATCGATGTATAGAAGAGTATTTTTAGAACCGCAATGCTAAGTTTGTCGGGCAAAAACTTTCGAGAACTGATTCCCGAGATTGATGTACTATCTACATATAAGTTTTTTTGCTTACGGAACCTTTGGTGCGCGAGTCAGACTCGCACTGGTCCGGTTTTTTTCACTCATATGTTTCATGCATGAGGTCAATGCTTTCTTTGTTCGCGAATAAATCATCTAAAAAATTTTTACATCACCAAGGGTGCCGCTGCTTTGTTTACCGTTCTTCCGTCTTCTTTGAAATTCTGGATAAAATAGCTTTCGAATCTTAAAAGTATTTTTTAAAACTTGTTCAGTAGTTTTAGAAGATATCATTCTTTTTTTTTAACAAATTTTTTTTTTTTTAAATCTTCTATATACAACCTTTTTTTTCCACTTCATAATATTAGTAAAGATTTATCATCATAAATACTTCGAAACGCGTACCTAAGGCACCTAAGTACATAAGACCTACCTACTTGAAAACCTACCTGATTCTGTAAGCACAGAAGTTATTTGACAATAATCGCAATTCTTTATATTTTCTTTTAAGGAAAACGGCTTTGATTTCCTTTTTGTACTCCATCAACCCACTGACGTTAGATTGGCGCGAAAGCGCAAATTTACATTATTCATGAAATTTTTACGGTTTTCTCGAGGGTTCGTCTCAGTTTTGTATGAAAGCTTTAAAGTAAAAATACCTTTCTGACTAGAAAGGGACATACCTTTATTTAAGACTTCTAATACCCATACAATTTATTAGTAAGAATTATAAAAAAAAAAATTGTATACTTTCTAAGTGATAGCAGTGGTTTTCAAGCAATTACTGTTGTTATAATAATACTGCTTATAGAGCCAAAATTCAGAAATGAATACATTAATTTTAGATACTACCGTAGTAGGTAGTGTACGCGCATTAAGAGAGGCCTATGTCCAGCAGTCGACTACGATATGCTGACTAATTGATTGATTGATTGATTGACACACTACCTACTGCGGTACCAAAAATATGTGTATGTACATTGCAATCATTGCATCAATCATCGTCAGTTGCAGTGCTGAACAATGAAATGATTTCGTGGATTTCCGCTATCTGTTTCCTATTTCTTTGTCTATAACCACAAAGAATCAAAGGCTTAAAAATTTTATTGAATGGAATTATTCATTTAAAATAATGACCACAACACTATGCTTTATGCGTTTTGGAAGGGATATTGTTTTATTTTTTTCATTTTAATACTATGGTATAATATCGTAAAGGTTATGAAAACAGAAAGTCCAAAAATTTTCAATACTCCGGTTATGTTTCCTATTAGCTCCTCCTTCACTTATTAGTTCTACGAGGTCTCACGAGAATGTTTTTAGACCCTTCTCATGTTCTGACAATTTTGTGATGTGACGAGTGATTACTATTGTATTTGATCTATATACTTACTATTAGATTACCTATTAGATTCCAATGAAGATAGAATATGTTATCTATATGTTAATACGTGAAGCGAAAACTTTGGATCCCTTTCTAAGAAAATTGGGCGGACGGAAAAGTTTCGCACACTTATAGTTTATACAGAGAAGTAGTGACGAATGCTAAAATTTTTTAACAATATTTGTTACAAATTTAAAAAAAAATGCAAAAAAACGGGTACATACAGCTATGAGTGTCCAGTATATATTTTGACCTGTCATGGTACAAAAGTCTATACAATGACAGGTCAAGTAATATTGGCCAATGAAATAAACCATGGTCGAAATTCGACCACCACGCGATCTCTAGTGATGATAATAACTTCACACATCTCACACACCGCCGTCAGATCCCAAACTAGGCAGAGCCGGTACTATGGTAACCAGACTGTTGATAAACATACTCATATATTTCTAAATACATACATATTATAGATAAATCACACCCAGACACAGAACAAATTATCATTTTCATCACATCATTATTTGTCCTGGGTGGAATCTAACCCACGACCTCTGGCTCAGCTGTCAGGATCACTAACCACCAGACCAACAGGCCAGTCCATTGGTTGTATTATGAAATTCATTGTTTGATCTTTGATATTTTTATTGGGCTTGGATATAGTTCATTTTTCAGATTGCTCTAGTGAAAAGAGTGTCCAACAAAATGGACTTGGTTTTATATTTTTCTATAAGCTCGCTATTTTACATTTCACCTCAATTCGCTTATCAACATTTTCATTATACGGTATTCCTTTTGATATTTACAGAGAAATGTGGCGAAAAAGGACGAAACAACCATCCGGAACAGAGAACCACATAAGATAAAATTCGAGGGAAATAAAAGTAAATCGGTCTTATGACCGACATTCAAACCGGCTGTCACAGATAAAGCCAATACGTATAGGAACCTCTTTTGTGATTGGACTATTTTTGCCAATTTTATGATCAACGTTACGTTAATGCTATAAACTGGCCATTATTTTATTAGCACATTCGCCACATGGGATAATATCACTGATGGGGCAATGAATATTTCATAGTTCATGAATCAGTTTATGATGTATGAACAATAAATTACACTTTGTTTTTATAGAACTCGATACTTTATGGCTGCTCTGTGAAATTAATAAACCTTCTTTTACGTCTGGATATATATATATATATTTATATATATATATATATATATATATATATATATATATATATATATATATATATATATATATATATATATGTATTCTGACAATGTCTGTAAGTGATCAACATACGCGATTATATAGATTGTATATTTTTTGCGTTGTAGACTATTGTTCGAGGAAAAGGGGCCAAGAAATATTTTTATTATAACTAAGTTTTCTCACCTGATAGTGTGTGTTTACCGGTGCCAATAAATATATACTACGGTGTCACTTATCAACCCTATCCCCCCTCATATGAAGGGGCGGGTTCGAAGGCAATATTTTTGTTTTACCACGTCCGCGTCCTTCTGTAAGGTGGAGGTACTGATTTGACCTTTCCATTTGCTTTCTATAAGCACTAATTCATAACATTTTGGCTACAGCCTTTTGTAAGTTTTTTTTTTTATAAAGAATACTAGTAACGTGGTTCACACATTACTAGTATTCTTTTTAACCCCTAAGCTAAATGCTTGTGTTAGGAGAAGTTTCACGCCTCCAGCCGGTCATCGTCGAGTGGGCAGGGCGACAGCACGGGACCCTTTCTTTACGACTGACGCAGGTTCTTTCCGGGCACGGCTGCTTCAAAAAGTACCTGCACTCGGTCGCCAGGAGGGAGTGCCCCCCCGCGAGGAGGCGGCGTCCGCGTGTGCCTGGACTTCGCCTAATTGAGAGATTTTAAGTTTTTACTCGGAGGTGGTTCCCGCACTTTTGCGGGCAGGCGCTAGGGGGGGTCCGGATGTCTTAATAAAAGCTGTTCCCGGATCCCTCCTACTTAAGGCGCAGTACAACACACCGTGTGGTTTTAGTCGGTTCGATTCCGACACACCGCCCCACCGAAAACTACGGTGGGGTGACGGCCCCAGGGGGTTTCCACACGCACAAAAAAAAAAGGAGTGGGTTCACGGCGGTAGTGCACTGGGTTGGGGTTCGAACTCGCAACCACTTGATCGCAAGTTCGAAGCCTTAGCCATTACGCTACCGCCGCTTAAAATATATTGTAACGAGATCATCGTTACAGTATAGGTACCTTGGGAATATAGAATCCTTACAAGGCGGTATCTCAAATGTGCACTATGTAAAATGGTAATTCTAAAATAAAGAGGTTTAAATAATAAGAACACGTTTAGTAAAGGATAGTCACGAGCTTTAAGTGTCTATTTCGTCCGTTACCTACGAATAAGATACTTTTAATCAATCAAATCAAATCAAAACCATTTATTTCATTTAAATCAATAAAGTATTTTTGAATTGTCAGGAGTAGGAGTCAGTCAGACTAAGTCAGTCGTGAAGCTAGTTGCCTGTTCCAATACGTAGATCCTATGGAGAAGAACAGGCAAGAAACTCCAAGGACACTCTTTTTCAAAATGTTTTGACGTGACAACGTCTTATAAATTGGTTTGCCGGGTGACACTTCAAGAAACTGCGTTACGCTCCGCTCACGTTATGCGCTCACAATGAGAGCGAGTGAGAGGCACGCGTCCCTTCCACTCGGGCATGGTTATTATTTTACCACTCAAAGTCGTTGTCACGTAAAACTTTCGCCCGTATACCGACTTTACAGGCAACCAATTTTTTTTTATAAATTTTTGGTTACATTGCTTTTAAGTGTAAATCAAATTTGAGGTCAATGTAAAACATTATTCTAAAATATAAATAGACGCGCTAATTACTACTATACATATTAATCTAATAGCAGTCCAGAGATGACCAGCCCCGACTAACGGCATCCGTTTACAGCATGACGCATACGCCAGCCATCGTACAGATTAACCATATTGAAGGGAGCCGAGCGACCCGACACATACGCCACCATCGGCAAGACTTCTAGGCGAGCATGATATACTCTGAACTGCCAAGCAACATAAGAAATTTAACTTAATAAGTGACTACACAGTTCTCACACGAACAATTCAAAATTTTCTTTAATTAGTTTAAAAAATCATAATAATAAATAACTTAAAAAGGATTAATACCTTTACTGTCAACACAGTATACCTATAGATAATGTCAATTTTGTGTAAAATTAACAATGTCACATAATAATGAAAATATCAATAAAAACATACATGGGTCGTCCGTTCAATTTTTCAAGATGGACGAATAGACGTCTTGTATAATTATAAAACACTTGACATTGGCGCAATTTCTGCGCTGATTCTTGCGCGGGATAGAGCCCATAATAAAATAATATGTATAAAACATACATGTCAAATAAAAAAAATACAAAAGTGTAAATTCACGAAAGCAGAATCTAAAGACCACCACAACTCATGTGCAGTGCTGTGGAGACCATTTGGCCAAGCAGTGTTATCAGCCATATAATCATCAAGTTTATAATATGCTTGCTTACATAGTGTGCATTTTATACAAGTTTTAAATTTTTTCTCACTTAGTTGAAGAATATTAGGAGGTATTTTATAATAGACCTTAACAAAGTACAGCATAAAAGACTTGCACTTTTGTTAATCTAAATTTTGGTTGAACTAATTTATTTCCATCTCTAGTCTCTTCTCTTTCGTGTCTTTCACACCGTAAGAGATGCAATTTTTTTCTAACATACATGATGTTTTCATAAATATACTGACTAGGCACTGTCAGGATGTTAATTTCTTTAAATAGATCCCTAAGGGATTCGCGACTATGTAGATTATATTTTATCATATTTATTATAACACAATATACAAAACTAACAATATACTGCAACTCCCTTCTGAAAGATTAAACGTAAAATAATAAAAAAATAAACGTAGTTCGTTCGTACTTCGAAAAATTTAAATTAAGTCATTGAAACTGTTACTAGTGCTAATTGTAAGCTTTAACATATATAATTTCTTTTTTACAATTTATGTATCCTAATAAGCTAGGTTTTATGCCACACCTTCCCGTGAGTGTTAAGGGTGTACAATGTACATTATCCTCGTGGTATCGCGGATCTGTTTCGATAGGATTTTATGGTGCAATCGTCTACGCGTCTCTAAAAACTGCACCATCAGACTGTCCGTCCCGAGAAAAGCGTCATATTTACCGAGTATCGAGTTTCTGAGATTATTATGAAAACGGTGAGAAGGAAGTCACCCGGAGACGATGGTCTCAGTAGTAGTAGTAGGAGGTTGGGGGGCTTTCTCGCCTGTCCTTTTTAATCTGTATATGAATAGTGTGATTGATGAGCTCAGTGACAACGGAGTTGGATGTCATGTTGATGGTGTATGTATAAATAACATAAGTTATGGTTTTCCAAGATTTTTTTACATGTTTGTTATTTGCTAAGTTATAAGATTTAAAACACTTGATATTGGCGGAATTCCTGATTCTTCACGTGAGATAGAGTATTATATTGTATACCTCGCGATATTGGATACCTCTTAAGAGAGTGAATAAATTTAAATATTTGGGCCACTGGGTCTCGAAGGACTTAACATAGACGTGGAGGGGAGCGCAGGTCACTGGCTGTCCGATGTGGAATGTTGGTTCATAGGATTGCTCGTTGCACTAAAGCGGCAGAGGTTACACTTTTTAAAGCGTTCTGCCAATCCGTGTACACGTATAGTCTGTAGGTGAAATATACGCAGAAGGCATGTACCGACCTGTGCGTCGAGGACAACACGTTCAGGGTGTTGATGGGGCTGCCGCATTATTGCACTGGGTCGGGCATGTTTTCATCATACAAGCGATGCGCTTCTCTGTTACGCCGTTTACGTGACGGCCCCAACATCATTATAAAACACTATGCAACAAGTGGGTCTCTCCGGTCTTCTAGTGATGGACACGTGTACTATGCCTGTAGTGAATTAAACATACCGCAAGGTGTTGAACTGCCTCTCCAGCTTAAGTTATGTTAAATATTATTAACACTAGTTTGTAAGTCTGTATTTCTACTAACATAATAATGGAAGCAATTTTGTTGTTCTATTATTATTATGTAAACTTCAAAATAAATGTATTGAAAACGAACTACAGGTGCTAGTTACAGATTGATTTCTTACTTACCATCTGGTGATGTTGATAAATAACAAAAATAACAATGACAAGATTTATGACAAAAGATATTCAGACAGACGGAGACAATAATGTTGTATCCATGAGTTATATGCAATTTATTCGTAGAAGTATAAGAATATTAAAGCTATATAGTTTTATGCTCTGTTTTACAAAAGCAGTAAAATTTTATAGATTCGTTTCGCTATTCTCTCTATTTGAATGCTCTATTTATGGTTACTTGAGATTATTGCCAAGCAATTTAACGGAGTTTCGTTTAGATTATCAAGTATTTCAATCGAAAGATCTTAGTCTTACAGTTTCTTGCTTTCTAAAACCCGTTCTACTGCTGAAAAGACAAGGTACATGTTCACGGGCCTATTCTCGGTTTGAGGAGGTAGAATATTGACGATTTTTATTGGATCAGTGCTGTTTGGCAGACCTCACAATCTGTCTAGAGTCTAGTCAGGGTAAAATCGCAGGTGTGCAGGTTTCTTCATGATATTTTCTTTCGCTTTTAAAACAAGCGATATCTAAGGTCTAATACGACAATGTCCTTCAAAAAGGCACATGTACACAAACGACTTTTGACGCCAAAGGTTAGACCATTAGGCTGATATTAAAAGTAAATAGGGGTAGGTGGGTAGCAAGTAGGGTAATACAGGTTATATATGCTGTAAAAGAGGCATATTAAAATGGGAATGTTGTTCAGCGCTCATTTCCGGCAATTTGTCCTGTTGCCCTCTTTTACATGTAACAAAATTTCCCTCGGTAAGGGTTTATAACGGGTGGTACTTATAATGAATTTTCCGAGATCAGCGGCTTCCAAAGAGTCTGAATATTGTTTCGTCTTTCGTGTTAAAATGAGTTTCGTAACCGAAGTTCATTGGTTTTGACATTTTTGAACTCCTCGTTAGCGAAAGACAAGTTAGAGGAAAGTGATTAATCGACTTGTCACGACCCCCTTTTCTTCACGAGATAATCCAGATTTACTCGAGAACATTATGACATTCATACTTCGTAATGTTGCTAAGTAATAATCTTTTAAACAATTTAGAAAGGATGCCCATGATTATGTTGAAACTTTTATTTAAAGTTTAATTTTATTTGCTAGTGTGAATGGAAAGTAGAAAGGTTTTTACGCTGTTAATACTATCTATTATTACTGGGCCTATAAGCACTTTATTGTGGACGTAGCACTATTTAGCGGGTTATGTTTTAATGGCTTTTATTATACTGTTTTAATAATGGATGGTTCAAAACAATACCAGAAATATTATGTTAGAATTAGGGTCGCAATCTCAGGTGATGGTGTGTGTGAGATTGAGAGTGATTCTTAAAAAAAATGTACACATCAAGGTAATCTAGACGAAAGTTAAAAGTACCTAAATACTTAATAATAAATCAACATTTTCTAATAGTAAGGTTTTCTGATAAGATAAGGGTTTATTTAACGATGTGTCAATATGTATCCGTTATCTGTTCATAAATCAATTTCAATACCGTTAGAATGTGCTCAGCGATCATTTTTTGAGGGTTTAGAAAGGTATTTAGGTAGACAATCTTATGCCCTTTTAGAATTCAAACACACTAGCTATACGGAGGTAACTAGTTATCTATATTAATGTAATAAAGCTGAATAGTTTTTTGTATGAAAGTTTGTTTGTTTAAACGCGCAAATTTCTCGAACTACAAGTTGAATTTAAAAACTTATATTTGTATTGGATAGAGCTAGAGCTGCCATCCGTCCGGGTTTCCCCGGAATAGTCCTAGTTCAGAGGGCGTCCGGACGGGGTTTTCAAAGGGTGTTCAGGTGTCCGGGTAAAATCCGAACACTCTGTGTCAGGGGAAAATTATAATTGTTAGATGAATCGTTAAAAAGCTGTTTAAATTAATAAAATAATTTTAAGTGGAAACTGCGTTTTTATAAATTATTTTTAGGGTGTCCGGGAAAAAATTGCGATTTAACACATGTGTCCGGGGTTTTTGAAGTTTTTGTCCGGTGTCGGTAATTTAAGTGATGGCAGGCCTAGATAGAGCGTTCATTGTAAAAGGTTAAAGGGTATGTAACATTACACTACGACCTTTAGGATGTATGATCGGTGTATATTTTATATTTAGATGTATTTTATTGTAAACCCTAAAACTATATAGTCGCCTAGTTATACATGTATTATGCGGTATAAAGTAATGAGGGTTAAGATAGTTATATAGTTACATAAATATGTCATCCCGTTGAACTTAAATATTCAAAATAGCTCATCAATAGTAGAGATATAGCGAACAAAACACACAAAAAATAAACGAATTGCAAAGCTCTTACTCTCTTAATATACTCTCGAATGGAGGTGGGAGGTTTGAAATGTCATGACGCCCAGGTCGGTTAGAGTTACCCTTTTGTTACTCTAACCGAATTACTTATTCGGTTAGAGTAACGAAAGGGTTAGGCGCTGTCATGAGTGTTAACATTTTACTTTTACAATTATGAGTATATTAAACCTTTAGATAAAGTCAAAAATAATATTTAAAGTGTTATTATTCATTGTTTCCGTAATTCGTAATATGGACTCAGATATTTCTACTAGGAAGGTCTCAGTAACATCTAATCTAAATGGCTTAATAAAAATAATAGATTTCGAGTAAGTTGAGGATGAGCTGAGGGTTAACTGTGCCACTCCTGTTTTGAATGTTGACATTTTGGAACTAATTTACAATTACATACTACATTTACGGTGAGCCGTCTGTATGGGGGGCTCGTCGCTAAGTAGTAACCGAGTAGGTTAGCACATTCCAAGGTTAAGTAATAATAGCCAGGCCAGTCTTAGGTTGGGTGACCATTCTTAATACATTACAACGAACATCTGTGGCCATGGGCGCACCCAGTTTGATTTTCTCGGTCTATGAGGGGGGATTAAATTTAACTCAAAATTACTTTAGTACTACGTAAGCTTGCTAAAGCCAGGGGAGGGCATTTGTTACTGGTAGTTGGAGCCCTAAAAAAATTTCCAACAACCTGGTCTAACTACAGAACTTCGATATTGCCTAGTACTTGGGTTGGCTGGAAGCGACTGCCATCAAACGCCACGATCAGATGGCAGTCGTTTTACGTAAAATATCGAAGTTCGGCCGTTTCGTAATTAGACTGAAAGCCGACTCAAACTTAGTTGGGAAAAGGCTTGGAGGATGATGTATGAAATACAACTTTTATTTTGTGTTGTACTGTGAATGTCAAGCGTTTGGTAACCCTTAAAAAGGACCATTTATTAGGAGTTGGGCCTAAATTACGCATATTTTATTAACACAGGTATTTAATTACAGCGCTTACATAAATAATTACGATCTTGTATGTAGGTTATTCGTAAACTGTACGAAAATGAAAACTTCATTTGTATCAGTGAGTCGTGTTATGACATATATATAATACGAGTATGTTATTTGTAGATAAAACCATTTCAAACCCAATCCTAAGTTAAAAGCTACCCTTTTAAGTTAGGTCCAAAAACTGAATTATATTTTTTAAAGGATCCTTGTTAAGTGGGTCAATGTAAGCCTTTAAAATTATTCAAATGAATTAATTTGCAAGGGATTTTATTATTTAAAACTCATTACAGCATATTACGTGTAAGAAAGTTTTAATATCTTGGCTAAAGCCAAGAAAATACGAGAAATAGTGAATAAGAAATAAAAAATCTATTTTTAGTTGTCAAGTAAAAAAAAAGTCATCCATTTGTTGATTTATGATTATGACTTTAACGAAGTACAAAAGGTAAAAATGCATTTTTGTATTAATTACATAACATTCTTTATATTTTACATCACTTACAACAAACATACCTAATATCAAATCAAACTAATCAAATAAAAATTTGCCTAAGTGCACGCACATGGTGGTTGCACTTCATACATTTATTATATTCGTTGACGGTACGGTACTAATGTATTTATTTCTACGCAAACTGCGAATGTGAAGTTCCTACCTACTTTAAACATTGTGATACTTACTGGCATTTTATTACTGTGTGTGTTTAGACGTATTTAAATTATTGTAATCATCCGTAAATCATCATTACTGTACAAAAGGTTAAGATATTGTATCTATTATTCTGGTATCTGGTATCAATAAACTTATTATTATTACAAGACGTGTAGCTGAAAAGCTGATGAAAAGTAGTTATGCCTTATATTATAATTTTGACTACTACTACACATATGAGTGTCCATTCTGATATGCCAGACCATTAGAGAGAAATCGCAATATGATTCGGACTTTAACACAGACGGACTTTAGACAGACAAAAATAAAAAAAACTGATTTTTAGGTGAATGAGCTTAAAAAAAACTATTATTTTGAAATTACAAATAGACACTTCAATTTTATTTATTTGTATTGATACTATGACAAAATTGTGGACATTGTCAGGTGATTCTGAGTTAATTAGAAGACAAAAAGAGCCCTACGTGTTTTAATTTATCCCTATTTGTTGTTGCAGATACCGTCCAGTCCCTGAGACTGGGTCATGAAAGTGTGGTTCACTTACCTACACGAACCCAGTCACCATTCCTAAATCACGGCAAAAGACACCAAGATGTACGCGGAAACAAAAAGATAAGACAAGTCACAGAAAGGACAGAAGTCCCACGATGTTTTCTCTTGCTGAAGGCTGTGGTTGCGTCAGCTTCCGTGGAAACCGCCGACCGCGATCCCAGGCGGATGACTCTTCATCATGTAGAAGCTCGGAGATTGAGCAGGAAGTCCCTAAACGGTTGGGAAGAAGACTCCTCAATGGCGAGTGTACGATCAAAGCTTTGGCACCGTTCCTTCGATTTTGGAGGCGGGATGACGTTAGCATGACGAAGGCTGAAAGAAGTAAGTAATCATAAGTCAAAAGGTTCTAAGCGATATAGACGATTGAAAAAACAACTAAGGTATTGTAAAATTACAACAACAACGCTAGAGAACTTTTTCCTAAATATCCTTTTTGTCGTTTAAAATCTTTTGTTTCGTGCCACAAAGCGAGTGCGATATCGAAGTTTCTGAATTGTACAACTCTTTCACTAGACTATTTTCCTTTATATCTTCTATATGGCGCACGAGTTTTACGGTTGCAGTAGTCATCGGTTTTATTTTTTAAATCGTTTTTAAACGGTGCAAACGTTTGTGTAAATGTGAAGCAAAAACTTTTGACTTTTCACACTATAATATTTAGGGTACAGAAGAGTGTGTGTATCAATAAAGTTAAATGGAGAAAAGAGAGAAGAGAAAGCTAAAAATAACAAAAAAAAGTGTGTGTGTGCAATTCACACACGGCAGAAGTGAAACTTCAGAAAAGTAGCCTATGAGAGAATGAGAAATAAAATATAAAAACAACACAAAAATTAACTAATGTTAATAAACTGAATATCAGATAATTAATATAAAAGTTATTGGTCAAATTAACACAGATGTGATAAATAATTAACATAAATTAATTAACCAACGAATTTTAATACGCAAATGCACACACATGCTCGCAAAGACAAAGATAAAAACACTAATACTTGTATGCTATCACATTCTCTCGCAGGCTAAATCCTATTTATGAATATGTTTCTCTCTTTTTACTGTCGCGTTTTCGTTTCACCGAATTTCAAATCACAACGATTCTAAAGAAGTTTCAGTTCAAAAAAAAAAGAAAACAAAATGTGTACGTTCATACTGCTGACGTCGTAAAAGCGTTTCATATAAAAAAAGTCTTATGTAATAGTCTTGTGTGTTCAAAGATTCGGACGTTGTAGATTGGCGCCAAAGAATTTTAAAATGTTGATGACAAATAGTTATTGACAGATTGACCGAATAAGTTTCGAGCTGTGAATTTCTTGTGACTTCAAATATTCCAGCCGACATGAAGAAACAAAGTTCAAAAAAAATACATTATAAAAAATGATAATAGCATATATAAATAGTACCTATTTGACTTCAATAAACGATGTGAACTACTGTCGAATTCGACCACTACACTGTACTCAATACTAATTCGATTATACTAATCAAATATGTAGTACGTGTATTGATTATGTACAGGCAATAAAGCAAAACCACCATAACATGTAATGTTTCTGATGCATAAATAATTTTCACAGAGATATGTATTCAAGAGGTATTTATAGCACCTCAATTCTTTAAGCTTATGACTGTTTCAGGATTGTAAGATTTAACGCATAATTGGTACGTAATACACACGATATGTGGTTGTTTGTGTTTTGCTTTTTCTTTAATGTTACACCGTTGATTTCATTCAAACATTGTTTCCCAACTTGGAGTCCGCGGATAATGACCATCTTCGAGATTTGAAGTCCTCATTTCGAGATCTTTCGAATCCAAACCACAATGAAAATTGGATCATGGCCCATAATAATGTAAATCTTACAGATGTACCAAACCTGACCTGACCTGTAATTGAAATAAGTTGTAATAAACGAATATTTAAAGAATGTACATCAACATTTTTTGGGTTTTTAAAACATTTAAAATCTGATTATAAGGAATTATCCGAATTAGCGTTGAAAAAGTTGTTGCCTTTCTTCACGACATATTTGTGAAAGAAGGAAGATTTTAGTTATAGCAATGCTCACATTTAACCTTCGGGTTCAAGATGGAATGACTTATCAACTGGTGACAGGTCGCTAGCTTTTCACCCACAAACATTATACTTTTCATTGAGATTTTGAGAATAAAATGCATTCATTTTATTCTCAAAATCTCAATGAAAGTATAATGTTTGTGTTTGTGTAGATCTATTGATTTATCTGAGCATTACAAATAAAAGATTTTAGGGGTCCGAGGATCATAGGAAGGTTTCGCTAGACATATTTAGGTATAGAGATATATTTTATATACAGCGGTACATTTGATGTTTTCTAGCTAAAATAAACCCGTGATCCTAAAAATACGAGAAAGCAGTATGTATATAATTTAACCAATATATGGTTTAATTTAAAAGTATAAACTTATTTTTAGAAGGGAATACAGTATGAATAATTTAAATATATAAATTATATGTACGAGTAGAGATACTGAATTAACTTACAAGGTGACTTTTTATTTTTAACCCCTGACGCACAAAGGTTGTGTGTTATAAGTTTAACGTGTGTGTCTGTGTGTTTGTGTGTGGCATAATAGCTCCTGAATGGATAGACCGATTTTGATTTAATTTTTGTTTGAAAGGTGATTTGATCGAGAGTTTTCTTAGCTATAATTCAAGAAAATCTGTTTGGTCGTTGGAAAATCAGATATTTCATAATCGTTGAAGGGATTTTGGTTTTCCACCATCGAAGGTGCATGCAATTACTTATAAGTTCTTTAAAGCTATTATTTACTTGTCTGCACTTATTTTTCCAAGTGTGATGTGCGTCTGATACAGTCTGTGTGCAAATTTTATTATCTATCTATCCGTTCACAGGTTACGGTGTTGTTAATTACCAAATATTGAAACGTTTACATGAATAAGGTTTGACAGCAACGTGTGGTCATATTTCAAGAGCGTTATGTGTGTCTAAATAACAGTTGCGTTAGGCTGAAATTATAATAAATTAATTATAGTTTGAAAAGTTCCACTATTAACTTTCTAGCTCCATTATCAGACCATCGTTACTACTCGTCCCGTCAAAACGAATCATTTGAGCCATAAATAAAGGGGTTTACCAGTAGCGACTGAATAGTTCCACTATTCACCACTCCTGGCTCCATTATCAGATCAGCTCCAAGATGCCAAATTATAGTTTCATTACAATACGATATTTAATAGGTTTAAATTTACTTAAAATATTTGTTTACATAGCGAGTTAGTTACAAATGAAGCTAACAAAACTTTAATAGCTGTACACATCTGTAAAACGTCGCATAATATAAAGAATTTCTTTTGAAAATATAAGGAGAAGTTTCTTGTGGAATAATTTTGGTATTTTAAAATTGGTTGCTTCTTAAAAACTTTTTTATTAAAGAGTTAACAGTATAATAAAGATTATTGTATCCAAATGTGAATTATACAAAAGTGTCATAGTTCGAAATAACGTTGATGTATTAAGCCGGGGTTACACAGTGCGAGCTGCTGATTTGACAGTAGACAGCTACTGCACCCGTGTACTCGCATGGCAGTAGCTAGAGTCGCCTTACCCGGTCACACAAGGGCGAGCTACTGGTGAGACAGTAGACAGCTACTGCAACTGTGCACTCGCATATTCTGTCGGACTTCTCGTGTGACATGTCTCGTGCAATGTTATCAAAATTCACACGATTGCTCATGGTTCATATCACAATAAAAGCGGTTACAAATATTCTTTGCGCTGAAATATGAAAATGTTGGCAAAAGAAAAAAAGAAGTATTTAGGTTAGAAATTGGATGCAAAAGAAAGGGGCAATGAATTTTATATTTAGAGAACTAATATACTGTAATGACGATCCCCGAGAATATGAATATAAACCCCAAGAATTGTGGTCATGAGCGTACGAGCAACTGTCCATACACAAAGATGTGCGAATTTACGACTGACTCGCACATGACAGTAACTCGTATGATACGGTCACACAATCCTAGTAGCTGCACCGCAGTAACTGATTGGGCCAGCTCGTACGCTAGCTCGCATTGTGTAACCTCGGCATTACTCTTTCTAAGCTTTCATCATCATTCATCTCAAAAACAAAACCTATCCACTAAGTGCACTTTCAAAGAGGTATGTAAGTATAGAATATGCGGGATAAAATAAAGGATTTCTCATCGGGAGCCCTTTTTACCAACGTGTTGGTTTCACGGTCACTGAATAAGTAAGATCTTAGAAGAATCGGATACGGTTTAAGGATATTTAGTTACATTTGCCCCTTCAAATCATGTGTAATGGGCAAAACCAATGCTTTCTTAGAATGACTTTATCGGTTCGTAGTCTCAAGTTCATTGGCACTTAAGCTCTACCTATTATAGAGTTGATGTGCTTTATCGGGTGACCTTGTTTCGAAGTTTATTCGTCAAAGTAATTCCAATCGTTACTCATTTCATAGCCTATAAATAATCTTTAATTTATGGACAAGCAGTAATGTTATTATCCACGTTTCCGCATCGTAGGTCATAACGGGTAGTATCTCAGATCATAGAAACAAATCATTAGAACCTTGTTTCTATGATCTGAGGGTCGCACTGGTCGAAGATCTTTGTCCTTAGGCATTGCAGAAAAGAAGACAAGACAACATGGTGTAGTCTACCAAATGTTGCATAATCAGCCTTTACAGTGATTTCTTCTTCTACGTTATTTTTAGCAAGCTGAATGATGTTCCCAATGTTACATGCATTTAAAATTATCTGGTATATATGTATGTATACACGGAGAGAAGCATTTACAATTACATTTGTAAGTCTTCATACAATTAATCCTAAAACAAGTATTTAGTACTTTAAATATAAATAAATAAAAAAGGGAATAAATCATTGGCAAAGGCTTTAGAAACCACAATTTATTCACAATGACAACTAAGACAGGTTAAACCCGACCCAAGTAAGGTATGTGGGATAAAAGGGTATAGATGAAAAAGAAAAAATAGGGTGACTTTCTGACAGCTTAATATATCAATCTACTCAAACTCTAAATGAACTGCCACGTCAAGAAATGTTCTATTTCATGAACGTAGAGGTTGTTGTAGCAGGTCTCTACCGATATTATTGCCTGAACTATTTTCAGAAACTACGGGTTTGATTCGAATAAAATCTTATTGCTATATTTAGATATTACGTTTATCAAAGATGGTTATAGGTTATAATATAAATGGCTGAAAAACATAAGTGAAGCAGTAAACGCAATCGCCAACAAGATTTTGGATTCGCTTTTGCCGAAAATATAAAAAACTTTAAATTTGCCTACCGTATACAAGATTAACAAATTCATTCAAAATATTGTACAATTATAATTTGCAATATATCTATTAACTTTACAGAAAACGTTACAATAAAAGGCTCACCATAAACAGAGATTAAGAACGCATGGAGGTTAAACTCGGTTTTTGGCATACTACATGACCTAAATACATGACTACTTTTTGTTTTTAAATAAAAATAACCTATTTGGCGCAGACAGAGGGCTTGGCAAGTTCCAATTTCCTTTCTCAATTTTTTCTCGTAGAATCCGCTACGAAAGCAGTTACAGTTGATTAACATATTTACAAGTAAATTCATAATTTATCTGCATAGCATGCTGGTGATAACCACTTAAAGGAAAGCTGCACTCTAGAGTGCTGAATACAATAGTGTTGTGTTTAAACTACAAATAATTTTCCATAAGCAAGTAAATGAAGACTTGGAATGATTATGTGCATTTATCATAACAAAATGTCTGTGGATTATGATCCACAGACATTTTGTACTTTTGACATAGCTACGGCGATGTAATTACGCATATGACCTGGACGCGAATAAAGACGTCTGTATTTTAAGCTCGAAGTTACGCTTGGTGCGAGACAGGTATGTTTATCTGTTATTGTTAAAAGCGTATGAGTTCGAAGAGTATGAGTGTTCCGGTGCATTACTGTTTGTTAGTGTGTGTTAATGGGACCAAAAATACAGCGGTATGCATTGTCTGTCTTGATCTGACTCTATCTTTGCGGAGTATAATCAACGCGGGGTCTCGCTTTTGTGTCTTGTTGGTGATCGATTGACCCAATGTTCGAAGGACCCATTTCATTCGAACGAATGAAATGCA
Source organism: Euplagia quadripunctaria (assembly GCA_963859945.1). Lineage (NCBI taxonomy): Eukaryota > Metazoa > Arthropoda > Insecta > Lepidoptera > Erebidae > Euplagia > Euplagia quadripunctaria. Next base: position 14,637,811 of record OY982565.1, on the reverse strand, counting down.
ATTCAAATGGCGTTCAGCTTTAAACTAGACATGAGAGTTACCTACGTCTCTTTATTTACAGTTATAAGCTATTCTGAATATTAAAATATATAATACTAAATGAACATAATCTATTGAATATGTTGAAAAATAAAACAGAAAAGTGTTAAATAAGGGCAGATTTAATTAGGTTGCTAACTTTTCGATTAATACCATCCGATTAATACTGAACATTAATGAAAATTTGAGAAAAAAAACTTCTCTTAAAATTTTGTTCACACTGAACCTAAGATACCTGAGAAAATATACAATTACATGTACTAATAATACAAAACCATTCAGTACCATTATAATTAAATAACAAATAAATTCAATAAAATAGTAGTAAACCACAATTTGAAACCTCTCATTTATTAATGAGAAATAAAATTTAATTTCAATTAAAAATCAGACTGAAACTACGCAAAATTTTATGAATAAATTATAAATGATAATACAAAAATGATCTCATTAAAAATAATTAAAGTTTTGTTCTTCTCAAAATAATCGAAGGAAATGATTAAGTAGGTAATTAAAAATAAAATGGAATTAGAAATAGCAATGCAGATTAAACCAAAATACATACATATTAAATTAGGAGAAAATGGTTCTTAATTGTTTAGTCTTTGCGTATTTATTCCAAACTAGCGGTTCCCGCGCGGCTTCGCTCGCGTGTACATATTTATATATTTTGCGCGGCACCCTAATTATTTTTCCAAAATAAAAGTAGCCTAAGTTACTGTTTATAACACCATTTAAAGTAACAAGATAAATAAATCAATGGTAGTTAATAAAAAGTATCTGAAGTATTCACGCGTTGTGATATTCACGTATTGTGGTACAGGTTCATAAGTTACCAAGTTCTAAACTTTTTGTTGCTTCTCGATGTTTAATTTGACTAGTTTTCGGAGACTTATTCTCCGAAAAGTGAAACATTTATTTTGTGCAAGTTGTTAGATCGATCCCTCGATCTCGAGCGATAGCATTATATAAATTCTTTGTACCCCTTTTTAAGAATATTTGGCAAACGTAGTAACGTTAATTTTTGAATATTTACAATTTATATGTAGAAGAAGTGCAGAAAGCTAAAATTTTTAAACAATATGTCTTACAACTTTGAAAAATACGTAAAAACGGCTTACTGAAATTACACGCGTGCAGTATATTTGATTACCCGTTATGGTAAGTAAGTCTATACAATGACAGCTAAAGTTATACTGGCCATTGAAAAAACCATGGTCGAAATCCGACCACCACGCGATTTCTAGTATAAATTAATACGTGAGAAAAATTATTTGTATGCATTTTTTGAGCAAACGCGCAAGGTTTATACCTTAAGATATAAGAATGTGAAAACTTAGAGTTTATATGTAGAAGAAATGCAGAAAGTTAAAACATTTAATTAATATATGCTATAAAGTTAAAGATTATGTAAAAACGGCTACACAAAGTTATAAGGGTTCAGTATATATTTTGACCTGGCATGGTACAAAAGTCTATGACAGTTCAAGTTATACTGTTTATGAAAGAAGATATTCAAAATGGTCGAAATTCGACCGCCACGAGCCAGGCGATCTCTAGTCCATATAGAAACAGAGAAAACAGTTCAGTAGCTTCTTCTCCTATAACCATTTTTCTTTATTTTTTTCTGTTTAGTAGTTATTTAGTGTCAATAAATAAAATGGAAAACCCCTCGATAATTGCGCGACTTGGTGTACTTAAACAACAATCATTACAACATTCATTCATTATATACAGTAAATACCTGGAACCGAAGTATTAACACCATCACTGCTGAAAGGATCGGGAGGTTTCTAGAAGCCATTAGTCTAAGCAGTAAACTGTAAAGCAAAAAGTGCGCTACAAAAGACCAAAAATGGTCGAGGTGGCACTAGGCACTTAAAACAATAATAATAAAGTACCTGGAAGATCGAACTTCGCTCAGTAACTTTTTGTAAAATCAACATTTTTTTTACACGTTTTATAGAAAATACAACAATGCAGTTGAACTTAACATGCTGAACTTAGCATGACCTTTATCTGTATACAAAATGTCCTCAAAATCGTTAGAGCCGTTTCCGAGATACCCGATATATAAATACATACATACAAGAATTGCTCGTTTAAAGTAATAAGATTGTGTAATATTAACCTTTGTTTGTGTTTCGCAATACAGACTGTCATAATATTAATGTGAATATATTATATTAGAGTCTATATTGAAGCTGGACTGGCGTAAATTGAATCTCAGCCTTACCCATTAGATAATAAACATAAAGGTAGACACAAGTTATGGTTTCATTCGTATTAAGTAAGTATTAGTTAGTATATTTCTAGGTCATCTGTAGATTACTATCGTACTCGCCTATTTGTTGTGTAAGGGCGTGGAACCTACATGACGTAATCAGAGCGCTTGTTCTACTATATCGCTAGTATAGTAATGAATTAATACTTTAAAATTCTAATCTCTTGAATTCCAACCACAAATCTGCACCAAACAGTGATCAAAACAGTGATCTGTTTTACTACAATAAAAACTCGTTTACTACAAGCAGATCTAATCATATTATATTTGATATTTAAATCTTCATGCACAATATGTACAAAGGTAATACTTACTTACTTAATGCCATGGCATTCTCTACCAGTCAACATTGGGGTGGTGTAGAAATCTTATAGATAAGGTAGGTGCACAGAAATCACATTAGAAATTATCAACAATAATCTGTAAAATCAATACAAGTTACACACAGTACACAAACATGAGCACACACTATTATTTACATAATAAATATAATAAAATAATAATACATACTCAGATCAACACATACACATCTGTTATCTAGTTAATATACGATGATCAATTGTTCAACTTAGTTGAGAAACGTGTCGGTCGTAATCGGTCTACCTCGTGGTAAGCGCTTATCGGAGTTTTCTTTAGAGTGTACGTATACTACACCAAACGGGAGATTCATTTTCTACAGCACCTTCTTTCTTTCAAGCAGATAAGGTACATTTTCCCGCCGAGATTCCATTGAATTTAGTAATAAACGTCCACATTATGTTAATTGGATCTGGTAAACACTCTGTATTTTGAGATCAGTAGTCACCATTGCCAACACTGAATTTAAATATCAGCTAATGATAAAACTCGTTTCAGTAATGCCTTCGTGTCAATAATGCAATTGTGAATTAGCGCTTTAATTAACAAATTGCCATATAAATTGGCTAGTGTTCAATAACTGGAACCGTAAACTAGAATATCCATATATCAACCATATATACATGTGTATTTTGTGTAGTGTTGTAGTGTGCCGTGTGTGCGTACCGGCGCGATCGTACGTGTCCAATTGATACCAACCTACACAATTAGCAGTGCTTTCATACCCTTTGTGAATTCTTGATTATCAGCATGCATGGCATTTTGTATGCATACAGCATATGCTTTTGTCATAATTTCAGATCGCTAATTGAAGTTACTTTTTTATATACATATTGCATTTTTATACCATTAAAAGGACTGATGATGGCGACTTCTTGTGTTTTCTTTTTATTCCCTGATCCGGTAACCGGTAACCGGACTGCTGATAAACATACGTATATATTTCTAAATACATACATATTAAAGATAAATTACACCCTGGGTGTCTCTGAGTGGGAATCGAACCCACGACCTCTGGCTCAGCAGTCAGGATCACTAACCACTAGACCAACAGACCAGTTAAAGTTCTGGTTATTCTAATCAATAATCAAGGGTAATACTAACTTTTAAACTTTCACATTCCATGATATAATTATGTATTTACACGGGAATTAACGCGATCACGAAATAGGTTTTACATACCTTTGAATTGCCTGACGTTTCGACCAGGTACCATTGGCCGTGGTCACAGGCTGACTCAGTCAGTCAGTCAGAGGTATATAATACCTATTTGTGATGGCGTCAATTCCCGTGTAAATACATACATAATTAAACCAAGGGTCACTTGAAAGAGAGGCACCTCAAATCATAACACAAGTAAAGCACATGTACATACTACTATGGGACAGATCTTCAGCCTGTAAGTTCAACCAGAACCCGATTTAGGTAATGTAAACAATAACAATTATGTATACCTACAGTAGGTACAGTTATTTAATAGATAAAAAGAAAAATAACAACATAAAATATTAATTAAACAGTGGTCCTCGTGCTAGGAAAATCCTGTGAATCGGGGAATATTGTTCCGTGTTCATGTGCCTAAAGGCTTTACTATACACGGACTACTTCAATTTCTTTCTCGCCCACTTACATATGACCCATTTCATTGAAATGTTCTATACACTTGTAAAGAACTGATGACAATAAATGTTAAAAATAAATTGAAAAATCTTTATAAAACATGCTACAATGAACCAAAACGTTGAAAAAATTACTCGGGGATCGGGACTTCGGCACAGAATGCCGTAATAAGGAATCTCACAAAGAGATTCTGATTTCAATGATTTTATAATAATAAAATAATAAGGATCGATCAAGCTTTCAGTGGCTATTAATAATAACTACTATAACAAATACCTAAGTTTATTTATTTTTGTTATTTAAAGCATTTTTAAATGCTTGAAAGAACTATAGTTTTTAGTTCAAGAAAGCCTATTTGATAAACTATGTTGTGTATACCCGGTTCATCTATATGTATGTAGAGTCAGTCTTTTGTTTTTACAAGGGGTTCAATTGTTAAGCTAAATATTTGTACTTAAAGCAACTGTTCCAAATATTTTAAGGAACAACAATGTTTGTGGAAAAAGTTTTTTTTCCAATCGAACAAAAAAAGGTAAGTTCCCTAAAGTATGGTATTGATTAGCGGCCGCTGATAGGCGTAATAAATGATAACTTGTTATCAATGTTGTAATTCTCATTCAGGTAAAAATTACCTGCACTTTTTTAGAACTTTACCATCAGAACTAAAAACTTTTATATTACTTTATATTAACTGTAATACTTTCTAATGTTAGCCGAATAAATAATACGTGGCCTAGATTGCCATACAAAGAACAATAAATGCATGGTATAAACTTAATTATATTGGGGACAAGTCTGCACTGGCCTTAGTAATGAAGCAATAAAGCTGTTGATTGCAGCGTATTGCTCTCGTGAGTAAATTGCGTTATCAACATTGAAAGGGTTGAACCACGAGGACACTATATGTATATATGATATTAATCAAGATTATAGGTTCCGTTCGTAACTACGTACGTTCAAAGGTACGTTGTTCGACATAGTTCACCGAAATTGCAGTTGTTAAGTTAGATCGATCGTTTTACTCAGAGCACGTACTTATAACTGTCAAAGTCGGTACCCAAATTTACCTCTGTATACCATAACGGTTTTTACCTCTTCTATGTTATTAGGAAATGTCAGGAAGACCAAAGATAAAACCCTACATGTCCTTTAGATTGCGTTGAATATTTCACTCACACGAGTTCACGGTACTGACGATATAGAACAAAGACAGAATGGCGTAGACAACTCGGTGTTGCAATAATTCTAATATAAATTACACTGAAGGGCAGTTGCAAAAAAAATTTTTTTTAAACTCTCCGTTTACAAGTCGGTCATACCGTTTCAATTTGTAGGGAAACGGAGGTAATAATAGTCGTACTATTATTACCTCCGTAACTCACGGTGAAAATTTATAAATAGTACAAATTTTTTATTTTGGAACTATTCATTCAGTTCTACAGGAAATCCATAAAAACTAACTTAAAAATGATTGGAAGTCAGTTTTAATAGAATAAAGTTCCAAAATAAAAAAATATGTACGTTTTAAAATCTTTAATAACTTGTAAACGGATACTTTTTTCAAAAAAGTCTTTCTTGTCTCTTCTCATTTCTAACTGCATGCATTCACTAGAGTAATGCCCTTTCAGTGATATAAGTATGTTCCATTGGCAAATACATCCTGTAGGTAATGCGTTCATTGTGTATAACTAGCAACCCGCCCTGGCTTTGCACGGGTACAAATTATACACTTAAACCTTCCTCATGAATCACTATGTCTATTAGTGAAAACCGCATGAAAATCCGTGCAGTAATTTTTCAGTTTATCGCGAACAGACAGACAGACAGACGCGGCGGGGGACATTGTTTTAAAATATGTAGTGATGATTTAGGACATATTATATAAAGCTATCTTGAGCTAAAATAGCATAGCTTGTACTGTAAAGTTCTGGAACACGAACATATTTCCTTATTCTAAATATATCATATCATTATATTAATACGTGAAGAGAATTCTTTGTACCCCTTTTTAGGAAATTTTGCGAACGTAGTAACATGAATTTTGGAATATTTACAGTTTATATATAGAAGAAGTACAGAAAGCTAAATTTTTTAAACAATATGTCAACTTTAAAAATTACGTGAAAACGGTTTAATAAAATTTTATACGTTCTGTATATGTGATTACCTGTCATGGTAAATAAGTCTATACAATGACAGCTCAAGTTATACTGGCCAATGAAAAAACCATGGTCGAAATTCGACCACCACGCGATCTCTAGATAAACATGAAACCACGGCTGGAGCATTGCAATATATTCATGCATACAATGTAATGCATACAAATATATCATATTTGTATGCATGAAATCCGCAACCTATGAAGTTGAATGATACACCGTTGCGACACAAATGTAGGTCGTTAAACACATGTATAAAATATATATTGGTATAATTATTAAGGTATTCATTTCAGAAAACTAAACTCGACGTCCGATTGACTTTTATTGCCAATTACAGCTATTGCGGTCACGGTTTGACTGCCTTAAGTGGATTTGAAAATCAGGTAAACAAAAAACAAATTATTTTTTTAAATAATACTGCTATTGAGGCTTGATTAAAATGATGATTAAAATGTAATGACCAGGGTTTGGGCGTCACCGCGATCTCCACGCGAGTGTATCGTTTCTTGCGGGCTGCTCAGTTCCCTATGTGGCGTTGCTCCCAATTTCTGTCTCCATCCCTTACTACCCTATGAATAATTAATAATTCAAAAAAGCAGAGTAAGTTTCCATAGTGGCTCTTCGGACTAGTGGCTATTAGACGCAGACAGAAATCCATCCTTTCATTGCCCTTTTTTTATTCAAGTCGCCAAAGCCTGGAATGAACTGCCTGCGTTTATTTTTTCAGATAAATATTATAGTTCTGAACCATTCAAGAGTAGAGTGAATAAGTTTCTTTTGGATAGGCGTGTAGACAAAGATGGCTTCGTTTTCATCGTTGCGTTCCATCAAGTGAGGACAAACGCCTATTGCAATTATCAATAATAATTAAAAATAATAATGAGTTATTTAGAAAAATAAGCGATTAATATCAGCCATTATAAAGCTATAATATATATATTTTTAAATGTTATAGGGGGCAAACGAGCAGACGGGTCACCTGATGGTAAATGAATACGCCACCCCATGGCACCTGCAACTCAAAGAGTCACAAACGCGTTGCCGGCCTTTAAGGTGGAAGAGGGGGAGAGAGGCAGAGGGAAGGGTTAGGGCCTCCGGTAACCTCACTCACTCGGCGAAAAGCAATGTAATCATAGCTTCACTGCCGGTTTTATGTGAGGCCGTGGTATCACTCCGGTCGAGCCGGGCCCATACGTGCCGAAGCATGGCTCTCCCACGGTAAAATAGTAATAAAAAAGTTTTTGTTTGAGCATGACCTAATAAACAAATACATCATTGTTGACGAAACCTTTTTGTTATATTACAGACTTTAAAGCTTATCATTAAATCAGTAGTAGCTAAGCCAGTAATCGACTAATGGACTGAAATAAAGCCTAAATATAAATTATATGGTTAGGTCAAGTTATACATTGCACATATTACATTTAACACACGACGACACGTTACATACCATTGCAATCAATAAGCGAAAGCGAAATGTAATTTCGATAAAGAACCACGCTCATAAATATTTACATTCTAAGTAATAAATAAGAAAAGAAATATACTTTTAATAAAACAAAACCTCAGTAATTACGAAAAAGGCATTACGAAGTAAACCATGACAGAAAAAATGCACAAACCTTTCATTTTAAGCGGGCAGGTTTAAATCCTTTACTCCACGTGCGTAACTGATTTTTGAAAACCAGATACGAACATGGAATTTTTTTCTTGTTCGATAACCAGTTACGAAAATGGAATTTATTTGTCGTTTTCGTAACCATGGTTCATAACCAGCTACGAAAATGGTATTTTTTTTCTCTGTTCATAACCGGTTATTAATTAGGAATATTTTTTTTAAACTTTCGTAGTCGAGTTTCATAACCTGGAAATGTCAAGTTTTTAAAGTTTTCATAACTGAATTGAATGGAATAACCATTCAATTCCTGTCCCTGTGGTATAATTTCCCTAATGATTTTTGACGACGCCGGAAGTATATAGGGTGACTGGTCCATCTGGGTAGTTTTGGCTGGGCGTTGATAGATCATTCAAGACAAAGCCATTTTTAATAGATACTTGCCCTTATAATACATACTAACATCGGTCTCGTTCAATTTTCATGGATGGTACTTTTCGCTCATGTCCGGCACCATTTCAACAAATTTACTCTATTCACGGATACAACAAAGTTGCAAAACAAATAATTCCTTTATTCTTCTCATAATCGGAGACAAGAATAGTGTCCGGTAGAAGTCAATGGCCACGCTCCGTATTATTTCCAATCAAAAATGCATGCAGCTGAAGAAATGTAAGTGTGTATTGCCTTGAGCTTACCGCGCTATAACTCATACTCATCATTGTCGATAGTAAGGTTTCTGGGGTTAACAATTTGTTTTATTTAAGTATTTCTTGCTCGATATGAATAATGCCAAGCACAAGTGCCTAAAACATATGAAAAATCGTTTTAATGTTTGACCTGGAAACAAAATTACATTTTCTGGTCGTAAAAATAAAATGTATGTTTTAATGCCTTAGTTGAACGAGAGGCAGTTACAAGAAACTTTTTGTCCATGTTTGCTTAAAGTATTTTTAACCGCCTTCTCTCAGCGAATTTATTGTGCTGTTTTATACGCTTTTTATTTTATTGTATCTGTCAAGATACTGCGTGAATGGCGTCATCCTAGATTTATCTTTTTTAAGCAGTCTAACTTTTGTCTTGCAAAGTAACATGTTGAGTGTAGAGGAAGTTGCTAAGACAAGAAAATAAATACTTTGGGTATTTTTTTTTTAATTTTCACTTTCGTCATCGCGTATAATAAGCACAATGTAGTCCACCTACATATAAACGTGACTAAAGTTTTTACACGCAAAAATACACCTAAACATATGAACCTCCAGGTTGGCATTACTGCAGAGTGTCGTATGTACTGTCGTTTCGCCGGTATAGTCCACGATGTTCACCTGGCTGATATCACCCGGGTGAATAAAGTAGATTTTTTGGTTTCCTCATTTCACCTTGGTTCTTCCAAGGTGGTTCCTTTACCTAGGTGATATCTTCCAGGTGAAATAATTCGAAATAAGGGGTCACCCTGCGTCGCAAACGGTCTGTGTGTCGCGATATTTGGCGTTAACTAAGAAACCACACCTCCTGCGACTAAATCGTCTGATTGCACTCCAGACTGTCTGGATTAAGCACTATATTTTGATGTAATATGATTGTTTACTCTCAGTCAGCAACCGAGTTTATCAACGGAATGAGCCAGGTAGGGTTGGGCGTGTGAGTCGATTTCTACATTATTTATAGGATTTTGGCTTTCAGCTTTTATTAAACATTACGGATAAAATATTTGGTTTTCGCCACGTTCTTACGTACTGCATATAGATACATAAACAAATTTTATGGAAAGTGTTCATAAACACTGAATAATTGCAATCTCCATACGAATCTAATAAAACGGATTTTATTAGATGCGTTTGAGATTGTAAATAATTTCATAGAACTCACTAAAAGTGGCAGCTCTCATCAAGTTATTGTTACTATATTATTCTCTTTATTCATCTTTTACCATATAAATTACATTTTTAAATATGTACACAAAAAATATATATTTAAAAATATAAAAAATAGTAGACCACCGACATCGGGTACAGGGACCAAGATACCGGTGGTTAGGGCTCCAAAGACAGGAACCTCCTCACTATACGGGCCGTGTCGAGAAGAACTGCCTTCTGCATCAGTCCCTTGATCCAACCGTCTAACGCGAGCCTCTTAAGGTGTTGATCGAGGCTCTTGGCTATTAATCCATGAGCCGATATGACAATCGGAACAATGATCGCCGATTCGACATTCCACATATCGACAATCTCGTATATTATTTATTATTATTATTAGTCATGGTCGTCCCACTGCGGGGCAAAGACCTCCCTACCCTCCTTCCACTCCTTACGGTTCAAAGCTTTCGGCCGCCAATCTTCCCAAAAGCATCCAGTTCATCCCGCCATCTCTTAATGGGCCTGCCACGACGTCGTTTAATGTTGCGTAGGCATTGTTACTAATAAAAGTATTAAAATATGAGGTTGCAATATCAGGAACTTCATCTATTAGATGATATATTTTTTTAAAGAAAATTTATATTTTTGTAATTAATTCAATCTACACGAACTTGAAACTTTCCTATGGACAATATTCGATTAAAATCATCGATTATTCGACTATCACTTTAATTTATTTTGACCTTTACTTTGTTATAAATATTATCATTTAGTATCCAGTTACACATTCATTATTATGATGATAAATAGCCCTCGGTTTAAACTCGACAAATTGTGGTTTGTCTAGTCTGTATACCGCTGACATTTCACATACTCGTAATCGCGTATAAATACACATTGACCCACATTGGAACGATTGTGTTTACCGTGTAAAGCGATTATCATTTTATTAAACATGGAGTGCTTAGTTGACATAATTGGCGTAAATGACCACACGTACATATACTCTAATATCAGTAATAACTGAGCAGAATTATACCGGGCTTACTTTGCGGTGTAATAATTTGAATAAACCTATGTCGGACAATCACCAGATACTGTTAGCGTCATTAATATGTGGCAACACTGACAACCATACAGCGTTATACGAAATAATGATCGATAATTTATCAATGTAAAAAGCGCTCTCAGGTGTAATGGATGGTGCGACCTCTAAGGGGTCATCCACAAATTACGTCACAAATTTAATGATTTTTGGACCTCCCCGTCCTTGTCACAGGTGGTCACATTTGTGGAAATGGTGTGACGTCAAATATTTTGCAATTTTACACCCAGAACTGAAACGAGCAGTTCTAAAATTATTTTTTTAGTACAAGTGTAGTAGCGTATGCAGGTAGTCTTTCGTTTACAGGTAATGTTTTGTGTTTAATACTTTAGATTTTGACATGGACGTCACGATGCTTATGACCCCTTGTCACACAATGTCACACTTCGTTGACACCCCTCCCCCCTTAACGTGTGACGTAATTTATGGATGTCCCCTAGGTGGGTACATTCATCTTATACCGCGCGATTAATATTGAACTTAATTCAGTTTTGCTGCGACCTATATTATGTTCTATTCGATGAAATACATAGAAATATTTATTTAAAATGGATTAAAAAATGAAGATACGAGCAATACCTAGTGTTATCTAACCACAGTCTTCTCCAGTGGGGTGGCTCTAATTTAAGTAAAAATTATTAATTTTAAGGTCTAAAAAGAAAATGAACTTTAAAAACAGTAACTTGGCCTCGGTTTTCGGTGCCTAGACGGCAAGTTCTTCAAGTTTTATTAAATTACCATTGGAGTTAACCAAAATGCAATTTAATCACATTAGTTCTTAGTCGTATAAAGGTCGCAAACACCTACTTACTCTTATAATTACATCCTTTCAATTTCTCTATACTAATCATGACAGATTCCTACGCACAACAAATAATATTATCCTTCCCTCTCTTTCGCTCATTCATATCTTTGCGATGTGGGTTTTACTGGAAAATCTTGAATTTCAAAATCAGGATAATTGGCAGAATCAACGCTGTAATAATACTATATAATTCTTCGATATGTTAATTGTGTATGTATTAAGCTTTATTTATATATTAATAATTTACATATTTATTTTGGTAAATTATCATTTTATTGTACTATCTAATGCTTTTTCTTTTTTAATTTCTGCTACACCCATGGTTGACGTGTAAAAAATATTTTGAGCATTAAGTCTGCAAATCAATATGAATTTTAATAAATATACATATACATTGTTTTTGGTCTTCATACACCTACACATACACGTAGGTATCATATATTTTAAACTAGCGACGCCCCGTGGTTTCACATGCGTAAGTCCCGATCCCGTGGGAATGTCGGGATAAAAAGTAGCCTATATGTTAATCCAGGTCTCCAGCCATCTACATACCAAGTTTCATCGCAATCGGTTCAGTAGTTTGGCGTGAAAGAGTAACAAACATCCATCCATACAAATTTTCGCATTTATAATATTAGTGGGATTAAATAAACGCTACTATTGTTATAAACCGAGGATTAACTATATTATATTAAATAAATATGCAAAGTTCAGCGAAGTGCCTGTCTTTGTGCAAAATTATAATGTGTAGTTGGACTTGGAGCTGAAACAATTAGTAGCGAACAATGATATTACCGCACTCCGACTTTAATTACATACAAACCGAGTTATCCTGACCCATACCATATCTATTTTCGTTTCATTGTATTATTATAACAGTTCGTAGACATTATGGTACTATAAATGTACCTAGTATTATTTTCGAAATAAATGATTTTTGAATTACGACAATAAAAAGAGTTAAATTCTATTGTACGTAGTAATGAGAATTAATGTTTCTATTGCGTATTTATAAGTCGATAGTAACTATTTCTACATCGGTATAAATAGCCTATCGCCTATAGTTATGCAAAGTTGTATTTAATTGTATTTGCAACAAATAACATCAAATTGTTGAAATTCAAGTTTAAACTAAGTAATTACCAAATGAAAGATGATACACGTTAGAGACATTAGACTCGGCACTTGAGTCCTCAGGAACATTTATAATATTTTTTGTGGATAATATATTAAACGTGGTTAATATAATTTATTTAATTGGTTCAGTATTTTAACTAAAATTAACGTTTTACTTTTTTTTAATGATTAAGACTTTCTCTTATATTATAATCGATTGTTATTTTTAATCGAGTCATTAATGTGTTAGGGCAACACTAATTGACTACCTATCGAGCTGTCAAATTGAAAATAAATGAATGGGCAGAGTAATCAGAGTATAGTTGACAGCGCGTCTAAGTCATAAACTTAGTATACTAAGTTTATGGTCTAAGTAATAATTTCGCACGATGACTTAACAGCAGATTACTGCCTGTATCCCCAACGTGGGGATACAATATACAAAATGTAGCTTCCTTAAAAACCTTTTGCACCCTCTCCTTCTTTAAAAATCATAACGCTTTCCCATCGTCTCGCTACCGTCAAGATCTGCAAGAAAATCCTAACTATCCCTTATTTTGCCATTATCGGAATCGTTAGATATAATAAGAGTAAAAATATTAATTTATTCACAAAAACAAAAATACAATAATGCCCATGTTTGAATGTTCAACTAAACTTAATGTTGCAATAAATAAAGCAATTGAGGGTCCACCATACCAAGTTTTTTATTTTCCTGATCTGGATGTTACCTTGTAACTACATCTGTCTCCCTAAGTGCTCATATTTTTACAAGATACATTACTGCGTACTTGGAATACGAACCTACATATTTTATCTGCAAGCACAGGCATTTGTACTATTTTGGTATTATTTATGATGCAAATTTATCAAAGATTTTAAGGTTCCATAGGTAAAAGGTATAATTAAGAAAGAAAGATTTAGAAAGATTTAATAACAGACGAAAATTTTAATCCTTAAAACAATTACACCTAAAAAACATATTATTATCTTTGACATCAATATAATTAAAACATTCATCAGTTATCATATAAAGCAAGAACGAGAAATCAAATTATTTTTCTCAAAATGGTCGTCCACTAATCATGTTCGAAAAAAAAACTTTTGGATTCCATTGGTTAATCCTAATTCATGTAAAATTTTGCTCGTATTTATTTTAATATGTAAAATACTAGTTAAACCTTGCAATCCATTAGTATATTTTAGTCTATTTTGTTTTGGTTAGTTTATTTTTATTTAGTAGATTTAAAAAAAATTTAGAATATATGAAAAGGCATTACGAATTTTGTGGAAATTTCTTACTTTTCGAGATTTTGCAAATTGTTTAAGATTTTTTATGTCATAAAATGTATTTGTTATGAAATTGTTTATACTTGAAATCCCGGTAAAACTGAACCTATGCTGTTTACTTTCAATAAATATTAAATTCGTTTTCGTAAGTCATGTCAGTAAGGGCCTTTTGGTGTACTGAGGTACTACAGTGTGAATTATTATTATTCGATAAGTAGATGAATGAAGGTTGATGTTGGCTCGAATCTTATGTTAGAAAAAGGAATAAGTATTTATTCCTGTTCTCTCTCAATACGTTTCACGCCGCGCCACGTTTATACATTACTCGATGCTCCGTATTCCATTAAACAGGATTACTTTAAATAAATTGTGTGGAATTCAATCTACATTGCACTGGTTAATGTTTTCCCTAGCTACCTACTTTGCTAAATGAGTACCTACATGGGTTCCCACTACGTGCAAGTGGACATAATGTAGTTAAGTGCACACAAACTTTCAAAGCTTGGTCATTACTCCTTAAGGCCACGAAAGGACATTTAGAAGCCTTTTTTAACTGATTGAATTGTTGAAGATTTTGTTGTTACATATACGCCGTCCTATAAAAGACTTGTTTATTTTCAAGAGTCGGCCTGTATTTTGGTACAGGTAGGGTATAATTACTGCGTTTGTTTAGAATATATACGTGAAGAAAATTCTTTGTACACATTTTTAAGGAAATTTTGCTAACGGAGGTACGTGAAATTTACAATACCTTCTTAAAGTTTTTAAAATGAAGAGGTGCAGAAAGCTAAAACTTTTATCGCGCCTTAACTACAAAATATTTCGTTATAAAATTTTGTTTACATGTTCTCAGGGGCACAAAAAAGGACATAGGATACCTTTTATCCAGAATAAAAGTATTGTTCCCGAGGGATTAAAAAAAAAATGACACGCCATTTACACGAGCGAAGTCACAAGTTCACAACAAATAAATTATAGTTTCTTTTTTTTCAAAACATAGGACAGTTTTTATATGCAATGGCAGTGGCATGCCAATATACATTGGCATGCTACTCTCAGTGTGTTAGTTTCTTCAAACTTTTGCCTCATTGAATGTCTACGACTTAAATTATAAATAACTCGAATAACCCTCGTCGGCAGCACAAAGATGGGTTGAATGTAGGCAGCATTCCCTTACAATAGAATACCGTACGACGTAGCACGATGAAAATAGATAGGGTACATTTGCTTTGTAGTTTCTACTTCAGCCTGTTGTCGTTTTTTTTTGACAATGACCAACTATGGGTCGAGGGGCTTTCGGGACCGGGACCGCGGTCCCAGATTCCACCTTTTAATAAAATATTTATTTTTCAATGGTATGTTGGGACCACAAATAAAAAACAAAGTTCCTGTCTTGGGAAAATACGGTCAACAGATTTTTTTGTCAGAAAATGTTTTATTTATTTTTATATATCGTATACATTATTTTCATTATTTTTTTTTTATGGAATATGGTTAAACGAGCCGACGGGTCACTTATGGTCCTCCCAATGATACGATTATGTGTAATTTTAGGTCTTTTTATTTATTACTGTATCGAATACTCACTATAAAACAGTGTTGTGGCGACTTCCACATATAGCAAAACATACTTCGACATCATCTAGCGAGAACGAGCTGAACTACGTCGTAACTACTGATCCTGCATCGCGCTATGAAAGTTCTCGTGCCAATTAGTACTACTCAACATCAACCGTTAGGCCGCGGTCCGCCAGGCATGATCACCTCGCCTGGTAGGAAGATCCTCCCTTTTTGTTTGACGGACAAGGCAAACGTTCCTCTACAGTGTTCGTTATATAAAACACTCCCCCTCTCTTTCTCTTCTAACTTTACGATTTCCTAATTCCACTTTAACTAATTTTGCCTGTTGTTAGCGAATAGATAATAGTTATTACATTTAGAAGTTTTCTTTTTGTAGATCCTGAAATAAATAGAGGCTGTCACAACACTGCAAACACATTTGTAAGCTTGAAAAATTAAGATCGATTCGTATCAAAAGAACCATATATATATATATATATATATATATATATATATATTCATAACAAAGAAAAAGAATACCGATCCCACGACTGTCTATTTATTGAGAGAATTCAGCCTCAAAAGGAGACTTAGCCTGTTGGCAAATGATCCTATCTATCTATCTTTTTACCTTTAACCGAGAAATTCTTGTATATATTATTATTATTTAAATAATGCACTAGCAGATCCTTGATCTGATGCATGCATATCGCTGCACTTGTGTTTAAGTTCGTTTTTTTAAGAGTTCATCAAGTCTATTTTTTAAATTTTATATGTAAACTAGCTGTGCCCGCGGCTTTGCCCGCGTAGAAATCAGTTTGTGACTGTAAGTTTTATTGCAGAAAAATACTGCCTATGAGGCGGTAAACCTGCCTTTCCGACCTTAAAAGTGGGCATGAAGTTTCCTCCCTTAATTTCTTAACTTATTTTATTCCCAAACGCAGTCATCTGAAAGAGACTATTGCACCTACGAACATTTTTCAAAAAATGTGTTGAAAATGGACGAATGTCGGTCAAAAGATTTTGTATTGGTAGTATATGGTAGTTCATAAATATTGGAAACAGTAAACACCGCTCGCTTCATCTATCCATTTTTGTATGGCACTTAAGGCAAATCTTACTCATTCTTCCAAATTTACAGTAGCTTAGATCGTAACTGAAAGCCGACCTATTACTGTGAGCTAAAATTCTACTGCGCGCTCTAAGATGTCATCACTTGTTGTCTTTCTCTTTGTACCGCTGTGAACGGGCGGCCGGTGCTCGATTCGCAATATCCTAAAATTTTGTGCAGTGGAACGTTGTGACGGCTCAATGCTAGATTCCTTACGCGTGTTTGCGAGGTCCTAATATTTTGTGCAGGGAGGCGTTGCGGGCGCTGAATGCTCGATTCCCTCACGCGAACCTGTGACGTTCTAACATTTTGTGCGCTTATTCGCTGCGAACGTTCGACGCTAGACTCTCCTCCTTCCTTTCAATCGAATGTTCAATTTTTCTTACGAAAAAGCAGTATTTTGCTCCGCAATCACGGCGCAGGGACCCGTCAGCAGAACGCGCGATCAAGCGCCACTCTGATTTTATACATATCAACGATTATATATATTTTTCATTATCTCCTCAACAATGGGTCCAAATAAGTTGCTGTAAGTGACAAAGTTTATCTACACAAGATAATCTTGATGGTAAAATAACTTTTTAAATTCAAAACTTGTTTGAGCATTTTTGGGTTGTGTAAAAAGCACTAAACTCGCTTGTACGTCACGCTTAGATACATATTTACAAATATATGTATATAACACGTCGTTGTGCAATTGCGGGATGGGGAAAAAGTATTGGACTCGCATGACCGTCCCGCTCAGATACACATATACTGATGTGTGTTTATAACACACGTCTCACTCGCTCTTGTTCTCTAGACGTAGACGTAGGTTCAGTGTAATAATAACGCACGTTTATTTTGATACAAAGGTGCTATAATTTTCGAATATTATTTATTTTAAAAATTGTACCTAATTTGGATAGCTATATAGTTATTGTGCAATAAAGTAAATTTGATAATGTTGAGAATGTTAAAAATTATATAAGTACAAAACAGTAGTATCAGAAAAAAATACTAAAAATAAACTAATATTAAGTGTTGGAATAAATTCTTGCAACAAAGAGCATAATCGCAATTTATAATTAAAATATATCGATATGACAGAATTCTATTAAGAAGGCTTCAACGATTAAAATTGAGTTACGTTGAAGCATATATGTATATTTTATTATAATATAGTAGGTATACAAAAGTTATTTTGTTTATTTATTAAATGAACACTTTAGGATGTGAATGAATTCGGTTCTGGCTGGCCGTTGTGGTCGCAGTTCTAATCTAACCTAAACCCAGCATATATGTACGCTCAGTGGAATGAAATTTGGTGGTGGATACATATATTATTGAAAGGAAGTTAGAAATCAATTTTAGAAATTCCATTGTTACTTTTGATAATTTAGTGTGCAAGTCAGTATTTTTGTTATACAACATAAATTTTTGTTTTAAAAATAGTATATCTGTTGGGTCAACTAGATGATAAAAAGGTAATCTTATTTTAACTAATTTTAAATATTTTTTGGTTGAATATATTCAGATACTCAAAAAAGATTATTTGCTGAGTAGCCATTTTTCTGGTATACAGTAAATTAATTAGTGGAGACTTGGTTAGCTTAAATTGAAAATAGAAGCGCTGTAAAAAAATCCCATGTTTAAGTACCTACTCAATTACATAAAATTTTATAAAATTGGTTTGTATTTATACATTTCTTTGTACCTATTATTTAGATAATAATCATTCTTTTTGTGAAAATGTGAAAATTTTATTACTACGTATTTTTATTAACACGTTGATAAAAATAATTTAAAAAAAAAAATATTTCTTATAAACCCAAAAATAATGTTGAGGTTTTTTGGTAGGGACAAAAGTTATGGGTTCGCGTCACGGTTATGCTAATGTGACACGTCGTTTTAAGTTTTCCCTTTTTTCGGCAGCCCCATTACACTCGGACACATTTTCCATACATTTTCGATCAGTTTTTACTCGGACACATTTTCCATACATTTTCGATCAAATTTTTAAAAAACTATTTTACAAAATTATCTTAACACCTTTATTTTATTTACAATGATTTGTAACTGGTTTGTGACTGGTGTGTGACTGGTTTGTGACTGCCCGATACTCCCTGATACTGCCTGATACTGCCTGCCTGACTGACTGATACTCTTTCGATCTCGCCATAAAAATATATTTTTTTAAATATATTACACTCGGACATATTTTCCATACATTTTCGATCAGTTTTTAAATATATTACAGTTCGACACATTTTCCATACATTTTTGATCAGGGTCCACGTTACCATATTAAACTCGGACGCATTTTCCAAACACTTTCGATCAGGGTCCACGTGACCCTGAATTCTGACGCTTTTTTAACATTTTTTATCCATCTCAAAAAGTGCCCAACGCCGCTAAAGAAGTTTTCACTTCAATAATTACCATTTATTTTAACGTTATAAGTATTGTATTGTTAGTATTACGTGGGACCAACAGATGTTGCTACGTGATGTTTACAATTTTTTTGAAAACTTTGAATTATTTTTTCTATGGATAGATAGAACCAATTGTGATCAATAGAATACTAAATGTTACACCGAATTACACACAATACTTGTGCATAATACGTTTCCGGGATTACTTTGTACTTTTTACGCGAAGCCAACAAACAGACAAACTCCACGTTTATAGGTTTATTATACATCTAGATATACAGTCCTGAATTTCGGGATAAAAAGTATCCTATGTCCTACCTCGTAGTATGAACTCAAATCAGGCCAAGTTTCATTTGACTCCGTTCAGTAGTTTCAGCGTGATGCTCAGCCATGATATAGACAGACAGAAAGACAGAAAGACAGACAGACAGACAAAAATGAAAAAAAAAATAGTTTTGGCTTCAGTATCGATCATAGAGTGCCCCCCAATTTCTTTTTCAAAATATCTTCAATGTACAGAATTGGACTTGCTACATTTTTATTTTAAGTATAGGAAACGGCTCCAACGATTTTGATGAAATTTTGTAAACAGATACAGTTTTCCATTTTAAGTTCAACTGCATATTGGATTTCCTGTAAAAATGCAATTTTACAAAAAAATAAATAAAATACGATTTTTGTATTAAAGTTGCGAGAGTCTGTGTGCAAACACAATAACCTTTATTTGAAACTAATACAGGATACCCTAAACTCTAGTATAGCTTTTATTTAAAAAAATCTGACTTGTAAAAATTGCCATTCTCCCAGTGAAAGCAGATAAAAACGGTTGGATGGACTTCAAGCGAGCACTTACATCATATGGAATAATGAAGCATTTTCCTGAAACGAGCACTATCCCAACGTTATCGCCATACGGGTACTCTGATATCATACTTACTAAAGATGTAAGAGGTTGTGGAAAGGAATTCTAGCATGCAATGGATGCAGGACGACTTATAGTAGGTATACATATGAAAGACCAAATCTCTAAAACATAATTAAAGACTTAAAAAAAATGTTATTTTATTGTTATTCATGAAAGTCAAGTCAGTGGTTGTTTTTTTTTCGGTTTCTTAGAAACTAAGTTACAGGAATTCCCTTATGTTTGAAACAACTCATGGAAGGAATGTCTCTGGCGATATCCTGCGGTACTGCAAAACCAGCATAATTTTTTTTTTACGTTCGGCACCCCTGGGTTAACTCCATAAAGCAATAATGACACCCCTGGTGTTGCAAGCTTCGATAGGCTGGTGAATCTTTTCCAATTCCATAGTGGTGAAAAAAATAGGTGTATAAATGTTGACATACAAAGATTCAGTAGCAGTTATTTCGAAGTTCTTTTGTGATGTACTTACCTATTCGCTGTATGGGGTGTTATCGATTTGGAAATTGACCAAAAATACTATGTGGATGTTTTAAGTGGACTATTAGACTTTCCTTGATCTCTAAGATTCAAATACGACTATTGGTAGTTAGTCTGCTATTCGTTTCGAAGTATTACCCCATATTGATAACGTTACACCTAAACCCAACATTGGAACGTAGTTCGATACAAATGCCATGGAAATTGGATTTAGAAATTTGCAATTCCGAATATCGAATATATGTGGCTCTATGTTCGGCAAGGTGGCGGCCACGTTCACTGAACATGTCTCCCAAAGCGAGAGCACACTGGAAATATATGAGAATATTTGATTTTATTAACTACGTTTAGAACGTTTCACGATATACGTGAAAAAAGATTTGATAACTCATTTAGGTATTAACAAATGAAACGATTCTGAAGTCTAAGTTTGAAAGTTTCTATAAGTGTCTTTATACAAAACTGGTAAAGACAAAATAGTTCAGAACCATCTTCTTATCTATTTGTCAACCAATTTTGTTTAGTAGCCGTTGACGAGCTTAAGTGTTATCAATAAAAAAATAAAAATGTTTTTTTTTTTTCAAATAATGATATGGTCGAATTTTGAGCACTTAGCTTACTTAGAGTTGTTAAAGAGCAACTATATTTATTCTTCTGTTGGAGGGCTATGCTTCGGCATGTATGGGCCGCCTCGACCGGAGCGATACCACGGCCTCACAGAAATCAGCAGTGAAGCAATGCTTCGTGTGTTTCGCCGAGTGAGTGAGGTTATCGGAAGCCCTAACCCTCCCCTCTATTACCCCCTCTTCTACCGTTCTACCCCTACTCTCACCTTAAAGGCTGGCAACGCACTTGTGACTCTTGAGTTGCAGGTGCCCATGGGCGGCGGTAGTCCCTTGCCATCAGGTGACCCGTCTGCTCGTTTGCCACTATACCAAAAAAAAAATGAAATTTACATATGTAAACAGATTTTTTTTGATTTGTACATTTGTAAAAAAATTTTAAACATTCAAATACACTCAGTATTGAACAACTGAATATAATTTAAAAAATTAAATAGTTCGTCGATTATTTTTGGAATTGGTGAATTTATTTGTGGTCACATTCGCCGAATAATGAGATTCGTGAAGCTCGTTTGTTAACTGCGGTCATTAGAAAAAAACCTTGGCAGTCATTGAAGAAAACCGACGAGTTTCTTATGAAAAACATAATTTTATATTGAAAGTTTTGGAGGAACGTCTAAGAGAGGAAACTTTGTTAGCGCCGGAAACTGCACACGTGTGTATCAGTGCAAAGGAATGTTGCTGACGTACAACCATACGCACCCAAACACTGTTTATGACATTGTAACAAGAGACAAAACTTGAGTTTCTTGCTATAAACTAAGAGCAATATTGTAGTGACTTATTATTTTTTGAGGCAGCAGGAATATGAATCTTCTGTCACTTTATTTTCAAACTGCGGTGTAGAACCGCAACTTTTCTTATAAAAGAGGCCGTGTATGCACTCTGTGCAATTAGTTTCAGTAGCAGTGCTGTTAGAACCATATACTTATTATACTATCGTAAGTTAGAACTTTGTTTTGCGTTTTTACCCGATGTTCCCACAAAAGTACGACCGGAGAGTTACGTACTCGAGAAGGTACCAGGTAAGGTAATTTAAAAAAAAAATATATAAAACATAAAATGTCTGTAATTTTATGGCTTTTTTACTACTGGAGTTTGTGACCGTTATCAAACATGCGCCTCGGGTGCGATACGAAGTGCCCAATAAATCAAATAAAGTCTCATATTTGGTTTTTTGAACTCTTTTCGAGTTTAAGTTAAACAAAATTTGTCTAATTTTATTTCAAAATTACAGAGACAGATTGGGAATATTAGCATATTGTTGCCAGGGATACTTTTAAATACGTTAATTTACTAAAAATGATCGCAAGCACACTAAGAAAATTGATTTGGTATTCAATATTAGGTCCTTAACCACAGAAATCTAAACGTTATTTAGATTTCTGTGTTCTTAACAATGAATATGTGATTAGTGTAAATGTAATGTAAATTTAAATTAATATAATAAATTTATTTTAAAAATTATTTGTTAATTATATTTTTCTAGCATTCTGATTTTATTTCGAAAGCACAGCGTCGAAATCTAAATTTCCGCTCTGGAAATTTAAACTTCAATCTGAGCTTCGGTGTCGATCGGAGACGAAAGTCAATATCAATGCATTGAATGCCGTAGTGGTAGTAGATTATGTCAAACCACGTCACATAGGAGCAGGCTGCAATTTAAGTCATAAAACGACATTTATTCATTTAGGTCAAATTGGAAAGATAAAAAGCTCGGAAAGTGGGATCCTTATAATTGTATGAAAAAATAAATTATTTAACAGTGAACCAAAGACATCCAAATGCAATTTGCACCTGCACCTAATGCAGTTGTACCAAGATTGTAGATTACAACTTATTCTACTTGTGTTTGTTTACCTACTCTTTTTTGTTCTAAACAAGCCTGGCGTAATTACTGCAGAGGTGCTCTGAAGATTTACAAATGATGATGCACAAGTTAGTTGGTAGGTAAGGTAAAACACCCAAGATTTGGCAAATGCCAAATGCCTAATCGCACAAAGCACTACAGATTACGACTGGACATTACGTTATCTACGAGACACTTAACTGGCCTAATTTTTTTAGAAGTTTTGGCATTAGGTAAAAAGATCAGGGTCGATAAGGTGGTGAAAAATACCTTCACAAAGTTTCACAATTTCATACCTTTACAAACCCCAGGATTTTCAGATATACAAGATTTACGGCAGATACGCACAAAAAGCCGCCATAGTTGATATAAAGTCCGAAAAAGCGTGTACTTCCAAAAACTATTCAGCATTGCATTATGCTCCTTTTACAAAAGTTACCGTGACCTGTAAGGAATTGAACGAGACAATGATCCAACTCTGGTCAAGTAAGAAGTAAGCAAAGCCTAATCAAGCATTTATTTACGAATATTTGGATAGATATGGTACCACTTAGATTTATGCCGTGCTCCTATAATCAAGAAACGAT
The DNA here is from genome assembly GCA_963859945.1 of Euplagia quadripunctaria. NCBI lineage: Eukaryota > Metazoa > Arthropoda > Insecta > Lepidoptera > Erebidae > Euplagia > Euplagia quadripunctaria. The sequence goes on along the minus strand of OY982565.1, from coordinate 14,614,016 downwards.
TCGTTTTACTTACGGACGATAAATTTCTTTGAATTTGAATGTGGTTGAAACAGATAGTTCCAAGGTATTTACATATTCAAACCATACCGTCACTTTCCGTTAATGTAATTGTATATCATGGAACGTTGAAGTTTCAAAGTTATTTTAGCCCCGTTTTATTTTTCACTTAATGTTTTAATGTAATTAACCACGTTAAGCTACTTTTAAAACGAATCCAGAATAAAAAAAAAACAGAGCCTAGTTAGTTACATTTGTGAATTTAATGAGATTAGGTGACTTAAAGCTTCCTTTTAAAATTATTTGAAAGGTTTTTTTGGGTGCGAAAAATAAACGGTAATGTGGTGAACATTACCGCACATTACCGTTTATTTTTCGCATAATTTCTAATTACAGCATAAACAAAGACATTTATTGGCTAATCCAGCAGCAAAGTCTTGCTTGCTGCTACTTTAGTGTTAGATTCTATTCATGGCAGACCGTTATTTACGAATAGAGTGTCCCTGATAACGGTAGTACGGGTAACGGTAGGTAAATAATCGAATCTTAAGGTTCATAATATAGATTCGGCAGGGTTGATGTAATAAAAACGTTTTAATTTACTTTTAGTTAGCCCTTGATGTTCTGATGCTATAAGGACGTAATAAAACATGATTATTCATATCAACCCGGTATGTCCTTAAAAAAAAATAGGCAGTCATGGGACTGCCGACAGAAGTGAAAACTTAAACGAAACGACGAACTTTAAAACGTCACAATTACAGGTTGGTGACATTAATTAATAAAGAGCTGACAGAACTCAATGTTTAGATTAGCGCCCTCTAGTAGATGTATATAATGTATTATTAGCGTGACGGTCACGAGTTCAGTTCTCTCTCACTCTCTCTCTTTCTGTCCCTGTCTCTGTCCCTGTCCCTGTCCCTGTCTCTGTCCCTGTCCCTGTCCCTGTCCCTGTCCCTGCCCCTGTCTCTGCCCCTGTCCCTGCCCCTGCCCCTGCCCCTGCCCCTGCCCCTGCCCCTGCCCCTGCCCCTGCCTCTGCCTCTGCCCCTGCCCCTGTCCCTGTCCCTGTCCCTCCCTCCCTCCCTCCCTCCCACTCCATGTCTCTCTGACGCTGTACATGTAAATATAAGAAACTCGGCTCCGTCGTACGAATTTTCGATGGGGACAGGACAGGACAGGGGACAGAGGACAGAGGACATCAGGATCACGTGTCCTAACGCGAGTTTAAATTTTTTACCCATCCCAAAAAGTGCACAATGCCGCTAAAGAAGTTTTCACATCAAAAAATGTCCTTTCGGTTTAGGAAAACATCTACAGACTCCTTCTTTTAAGCTGCCGATAATTCACTACACGCGAAAATACGCAGTCTTTGTAACGACTACGATTTCAAAATCGTCATCACTGGATTTGATTAACCTGCGCCCTTGTTTAGTTCAGAGTTGAGAGGTGAACGTTGTTGAAATTTACTTTCGTTTATTGAGTTGGAATATCTCCCAATTGACGCTTTATATCACTTCGAATTCTTATATGATGATTTTAACAGTAGAATAATTAGAATTCGTTAAAAGTAACTGGCCTATTGCTTGTCAAGTGTGTAGTGACAAGGAGAACCCAAATGATTGATTTACAAAGTCCCCTAAGAGTAAACCTACATAATATGTAAGATCTCAATGTAATTAATAAATACGTCTTAATAACTCTTTCAATAATCTCATTAATTATCCAATAGGTGTAAGTAGAAAATGACTGTTGTGTAACTGGAGTTACATAAGTACGCTCGGTTTGTAACTTAATTATTTAGTTTTGGAACAACTGATAGTGTTAATTATGTTTTGTTACGTACTGGAAACTTATTTGCAGCAAACAAAACTTAACCTTAAAGGTGTAATTACTGAGTTAATGTTTGTTGTTTGTTGTGTGTAACACATGGGAGTGTGAAATACTACTATTTTAAAATTAAGGCATTAATCAGATTCCTTCAGACTTCGATAGTATTAATATATAGGTAATGACGAAACAGTTCAGTACCCTTGTCCCCTCTGTTTGTCCACCGATTATCTTTTTTGAAATTAATACTTCTTTAGCGGCGTTGTGCACTTTTTGGGATGGGTAAAAAATGTTAAACTCGCGTCAGGACCGAGACCCTGATTGAAAATTGATTGAAAATGTGTCCGTGTGTCCGTCTCCTACCTGTCCTTTGTCCTGTCCTCCTGTCCCCATCGAAAACTCATACGACGGAGCCGACTTTCTTATATTTACATGTACAGGTCAGAGAGACATGGAGAGGGAGGGGGGAAGGATGGAGGGAGAGAGGGAAAAAGGGATGGCAGGAGGGAGAGGGAAGGAGGGAGGGAGAGAAGGAGGGAGAGAGAGAGACTCCAGTCAATATACACAAATATATATAAATATAGATAACATTAAGGAATATACACATATATACCTACATGCGTCAGCTGCCTCGCAGCGGACTAAACTCCAAAAAAGCACAACAAAGCGTAAAGGTCATCACACACTAAAACGCACTGCAACGGCACAGCTACAGCACGGCGCCTCCTGAAATTGAGGCTATCACTAGCCGGCAGCGTGCGCTTTACCACGCGTCGTCGGCGAGGTGCAAGCTAATTTCATCGTCTTCATGTGCGACACGACGCGAAGTTTTTTTGCTGGCGACTCGCAGTCGGCGCGCTGTAAGCACGCGGACCGCGCGCTGTAAGCGAGCTGACCGCGAGCTTATAGCGCGCCGACTGCGAGTCGAGTTGTATGGTTGCAGCAACCATATGAATGACAACTTAATTGCTGGGGTGGAGCCGTGCCGTTACCGTGACGGTATAGTGTGCGATGAGCTTATTTACGCTGTCATTCGATCACTAAATTTCACTCTTTATATTTTTTTTTATACCGGGCGCTTTATATAAAAATCGATTCTTAAGGAGTAAACTCCAAAAAATTGGAAACCGTTTTTTCCCTAACTTTGGCGGATAATAATAATAATGAATGTGATGTGTAGGTGAACGCTGGTATTAATAAATAACACATCAAAGTATTTTAAATCTCATTATTGAAATTCTTCGTCTTTGTCAAGATTTATTATTACAAATATAAAAATAAATACGATACGATACTATAATAAATACGATAGGTATTGAAATATATATATATTTTTTGGATTCATAACATTAAGGATATCGATCGTTTAGATCACCATTTACTTTTAATGAACTCTTTTACAGTCCAATAGCTCCAACTTTCGATTAGTTAAAATATGCACAATCCTGGACATCGAAGGCCTTGACATTAAAATTGCAACATACTATGTATGCACTCTCACAATTCAAAACAGTAACCGATAACCGATAAACTACTTTATAGGCCTCGACCAAATTAAGTACGTAATCTTCAATAAATTGAGCGTGTCTAAGAAATCCCTACTATCTGTGGTTATTTTCCACAACGCTTGCCAATATTAAAGGAGCGTGGTAACGCGTTGACAGCTGTTTCTTTATTATATTTCGAGTTGAGAATGTTAACTGAAAAGAAAAACTGCCTTGCAATTAAAACTTTTTTGCTTATTTGTAAAACTTTCATTATTTAAAGGCTTAGGAAGTCTTATTAAAAAAACATTTTTTTTTAACTATTTAAAACTAATTAAACAAACCCGGTTTGATTACCAAACTAAAATTTACCCTAATAAATTGCTTTAAACCTACAGATTGCATTCATTTAAGCCTGTTAGGTGTATTGTTGTAGGTTCTAGGACCGTTTTGGAAAGGCCTTTTACGACTTTTAAAATCCAAGTGAAAGTGAAAGAGTATGACGAGGTATATAACTCGCCCCCATATTTTTGTTGCCATGAAGAATGGGCGAATTTATTGGAGCCATCGAGCACATTTCCGAACTCAGTGCTGCTACTGATAATTTCCTTTTTTTTTCCTATTTACAAATACAAATAGCCTTTATTTCTGATAAATATATATACATTTAATTTCATACATTTCTAGTTGTCGAATTAATTTTTATAATATTAAATAACAATGTTAAAATATTAAATAATTTTCAATATTAAATATTTTCCATGCATTAGATTTAATAGATTAGAGAATACAATACAATAACTTTATAACAGTAATAAACAAGTCCTTAATTCTGATTAATTATATCAATAGTTCATTCAATTTAATTATTATATTAATTTACTATTTTATTACATTATTTAATTTAATTCTCGTTGTTTCAGTCTTCGACATCGGTAACATTGTTATCAGCTTGCCCTTTGGCATAGGCCTCCCCTAAGCATCTCCATGTTATCCTGTTTTTCGCTTTTCTTTGCCATGTCTTTCCAGCTATTTTTTTATTATCATCCTCCCATCTTGTTTTTTGACGTCCTTTCTTTCTTTTGCCATCTCGTGGGTACCATGTAGTAACATCTTTGGTTCTTTTTTTCTTTTTATTTCTAATCATATGGCCTACCCAGTTCCATTTAAGTTTTCTCACTGTGTACGTGACATCTGTAACTTTTGTCAAACTTCTTATTTTTGCAAGTCTGATTTTGTCCCGTAGCTTGATGTTCAGGATGCTCCTTTCCATTTTGGTTTGGCATACCCTTAGTGCTTCACTTTGGTTTTTAGTGAATGACCAGGTTTGCGCTCCATAGGTCAAACAGGGCAATATGCAAGAGTTGAACACAACCGTCTTTTCTTTCAGGCGTATGTGAGGGTTCTTCATTACTTCCTTTAGGGACCAGAATCTTTTCCAAGCATTACTTATTCTTATGTTAATTTCTTTCTGCATCTGATTTTCCGGTGAAATAATTTGACCTAAGTATGAGAATTTAGTGAAATAGGTGTTTTTATATGGTTTGTCATTAATTTTGTTTTGTCTAGGTTCATAGTCAAGCCCACGCATCTACTTTCTCTATCTAACTGTGTTAACATTGTTTTTAAGCCTTCTTGATTTTCGTGTAGCAGAATCAGATTTTTTTCCTATTTAGGAGTTGTTTAATAGTAATTTAGTCGAAAATCGAACTCAAGGCTCACGCAAACACAAGCATCAACCTATGCATCAACGAGGCAGTAAATATAATTATCTACTAACTGAGTCAGACCTAGGTACAATCGAATTCATACACAAATTGCACCGTGATAAACTAGTAAGCTGGTTTCAAGTGTTAGGTAGTATAAAAGTGATTTAAACTTGCGTAGGTACTTACTAAAATGGCTTCCACGTTTTAAATTAATTAATTAAAATGTATTAAATTTGAACTATTTAGGTATTATGTCAAGTGAACATTTTCCATTAAAACAGGATTAAAGTTCTGGTAATTATAAGTGTCTAAGATTTATGACAAATTTCTGAGATGGCGGAGGCAAGTTGTTTGAGGTTAATTGTTCCAAATTTAAAATACTAACTTATGAAAAACTGATGGGTTTTTAGTTACAAAAAGAGAGATCTTTTCGAGTTGTGAGGTGGAGTATCACAGAATATCATACAATGTGAAGCTAAGTCCAATGTAGAGTGAAAAGTCGCCAGCGATATAAAAATGAGACACAGAAATGTACGAGACATTTAACCAACCGAAACTTATTCTGATTATCGTGTACCTACACTGCAATACAACACAATTTTAATTATTACTTGTGGTAGGTACTATATAAGTTGTTTTATTACAATCGTGATTGAAATTCAATTGAAATGCGGTGGGCTGAATATATTTGAATAATGAATTGGATTGAAAAAATATTACATTTACCTACTAAAATAAATGAATAAATAACGAAGAAGAAGTCTTAATGTTTATATAATGATTTAATAATATTCACAAAAACAACGAAATTCAAAAATTTTTTTGGAAAACAAATCAGCAGTACTAACTTTTAAAGTTTCGCGTTCCATGATATAATTATGTATTTAAACGGGAATTAACGAGGTCACATATTTCGTGATCGCGTTAATTCCCGTTTAAAAACATAATTAAATCTGCAGTACTATCATACTGCCTTTGATTTGCAGCAACATATAACAGACAAATAATTATATGCAGTATATAAATACTGCATATAATTATTTGTCTGTTATATGTTGCTGCAGTAAGATTTAAAAATGCGATGCGAATAAAAACAAGTGAACATTGGATTTCCAAAAACGGAGAGGTATAGTAGAGGTATAGGCTCTTTAAACTGGATCGAACGCTTATACCTTCGGTTGTTAGGTATGAACTACTTGCTATAGGGTTTTCCGAGCGTTACACATATTATTTTTGTAACGAGTTTTAGAGAGTACCCTAATTTTACGGTAGCTGGCGGCTTGGTAATGCATATTATTATGTCTATAAATGATTGTTATCAGATATCTCAGATGAGCTGCTTGCTCGTCTATAACCCATGGGAATAACAATATTTGAAATAAAGACTTTAGCAACTGATTAATCATTGTCTGTGGTCGTAAAAACTGTTAAGACATTTTTGTCGTAATCGCAGAACATTTCATTGTTTTTACATTTCTTCTTCTATTTTATTGGCAATCTCAAACACGATATTTCAACGTTCACTTCGATTACATTTTGGCTCTTGGAAATTGTCTTGTCTCGTTTCGGCAAAATCCCAAGACGAGTTTTTTATATGAAAAATTTAAGGCCGCGATTTGTTTTGTGTTGTACTAACGAACAACCGGTTTAATCATTTTAGGAGGGTAGATTGTAGCTGTAGTTTTACCACGTATGTTTTAAATGTTTGTAGGAACAGCTTATGCTCTACTAGGGATTATTTCCTATGAGTATTTTTGTTAACATTTTTTGAAAGGAGTTGTCCAAAAATTGTTTTTATTCTTGAAAACTTTTAAGTAAGACAATTTACAGATATTGGGATAGAGCTATATAATTTACATATTGAAATATACTAGAGATATAAAATGATATACTTTTATCTTAATAATAAACATATTTATTTATATATATATATATATATATATATATATATATATATATATATATATATATATATATATATATATTTAAAATTAGGTACAAGCAGGTAAAAAGTAGGTACTGGTTGTGATTCGAACCCGTGCACTTAACATCACAAGACCTTGAAAAATTGTTTCTCTGTAGGGAATTTGACTATTAGTAGGTATCTTAATAGTGTAGGTACATTCCGTGTGCTTAATGTTGTTGTTTTATTGAATTTCCATGAAAGTACTTTATATTTATTCAAACAAATTCACATGATATCATAATAATAATATGGTCTAACGCACAGAAGTGTAGTACTGAAGAGAAAAAAATGATGACGTAAATCTTTCACTACTGTGTCGTAGTCAGTACTCAGAGCATGCTTTTAAAGTAGAAGAATAAGTAGTAATATAATATTGATTATGATTAATATATTGTTACAGCGATGAAGGCGGCCATATTGATTCAGCAGTGGTATCGACGTTACTTGGCAAGAATGGAAGTTCGCAGGCGCTATACTTGGACCATATTTCAGAATATTGAATATGCCGGTGAACAAGACCAAGTGAAGGTTAGTAAAAATGCATCTGGAATTCACGACACGTTCTACCAACTCGTATTTTTTCTCCCCATTAAAACTCAAATTTTCGCCCTCGGCTACGCGCGACAGCTGAAAATGCTAACACCACTACTGTAACTTAGTATGACTTCGTTACTAAAATCTATAGCAATCGTATAGCGCTGATAGTCCAATTCTCGAGAAAGGTTATAAGCTATTTATCATCACGCACGTACTTCTATATTTTCATAGATAAAGGAGATTGCTCGTATTGCGACTTCGCAATGATAGACGTGTTAAGGTAATATAGGTTATTACTAAACTACTCGACTGACTCCTCGGACTGATTGCCCTGGACTGATTAACTCTATATAATAATAATATGTGTCTTATATACTAGTGTACAATAAGGATATAACAGTGTGAAATGGAGGGGTGTACATGCGGAACTTATTCTAACATATTTGCAAGTATATAATAATAATTAGAATTTAGTTATATAACTACTCTAATTTTATCACGTACTGATGATAGCCATAGATCGCATCTGTAGCACTTTGATTGTTAGTTTTTATACACTATAATGTAAAATTAAAATACCGTTTGATGGTATGAATGGGTGGATAATCTTATAGCTCAATGTCGTAAAATCAATGATACCTAAAGTCCGTAATATCTTACGTCTGAAGTTAAATTTGCCTTTTTAAATGTTTGTAAAGAATAAACGAGCATCGGGCATCCCTGAAATACACACGTGCGTGAAACCGTATGTCTTTTATAAATATGATACCAATCATGAAAGTTTTTATTTTTAGATGTCGTCACGGAATATAAAACAGAGAATAAAAAGTACTAAAATATAACGTGGACATATATTCTATTATAAGACGTACTTACATTTACCAGGATATACCTCCTCGTTTCCTTTTCTATCCACAATACATTTTTTATCACTTTTATTACCACATTTAGATGGTGACGTTAAATACACTTAAATGGCAAGCGTGACTCGCCTACGTACCTATGTTCTCCTATGTTTTATGTATCGTGGATATCATGGTTCCTTTTTTTTGCTCTCCGAACGACTCGCACACCCACATCACATTCGACAAACAAGAAGCAATGCGATTCAAATGCCATAATTGATACTTTGACCATACTATAGATGTTGGATTAGTTCAAATGGCACCAACCAAATTGTGCTTCAATAGAGGTTCTTGCACAGTTGATCTATCAGACTATTTGCGCCGGCCCTACTCGTACTTTCGATAAGAATTTTTATTATAACTTTAATTTTTTTAAATATACTAATGGCACAGCACTGTAACTGTAACAAACGATAATTTAAAAAGTTAATTATTGTTGAAATACGTACATCTTTTTCACTCTCGTGAGCGTGCGTATGGAATACGTACCACGAGTCTAATCGCTCCGTCGCTTTGTGGTAATAAACTACAAACGCTTTATGTTGCAGTTTTTGTATTAACCTATATATTGAATATTGTCAAAAACAATTATTGTATAGTCTGATTTATTATTACGATGGCATATTAAATGCATGCACGTAAAGTAATGTAGAACTATCGAGTTCCACTATTTGACGTGATTTTTGTAGGAGATGGTGTATCTGTGGTAGGTACCTATATTTGATCTATGTATTTGAATATCAGATTACATCCGTCATTAATTTTCAGCATTACAAACAGACGGTTTCATATCTAACAGACAATAGTGAAGAGAGGCACATTCAAAACTGGAAGTAGGTTTAATAATTATACTTCGTATGATTTATTATAAAACAGAAAGGACGCGTAGAAAACAATTGTAACATATTATAGGGGGGCAGGGAAGGGCAATTGAATGGAAAGATATTGTGAGAAGCAGCTATGACAGAGTACTTAGCTATAAGTAGTGCTGGTTTTTTTTAAATAGAGAGGACAAATACCTCGCCTGGCCTCGCTAAAAGCATTTTTTATAGAATGGAGGGCAAACGGACAGATGGATCACCTGATGGTAAGTGATTGCGCCGCCTATGGACATCTGCAACTCAAGAGTGACAAATGCGTTGCCGGCCTTTAAAATGGAAGGTAGGGGAAGGGGGGCAAACGGGAAGAGGTGGAGAGGGAAGGGTAAGGGCCACCGGTAACCTCACTCACTCGATGAAATACAATGTAAGCATTGCATCACTGCCGGTTTTCTGTGAGGCCCACGGCTATCACTCCGGTCGAGCCGGCCCATACAATTTGAAACAAATATAAACAAAATAAATAAACTCTTTGAAGTATATTACAGGATCTCGCCTAAACCAATTTGCAGAAAGGAGTGGGCGTAAAAAATAATTAAAGCAAAACTTTTACAAAAAGCGAAAAAAAAAGAAATTCATTGGTGCATTAATTTACAGAGAAGAAATAGTAACCTTGTTCAATTACTGCTTTACAATAAAAATAAAGCGGGATTTAATTGCTTCAATATTGATTATCCTCTCACCCGGTTAGGTAAGTCTAGTTTGTCTGTTACGTCCAGTTCCTGGAATATTCCATTCTTAGAATATGTAGCAACCGGAATGTTCAATACCATTTCGTTAGGAATGTCTTCTGCCTTACCAAGCTGCTGATGCTAATTCTTATTGTCTATTAACATTACATGTACAAGATTATTAAGAGGGAAGAACGAATTTTTAAATATGGACATAATATCTGAAGCTGTGGTAGCCTAATAGTTGAGGCATTGGATTTTAGATGGAGATGGAGAATACGCAATATGCACATTGTATCTAGTACAGGTGTTTAAAGGACATAACTTTTCGAGGCCAAATCCGTTAAACCACAAAGGGAATTGCTATCAATTTATTTAAGTTTAGACTTTAATAGGATCACGATCTTCTGTAGAGTGAAAGTGTATTGTGACACTTCGACTCGTATAATGCTAAGGTTGGCTGCCAATGTTTACATTTTTTTATTTACATAGAGTTCCATAATAGCAGACGTTTTACGTTACTATCCTATGGTCGCGTGTCAGGTTCCTTTTCTCAAACCGTGGTGCTGCGGATTTTGAATTTCTTAAACAAAAGAACCGAATTACAATTTACTTGACACAGGAATCCAACGCTTCCTCCTATTTTAGACGCAGTGTGGTTTTAGTCGGTTCGAGTCCAACACACCGCCCTTTTATTTTATATGAAAATTTTGGCACAGGACCAACACAGTGGCGTACAGAAACTAATCATTAATGTTAGCTCCAGGCTAACAGTGATATCAAAAGATATTAAAACTGCAACAATATTGGCATACCCGCTTGAGAGGCGTGTTTGTTGTCCGTGATTTATAATTAAATGTCCAGATAAAGGAATAAATTACACTTTAGAACGATTAACGTTGCCATTTAATTTAAATTTATTGTAACGGCTCGTCCAACTTTCTGAAATGTACATTGTGAAAATGTTGTTCGGATGTAATTTATTTAAAAATAATTTAAAAGGGAACGAAATCCACTGTAACTCAGATAGGGACGGCAAAGTTTTTATTTAGTTAATTTAAAAGTAAAAGTGATAAGACTGTGTTAACTTTTGTCTGTTTATATAGATGTAATATAACTTACTGCCTTCATAAATAAATAAAAACGCCAAACAATCCATTCCGCTTTTGCTGACGCGCACCGAGGGTTCCATAAGCAAACAAACTTGTGTGTAGCTAGTATGTCCATCTCGGGAATCAATTCTCGAAGATTTTGCCCATTTTATCCTAAAGACAAACTTAACTTTGCAGTTATAAAAATACTCTCCACTACATACGACAAAGTCAACTTTCTAACCGCAAAATATAAGTTCGTAATCACAAAAAATAGTATTTATAGATTTAAGAAGGACCACAGACTATTTGATACTACCATAGATATGGCTCATTTTTCAGCTTCAAGGGACCGCAGATAGTATTTGAAGTTAATCAACTTGATGCCTCCACGGGTTCCCGAAAGAAAGGGTCTTGACAGACAGACAGACGGTCAACAAAGTAATCATACAGGGGTTCCTTTTTTCCTTTTGAGGAACGGAACCCTAAAAATTAACAAAAATGTCAAGACCTCACTTACCAATCATTATATGAAGACATTAGTGAACCGATACTTATATTAAAATAAATATCTTAGATAAAAAAATCTTTTTCCACTGAGCTGGCTTTGACTATTAAAAAAATAGTTAACATTAATTACGTTAACCTTCATTAACAGCCAGCACATAAATTGCCAGAATTTAATGCCAATAATGGTTACCACTCAGATATCATTATCGTTCACATCTGGTTATTGTAAATAACTTCAAATTATATGTATTTGTTAAAGCGCAAACACGCCTGTTCGTTCCAAATTCATCATTTTATAAGCATGTACATACAATGAATAATTCAAAGAGGATAATACTCGACGTAACTCGATTATACTATATTCTGACATAATTAAGTTCATCTACGATATCACATCGAATTAAGTCTGAGATGGTGGGAGCAATCTAGCTTGCGGCGTCGCGTCGTGTCGGTTCCATTGACTCAGTGTGCTCACTGAACATTTCAGTGCAATCATTCAATTTCAGTGAGCAATATCACGCACGGTCAAATTATATTATTCTCAAATTTAATATATTTTCATAGATTATTTTTAGTTTATGTTTGTATAGGTTTAAGAATATTATTTTTAGCAAAATTTAAATCTAAATCGAGGTTTTGGGTTTTTTTTTTATTAGCTAAAGTTATCGAAAGCTAACAACAAAATGAAAATGTCCACGTCCGTCCTCAGAGCATAATTTGTCCCATGTTAAAGTTGTTTAAATCTAAATATTTTTAAATATTCATGATAAAGAGACGGCTGTGTCTTTCTTCCGCTTCTTCTTTGTGAAATTATTTTATAACCAGTAAGTAGGTCTTAGGCAGGTCTTTTCTTTTTTATCGTTGTTTAAGCTGACATGTAAATTGAAAGATGGCTAAAACAAAAATGCGGTTATATATTGTTTTTCCCATATTTAGTAAACAGATAATACTTTAAAAGATTTGTGCCCATAGATTTAAGAAGGACCACAGACTATTTGATACGAATATAGATATGGCTCATTTTTTGTTTTTTTTTTATTTGTCGTTTGTATTTTTCTTGTGTACATGTTTTTTGTTTAATATGTTTTGTGTTCGTCCAATGTTTGTGTAAGATAAAAGGATTTTCTTTCTTTCTTCTTTCCAAAAATTGGCCTTTCTGCCATGTACATCACAAAAATAAACAGTCGTCGATGTAAAGACAACGGTCACTGTTATTGAACTTGCAATGTACCTATGGATGTCTCGAAAATGACATTGTAACGTTTTTTAAGGTTCCGTTCCTCAAAAGGAAAAAAGGAACCCCATATACCACTTTGTTGTCCGTCAGTATGTTTATCTGTCTGTTGTTCAGGACCCTTTTTCTCAAGTAAGTGAGGAGGTAATAAGTTGAAATTAACATATTTTTTGTCTGCGGCCTATTGAAGCTGTAAAAAAAACAAGCTTCTAAGACGCAATCAAATTTTATTTTGCATACATATTTTGCGGTTTGAAAATTGACTGTGACCTGTATCGATGCATGAGAGAGTTTTTTATAACTGCAAAGTTAGGTTTGTGATTTGGAAGAAATGGGCATAAATCGTCGAGGATAGATTCACGAGATTTACATACTAGCTACATACATGTTTGTTTGCTTATGGATCCTTCGGTGCGCGAGTCAGGATCGCATTTCGCCGGTTTTTTATAACTAGAACAAGAGCGGAATGAATAGTTTGGCGTTTTTGGTTTGTTATGAAGGCAGTAAGTTATAGTATTATATATATATAGTACGAGTCAGACTCGTACTTGTTGGGTTTTTTTACATAAGTAATATACATTCACGTCTGTATCTTCGAACGGGTAGACAGAAGCGTATTAAACACCCACATTTTGCAAACTATAATTTTATCCCACTCACTTAATAGAGGAAAGCCTATTGCCGCCAACCGAGTACTTTGGAAATTCAAGATCGGAAAAATGGGGGTATTTAAAAAAAAACAAAAAGGTAGACAACAGTGTAAGCAATAGCTCGAGAAGGTCAGGGTCATTTTCCTGTAACTCGACCTGGCAATTTTTTTTTTAAAAGATTACTCCTTTGTTGCGGGGGACTTTACAAACACACAAGCAACGGACACAAAGAACACCCAGACTCGGGTGGGAATCGAAGCCACGACCTATGTCATAGCGGTCAGGGTCACTAACCACTAGACCAACGAGTCCAAGCCCGCAAACTTAATATTTACATATTCAAATCAAATTTAACTTGGAACAACAACTTACAGTATTAGATGGGATATAATAGTAAGCTAAAATACAGAGGTTAAGTGATTTAACCAGGTTAAGCGAACGCCGTCTCATAGCCTCTACTTTCAATCTATGCATGTAATTATTCAAATTTTATGGGTGCCTTGTAACAGAATTATCCTTTGAGGTTAATGTTCTTTTTGGTGAAGGTTATGCTGTGTCGAGATTGTGGGTTGTACGGGTGAATGCGTTTATCGGTGCAACGGCGACACTGTTAGGATTATAAACAAGTGATGCGAGTGCACAATATGTACGCATGGTGTGCATGGCTGGTATTTTTTTAATATTGAGTTCATAACCATGAATATTCTTTTTGAGTTGCAAAAACGGGCGATGTGAAGTTAGTGCTTAATACAAGATATTGTACTAATAATATGAAGTTGAAGAGCCCTGAGTGTGGCTGCGGGTGGATAGGACGGGTTTTCCCCTCCACCCGCTATAGTGGCCCCCCGCGAGGAGGCGGCGTCCGCGTGTGCCTGGACGTTGCCTAAATGAGAGGTTGTTACCCGGAGGTGGTGCCCGCGCTTAGCGGGCAGGCGCTAGGGGGGGTCCGGATGTCTTAATAAAAGCTGTTCCCGGATTCCTCCTATTTAAGGTGCAGTACGGCACACCGTGTAGTTTTAGTCGGTTCGATTCCGACACACCGCCCCTCGAAAACCCCGGTGGGGTGACGGCGCGAGGGGGTTTCCACACGTCCAAAAAAAAAAAATGGAGCACCATTTCTTGCAGTGAAAGTGGTTGGGATGCGGACATATCCTTCTGCGAAACGGTGATGACAGAGAAGGCGGCTGCGGCAAGTGAAAGGGAAATATTAACTATCCTCCCGATCCCCAGCAGGCGCACCGGGCGTCTCAGAAGGGTTGATAATGTCCACTTTCGGCCCCCCTGAATAGACCCGTGAGCGGCGGATTATTTGGGGAATCTAATCTATTCTATAAATGGGTCCGAGGTGACAGCGCAACGTGTTCCACGCGCGCCCCTCTATGGAGGATAGAGGAAGCGAGGGAGGATAACTTTTAACCCCCCTTTAGAGACGGGGCCTGTACAGGCGGACCAACCCCGCCAGTAAGGTTACCGGAGGCCCAAACCTTTCCCTCTCCCCATCTTCCCCTCTACTCCCCCTTCCCGTACTCTTCCACCCCCCCCTCCCCTTTCCCTACTTCCATCTTAAACCACACCACCACCTTGTCTAATTCCAATTCAAACTTGATCATTCCGCGAAGCGCTGGTGGTAGACAGAAGTACAGAACGAAGGATTAAAAAAAAACCCTATTATAATGACTATTACTAAATGGATCTGGGATTGGTAGAGCTAAGACTGACGCTGACTGTTTAAATAAATAGTTTAGCAATTCATAGCGTCACAAATAATCATGTAAGTAAAATGAAAATTTGTAAAAAAACTGCTCTGAGCTCTTTGCAGGTAAATTAATATAAGCACCCTTATTTTGAATTATTTTTAATCCACTATGCCATAGGTTGCCATTTAGGTTAATTGGTATCTTTTCGTATCAGTATCAAAATTGACTGATATGAGGAACTTTATCTAATATTGGATTTTACAAAAAACATTTTTTCTTAATATTTATTTAACAACTTCTAGATAAATTGAAATTTAAAATGCCTATTCTATTGAAAAGAAGATTATTTAGATTTTTGTCATTAATCTCCTTATCTAATTTACAACTTTTGCATTTTTTACAAAAACATAATTTCTTAAGAATTTTTTAATAACTTCTAGATAAATTCAAGTTTAATGAATAATAGTTTGAAAATCACGCTTTAATAAAAAACCAAACTAAAAAGTAAAAAAGAATCTATAAATGTAAAAATAAATCCTTATTATCCTTGGTCACGGCATCACGCGTGAACGGATGGCGTGTACCGATTTCGCTAATTCTTTTTTTTGTGGCTAACATATATTGTCAGGAGAAGATTCTTATGAAAGAAAAATTAAAGAAGTTGCAGGGAAAATTAGAAAATTTAAGAAAGCTTAACGACCATATTAACTTTTCTAATGTACCCTTAGCGCTTTGGACATAACTGTTTGTAGTAGTTTGACAGTTGGCGCGATTGACAGAATGCGCACTGCAAATTATAGGGATTCGGATTCAATATTCATAGTTAAGACAGGACAACGTACATCGGATCAGCTGGTTTTCAATATGTTTAAATTAAGAATAAGAGATTAACAAAAACAATATTTTATTGTAAAAAAGCCTGGGGTGTTTGATGTCAATTGTTTTAAATAATTATAAACAGATATTGATAAAAGTCGAGTAATTATGAAAAATTGTTAAAAAGCACCGCACGCTTTTTTACAATAAAGTTTTTTGTAAGTTAGGTTTTTAATTTTGTCAACGATAGTTTATGGTTGTGCACTCCCTGTGATGGGAGTGGGTAATTTGCGGGCCTGGTGCTATCCTTCATTTTGTCGCCGTTTGTCAGGCTCCCTCTCCGGAATATTTATTTTAAACGCATACTTGGCGCATGACACTACCGGGTCTTCGGATATAAAAAAATCGCTAATCCTGAAGATCCTGATCAGGATAATAGAACAAAGTATTTAAATTATTGCATTATCACCGGTCCTTGATAAGTGTGCAAAGATACATATATACACACCAAGCTAATAAAACCGTGCCTATTCTATTGAAAAGGAGATTATTAAGTTTTTTTCATTATTCTCTTTCAATCGTGGATTTCATGTTGTTAATGAAATATTAACGAGAAAATGCTCATCACTTATTGCATTTAAAGGCGATACGAAGAATTTATTAAATACCGGAATGAAGATGTCAAAACCATATTTTATAAAACCAAGACAATAGACGGAATTCATATTATATGTGCCACGAGCCCACGACTTAGACGCGATATGAACTGGTCCTAGTAGAATATTCAATTTCTGGTACTTAAAAATTGACAGATATTAAAGAGTTTTATAGAATAATCATTTGCATAGGATAATAAACCAAGTTTCCAGGGCCAAAATGTTTCGTATTGAGTAGTGTTAGTAAAGACTCTGAAGGTATGCGTACCTGCTAGCTTCTGCTGGCGGCCAATTTTCAGGTAACAAAGTTACATAAATTCATTGGTCAATTTTCTTTAGTTCTGAATAATGATTTTAAATATATAGTACACAATATTATTTAAACGTTATTATCAATTAAAAGTTAAAAATAACGTAAGTTTACTTTCAATTCGAGACTTTATTTTAATATCTAATGTTAAGAGAACTAATTATCAGTAAACATCAGATTTCAAAATCAAGACTCAGCTTTACTTCTACTAGAGTCTTGCTTCTTACCAATTTGCATTATTATAAGTCAATGTTAATTACCCTGTAGTACCTGTACTAGTATGTATTCTGTGCCAACAGGTTTCGATTTACCTACGTGTAAAGTGTAACCTGTAAAATTGGCTAATATACAAGGCTTAAATGGCCGTATCTTTTTATTGCGTTGACTTGGAAGCTTTATTTTTTTTACGGTTTCAAGGGACATTTGATGTTAATTTTAATTTGATAACTCCACACTTTCTTCGAAAAGGGTATTGACAGACAAACATACATACAGACAGACCGACTGACCGACAGACAGACAGTTTTTTTTAGGAACGGAATCCTAAAAATAAAACATGCTGCATTTGATGATAATGTAGTTTCTTAATTAAAAACAAAATGAAACTTAACCGACGACTTATGGTGACTCCCAAAGAATGTTAAGTTCTTCTTAACAATAACGTATTTTCTGTCTCAGCAATAATCAGAATGTTAATTTTTATGTATTTATATATGTATGTATATGTTTAACACATTACTTAGTGTATATGTGATAATATATGTAAATTTATATTGCAAACATATAGGTACTTGTTATTCTGTAGGTATACATTATGTATTTATAGTTTAGGTTTTTAATTTTATGTTTATTCAATTCCCTTTAAGGTATACACTTTGCCTCTATTTATTCTTTACTATCCTCTTTTGACTCCCAAGGTTTGCTTCAAGAAAACTCAACTATGGGTTAAGTTCGCCTTTGTACATGCTATTTTCCTTCTTGTACTTATAAGATTGTTATTTTTGTGTACAATAAAGAATATACGAATATACGTATTTGATCAAATCAGTTAGAATAATAACATCACGTGCACTCTTTCAAATTGAATAGTGTGGTTAATTAAATGGCCGTAGCTTAATAGATAGTGCGTTGGACTTGTAATCAAGAGGTTGTGGGTTTGTAACCAACCCAAAACACTACTGATGTGAACCCATTAGTAATACAACCAGCTAGCTTCGGTGATGGAGTTAATGTACCAAAATACTAGTAATATGTAACCCATATTACTAATCTGATTTATAAAAAGACAAAAATAAAGTAAAAATCAATAAAACGAAATAACAGTACGTATGCGTCGGAAGCATTGATTGTTACCAATGTTAAATAGATAAACTGAATTTTGTATGGTATCGTAGGGACACGCTGCCCTCAATGTCTACGATAAATTGGTTTAGAATTATATATGACTAACTGTTTTATGTCGTACCAGGCTGTAAATTTATCAGTTATCACGTGTTTACAATTGGGTTACTCTCCCTGTTATAAAGCATAAAACGAGACAAGTGTGGTTATTATCTGTGTTACCATACAATTCTGTCGCTATGACGCTGGAAGGTAATGAAAATCTTAATCAAAATACATAATATTAAAGATAAAAACCAAGGGTTTTATCATCTATTTTGCCTGCCGAATAAATAGCCGGTGATGCTAACGCCGCTCTCAGTCTGCACTCGAACGATACCGAGCCATGTGTAAGTCGAAAACTCAAAAATATGTGTGCTGTAATGAATAAGTGTACGCAGATAAACAAAATTTAAAAAAATCCTTCCACGGTGAAGTCAGTCACGTGCGTTTATTTCGTGTAGGTTATTTTATAATCATTATTTAGAGCAAAAATGGAAGACATTGACAGTATATTCTATATTCGTAATACATTGCGGTTTTTTCCTTTTCTCGATTTAATGTAAACCGCCGAAACCGGTAAATTCATGAATTTGAAATTATGAGACCGATATTTACCGTTTGTACACTTCTATTGTTGTGTATGGGCCTGCTCTCTATGATGTCCTCGATTACGATCACTTCTACTTATATAAATAAATTAGGAGACTGAAATGAAGCGATTTACACGATTCATACAATCATGACATGAGTTTTAATCGAATACATACATATTCTGTCAAAAAAGTATCGGGAATTCATAATTCAGGTCCCACAGCATCCTGAGCACATTGTGTGGCAGGTGGGATTAATAGTATAGTAATAATTGTTTTTTACTAACATTATTTTAAGTTTACTAACACTATGTACACGTATGGATCTCTGTGGCCTGAAATAAAGATTATTGTTATAATTTATTTCTAATTACAAATTTAATTCAAATAATTCTTTTTTATGGTTAAGTTGGCACATCTGCAAAAATCCAACCGCATAAAAGTCACTAAACACATGCTAGAACGAGTCAATTCCGAGTTCGACCCTACATTCGTAAAACGCATTGTTACTGGTGATGAGACATGGGTTTACGAGTTTGACCTCAACTAGTCAACAAGCTTCGGAATGGCGACTTCCAACTGAACCGAAACCGAAAAAACCACGACAAAGTCGAGCAAAAGTCAAGGTCATATTGACGGTTTTCTTTGACTATCGAGGTGTTGTGCACTCGGAATTCTGTCCAGAAGGTCAGACTGTAAATAAAGAATATTATTTGAGCGTTATGCTGCGTTTGAGAGCAAATTCGTCGAAAAAGGCCAAATTTGTGGAAAGAAAATTCTTGGATATTACACCACGACAACCCGTCATCGCACAAGGCCATAATTGTGAACGAGTTTTTGACCAAAAACTCAACAAATGCCATCGAACAACCACCGTATTCACCGAATCTGGCTCCGGCCGACTTTTTCTAACTATTAAATAAAATACAGGATTTGATTTCTAATACACCAATATAACCAGAAATTTGTAAATAAGAGTGTCCTTAGAGTTTCTGGCCTGTTCTTCTCCATAGGATCTGCGTATTGGACCAGGTGACTAGCTTTACGTCTGAGTTAGTCTGACTGAATAATACTCCCGACAATTCAAATATACCTATTACGTAATTGGTTCAACTGGAACAAATTATTTTGGTTTGATTTTAATCAACTAACTTTCTTCAGTGGCTTCAATGACGTTCTTGCATCAAAGTTATTTTTCTAGGCCTCGGGATCAGTACTTTTTATCTTAATGATAAATGACATTTTCTGTACCCTTGACTGTGTTGTCGGTTCAGTAGTTAAGGCGTGGAATCGTAACAAACAAAAACAACTCACGTTTGCATTTATGTTCATTATCATCGTTAGTTAGGATTACCGTTGCCTATAAATACTCGCAACATCAAGAGGGTTATACTAGAGATAGAATTAGAGACTGAAATCTAAAGAGAATCTAGGATGAAAACCTTATTTCGTATTCTCACGATCTCACGGAGGAGAAATGTCGACATCGAGCATTAAACAAATAACGAGTGGTCTGGTGCAATAGCGACGGCGATTTCACATAAAAAGTAATGAAAACATATTATTTTATTTCAAAAACCTTATCAAACATTTAAAATTTTTCTATATTCATATAGGTACTCAACATGGAATTATATAATTTTTCACATAGGTACCATGAGTTCTGTGACGTTTGGTAACTATTTGAAGATATTAGATATGTAGTGTTGATAAAACAGAACGAAAAATATCGATTGAATAATGTAAACGATATAAATTATATCGTTTACATTATTCAGTCGATATTTTTCGATAAAGGAGAAAGAAACGATTTTGGGCACAAAATTAAAACAGTTGTACGTTTTTTTAATTAACTATAACTCAGGGGGGCTCGGTTACTTCGGGGGAATAAATCAGACCTAAATTGAACACTAAATCCTGGCATATCTATTGATGTGGGTGTCTATAGTAGGTGACAGCACCATTTAGTGACATTTTAAAGAGATTTGCTTTAGAAATGTGCGACGAAATATCCCAAAACCCTACTCATCATTAGGAAAAAAACCCAATATGCTATTATTGTTGGTTATAGCGGTCATCTGTAGGGTATTTCACTGTATTCGTACCAACACATTTAAGTGTTTCTTCTTCTTCTTCATAGTTTTAATAAGTTATTTTCGATTTATTAACTAACACTACAACAATATACCTAAGAACTATCTGTTAATTATTGCATGTACGTTCCTACTAAGGGCGTAGATTAATTATACGTAACCTTAGCCATGGTTATGTATGGGTGTATAGGTACTCTAAATATATGATGTTGTTTGTTTCAGCTGTACAACTTCTTTAACGCGTTATTAAGTCATATGAAGGACACCAGTGGGCGACCCTCTTCCGAACGAACTTCGAGGACTACTTCCGTTTGTAAGTTACTTCACCTTGGCATTTTCATAAATAAACGAGCATGCCCTTAGTAGATTTTATCTTAATGATGACTCCTAACAACTTCGAGATTTTTAACGGTATAAAGATATTTGCCCAGTGGTGCGTACCAGACAAGACTGCGAACGTACCAACACTAACAAAATATGTATAGATTGAGTGATTTAAAAAAACTTTGACCATTCTATGATGTCACTGAGCACTCTATAGTTCACCATACACTACATGACCATTTATAGTTAGTGGATGTACAAACTCATGACAAAAACGGCGTGGTACACAACCAAAGGATGAATATTGGTATTTCATAAACAAGTGCCACAAACATTTATGACAGGGTAGACAACCTGGTCAAAGAGGCATTGGATGATAGACCGCTCTTTGTAGACGTCTTTAGAAATGGCCTAAATTCAGCAGTAGAGTCCTGTCCCGTCTAAGACAATGATGACAACTTTGCAACTAGATGCAGACGACTCATAACTACTTAAGCGCAATCGCCCAATATTTTTGTTTTTGCAACGTTGTCACAGATAAGATAATTACTTACTATTTTTTTTTATATATACTTATACTATATACTAAGATAGTTACTTCGTTAACGTTGTTGCGAGTAGAGTATCTACAAACAATAAATTCGTCGAGGATCATTATAATCATGATACAAACTGTCGACTAAGTGACATTGGGAAAGTTAGTTTAGTGTTGTAACATCAAGTAATGGCTAATGACACCGCTAGAGTCGCTGGTTTAACTGCGTTACATATACCAAACTGAAGTTTGAAACTTAAGACTCGTGTGCCGCAAAGTCATCTTACAACTTTTACAAGTCCGAAGTTTTTTCATGACTTACTTGTAAACCGGAGAGAAATACTCCTACTCGGGCAAAATATGATTATAAAATGACATTAGAAAAAAAACTTTTTTGTATGGATAATATCTGTACGTGACAAAATTATAGGTGACTAGCAGCGCCCCGCGGTTTCACACGCGTAAGTCCCGATCCCGTGGGAATATCGGGATAAAAAGTAGCCTATGCGTTAATCCAGGTCTCCAGTTATCTACATACTAAGTTTCATCGCAATCGGTTCAGTGTTTTTGCGTGAAAGAGTAACAAACATCCATCCATCCATACGTCCATCCATCCATCCAAACTTTCACATTTTTAATATTAGTGGGATTTACATTAGCTTATGACCCACCGCACTACCAAATGACACTAACAGTAGTGTGGTGGGGATTTTTTCCCTTCTGCTCTACTGACCAGTAGTCTCGTAGGTAATTTAAAAACGGTCTTACATTTTCGTTCCCTTTCACACTACTTTGGTTACTACCTTATTAATTAATGAATATAGTAAACTAAGGTACCAATACTATTTAAAAATAATTTAAGAAGATAATTATAATAATTATTAGTGTGTTTTAACGGATGATGGGTATACATTGACTAAATCTTCTTCCTAAATAAATAAACTTAAATATTTCAGAACAAAAACAAAACATCGATTTATTCCACGCTGAAGCAATTTTGTTGCGTGAAAAAGTGAGCGTCCATTTTTTCCTATTTCTCTCATTCTCGGAGTCTTCGTTTTCCTTTTTGGACGGGCTGCAAACACGCAACGCTGCGGTATCTTTACACATGCGAGCTACATAATTTAATTAGCTGCAGTAAACTAGCCTCAAATGCAAACAAAACTAGGTCTCGGCTATTCTTAGTCCGGTTTGTCACCAAATCTCTATATAGTAGGTATCTACTAAATTATTAGCTGTTGCCAGCGCCAGCGACTTCGTACGCATTGTGTAGTGCAGATTTTAACTTTGTTTATATAACTTATCTTTGTTTTATTGAGCCAAATAACACATACCATAGCACACGAATAAAAATACGTTTTTAATGTTTTTTAATAAATTGTGTTCATCTACGTAGGAATTAAATTTAAATTTGTGTATTTCCATCAGGTCTAATGAGCATTCAGTGATTCGAGTCAGGTGCACATATAAATATTCTGTCTGAACGAAGGCATTTGCGACTGGCGTAACATCAGCCGCTAAAAACTTATTTTGTTATTCATTAATCCTTAGCCCTAGGTCGCCCTAGTGGCGGGCATCGTGATACACTAATAAATAATGTTGTAATGTAAATGTTGTTGTGTGTTTAATAAATGTATTTTCTTTCTTTCTTCTTAGTCGTTTTCTTTGTTTGGCATTCGGTCTAATACCAAACAGGGAGGAAGATTTACTACACAGAATCCCCCACCAAAATAGGGTTGGCAATTCTACTTTACTCTCCGTGATACCCCGTTGTATCACGGAAAGCATTACTCGAATTGCCTGCGCAAACAAACTTTGTTAAGAAATCGTATTTGATTCGAACCATGAAATAAATGCAGTTCACTCGTAAATTGCACAAATTCAGACGAATCGATATGTTGTGTGCGCGACGTGGCTGCAAAATAATGCTTGCGGGGATTGTGCTCTCCACTACCAAATAGAGGACTTTATTTAAGTAAACACGACATGGCTAACTTGTTAAAAATATTAATATGATAAAGATAAGATAAAATGTATTGCATACAAGCCAAAGTTTTTTGAAAAATATTTATGAATATTACAATTAATTTTACCAATAAAGTGTCCTGTAGTTTTTTTTCAATACTATTTACTTTTTTATGGTTACTCGCATTTTAGCCTACATACAATCTACGCAAGCTACTTGTGGAAATAGTCAATTGAAATGACAGTCATAGCACCTAGAAATTTACTTAATATAATGCTAGTAGTAATAAACGTATTACACCTTTTAAACCTTAAGATACATATATTTTGAGTTCATTATTTGACATGTATCAAGAACTGTAGAGAGAAAAAATAAAAGTTAAGCCCACGTTTAATTTACCTTATATGGCAAGGGCACACCTAAGCGCGCGTAGTTATCAAAATTCAATCGTGAACTGGTCACGTAGGCCTAACGAAGTAGCCAACCTAATAAGCTGCTTTGAATAGTGTTTGGTATGAACAGAGGTAATACTATTTAGTCAAGATAATATGAGCGGTAATTTACAAAGTGCAATTAAACACAAAGTCTCTAAATAGCCATAATGTTAGGTGTCTAACGAAGCTACTATTCTAAAAAAGGTGCTTTGTTGTGTAATAATGATAAGACTTTACCGAGTAGTAGAATTAGCACAAAATATTGAGCATTTTGCAGAACCATCGACGCAAATCTATGTCGCATTTGTAGGGTTTTTAAATTGCTACAAAGAGCGTACAGGATGATGCCCCCCATCTAACAGAGTAGATAATATATTGGCAGGAATAACTTCGTATTCTGTTTTTGCATTCCACGTAAATGAAGTCTTTACATTGTAGTTATTAACTGACTTCAAAAAGGAGGAGGTTTTCAATTCGACAATTTTTTATGTGTAATGTTACGCGATATCTTCGTAATTTGGGAATCGATTTCAAAAATAAAAAAATTAAATTAGTTCTTTACATCTCTCGGTGATACTTTAAAAAAAGTTAAGTATAATATTGGCATACAAAGCTACAGCAATTCTCGGACTTTTAATTTTAGAAGACAACTAAAAAAATTATGTAGATAACCCAGTACAATTTCGTTTATTAGGTCATCTGTCCATCAACGGCCGGACGGCCTACGATGCGCTTTCCGATCCGTGGTCTCCTCTCCAAAATCATTTTAACTAAACACTTAAACAAAACATGTTTTAGAGCACAAATGTAAATTCTTGTAATGTCATTATAACATAATTATCTAATTGGTTTGTCTGAGACAACTTAGTACACTAATTTCTTTGTTAAAAAATTGTCTTATTACACTCAAATGTGCACGTTACAAGAAATTTATTACCACATACTAAGCTGATTTTTACCTTATAGTAGAACAAGTATTTTCCGAGGAGTCGGACGAGGGTGGGGGCGTTGAAGAAACAGCTCCCCCGAAATCTTCCCGGGGCCCCGATATAGAATTCCCGCTGCAAAGAAAGGATATCGACTTGCTGATTGAGGCGTTTAGAAAGAAAAAGGTAAGGTTAAACATACCTATGTTATTTTGTTACTTTCGTTGTTTTTGGCATGTTTATTGAGTTCAATCTGTATTCTGGGTGCATAAAACATGTGAATACACTTTTGGTGTTTGTTTGGGCAGCAGTTATGTATAGAATAGAGGATAAATGCCATGCCATGTTGTCATCGTCAAACAGTTATAAACGATATTAGCATCAGCTTAGTTAAAGGTTTTTTTTCTGTTGTACCTATTCGAAATTAGAATTAGGTAAATAATGATGGATGGCGCAAATGTTTAGGTGGTCACCGCCACTATGCCGCTCCGAGTGTTGTGAGATTCAAATTCCACACGGGACAAAATTTGTGATCAACAAATAGTTGTCCCGAGCCTGGGTGTTCTTTGTGTCCGTTATTTAAATGTCTATGAAGCCCCCCGCGACACAGGAATATTCCTTATGCGGTAGTAGTCTTTAAAAAAATATATATATTTTCAGTAGGAAAGCCGTCAAGTCCTGGTTTAGGCTTATTTGATGTAATTACGAAATAAACTAAGCTAAATTTGGTTTAAACCATTCTACCCTCTTAATCGTGACAGCAGTAAGTCAGAAGAGGTGTCTTCCTGATGTACTGCTTCTTCTATCTCGATTACCACGGCAGCATTGTAATTAATAATAATGTTTGGCATGTATATAAAAAATTACTTTATCCAGAAGTTAATTATTTAAATCTTACCCCCGAACTAGTGTAAGGTAAAATATTACACCATTTACGCATAGACCTACATAACCATTATTTATAGGTAGGATCACAGTCAACCTTTATCATTTCGGGCGAGATCCTACCGTAATCTCTAGGTCTTCATTTACGACATCCATAAGAAACAATGGGTCGATCTTACTAGAATACAAAAAACTTTGCGGTTTAGTCAGGAACGCTGTGGGATTTTAAGATAATTCAGTGAAATGTAGTACGTTCGTGTCTAATAATATATTTTATATTAGGTACCAACTGACAAAAAACGAAAGATTAAAACCAAATGTCATATTTAAGACAGGTAGCAAGTAGCAAGATTGTTATGTAAGTGTTGCAGCAGAATACTGTAAAGGACCCGTAATTTAGTTTTAAAGAAGCGTAGAGTAGTTACAATACTCGAAAGATATGTATAACTCGTCAAACTTCTGTACATACAACGTTGTACGTAACAATTTCGGCCTTGTTCCACGCCGGACGTCGTTTATTTTATATTATTATGACTGTTCAAATTTAAAATCTACGTTGATGGAAAGAACGGCTGTTTTTCAGTCCGTGGTCACCAACCTGACAAGACCGCAAAAGTCGCCTTTTCAGTAGATGACGTGTTGTAGATGATGAATTGACGAACATTTTTGACTTTATGACAATTATTTGTGCAATGTACAGATAATGTTTCCGAGTCTAGGCATACTCTATGCCGATTAATTGTTGGCTTTCATTAGTTTCATTCTCCTGCAGAGAATGATGTTTGTACAAGAGTTAATTTCTTTTTCAATTAAGAGATTATCTCGCCTGAAAAGGATTGAACGAACACAAATCTTTAGAAGGTTGTTTTTTATATTTAATTGTTTTAATGTCTACTTAATTTTAGTATTAGTTAAAGCGCACCAATTCCGCAGTTTTCAAGTTTGAAATAATTTCGCATGGCGCAGCGTAGTAATACTTAAATTAAATGATAATGTTAATACCAAATTAAAATCTTTTTCATTTTTCATTCAATTTTTTTTGGTTTGACCAATCAGCTAGCGCAAATATTTAGCCAAATGTGATATTTGCCGTGTTAAAATTAAGTGAGGTCGTCATCAGCGATCAAAAGAAATTAGTTTAATAGAATATTTCTAGCAACAACATTTTTAACTTCAAATACACCAAACATATGAAAGGAAATGTCAATGCTTTTATTTTTTTTTGGCACTGTCCATGAGATGCTAAATGTTTTATGCACTGTGTCATTTTTACGTGCATACATTTAAAATAGTTTAAGAGTATTTGGAATTTGTTCGTTGGACCTAGTAGAGGTGACGAACAACGATAATAATTACGTAGCAGAATCATAAGTTGTGTTTTTTTTTTAATGTAAAAAGACAACTCTCGCATTAAGAATGGTCTTGTGTCGCGGGGTGTGTTCACAAACATTTAAACATAGGACACAAACACTTAAACCTTTGCGCCATCGGATATCCTGGTATGTCAATGTGTGTAATGTCACCATACGGCTAAGTATACTTCATGAAGTTTAGTGGCAGTACATCTAGAACCCACTAGGTCTATGGCGGTTTCTCGTCCGTTGACCAATGGTTACGATTCCCCCAATTCAAAATTAATACCCAAGAAAGACAACTTCCCCATGTCGATCTTGCGAGCTGTGTTTTGCTTTGTAGTGGTAAAAAGGGTAGACTGACAGAGAGGGACTTAGAAAGTTTATCCACCCTACTTAATGTTGTGTGAATATTTTCATGTGAGCTCCTTGAGGAGTGGCCTAGAGTCAGTACCACACAACCGTATCTCTGATACCCAGTGACTACATTTACTGGTAACTGCTTACCATATGGGTGTATTCTTTGCTAGGTTAGTTCTGAAAAGGTACCACGTATTCCTTGCAGACTAGAGCTTCTAACTAATCGAGCTGGTACCGTAATATAACCTTTATTATTTCTGTATAAAATAGAAAGAAGAAACACATACGACCATATAATACTCGTAGAATATATTTTAATTAAGTTTATCTCTCTGTAAATCAAGTTACATTAATTAAATTCCACCACTTCAACATTAAAGAAGTAATCTAAAAACCAATTTATTTTCTAGCATCGCCTTCATCCGAAACACGTCGGACAGATATTGAAAGAAGCCGCTCAAGTGCTGAAGAGAATGCCCAACATCCACGTGGCGACCACTTCAATCTCAAGCCAGATCACGGTGTGCGGGGATTTGCACGGCAAACTCGACGATTTGTTGGTTATATTCCATAAGGTACGTATATTTTTGTACATTTTTTAAAGTGAAAACTTCGAAAGCACTGAACTCGTGACCGTCACGCTAATAATACGTACTTATATAGATCCACTAGAGGGCGCTAATCTAAACATTGAGTTGTGTCAGCTCCTTATTAATTACTGTCACCAACCTGCTAATGTGACGTTTTAAGTTCGTCGTTTCGTTAAATATTTCACTTCTGTCGGCAGTCTCATGATTGCCTATTTATTATCTAATAGTGAAAGCTCATAGTATGTAAATAACACATATATCCACTTGTATATCCAAAATGAATCAAGAGAATGATCATAATAATGTATGGAATAAAAACAACAAACGCTGTGCGATTTAGCTTTTTATTCTTCAAATATAATAAGATAAAGAGAAGAGTAACTCAAAGTATTTTTCAAATTTAAAAACAATTGAAGTACGGCAGTATATCCTTAACTTTACAAGCTAATATTGATATACTTTTGAACTACAAGAAAAAATACTATGAAAGGACCCAACTGCGGCGAAGCCCAAAAAAGGGGATTATGCGATTGCCTTGTATGTATATATATCCGTTTTTATAGTAATTCGCAATTAGTAAAATGTTTCACCGAATTTGTCTTAGTGTCACTGATACATAAAAAATGGAAATGACGGATTTTAATGCCCATTTTCAACTTCTAGTCTTGGAATAAAAATTATTCCTGGACTTGTTTAGCTTATTGTCGGCTTTAAAATAACAAGAGAAAATTTATAAAAAATACATACAATAACAACAACATAAAAAATACGTCGAAGATAACAAGATCTAACGGGATTTTGTATGACTTTAACTCATAAAAACATTTCTTCCAGTTGTTTTCACTAAACCTTTTATGAACCGAGGTCTCGAAAACTCGATAACTCGTGTGAACATCAATATACGAGTTATAGCGATATTGGGAAGAAGGAGCATGGATAGTTTTAATGTACTAAACTTTGTAGGAGACGACACCAAGTCTGACGTAATGCGACTCAAGCTGCCTGTCTTTGTCGTATTTCTTGTAGTTTCTACTTAACTATCCGCATTCTGTACGGCTGTATACAGGCCATGATCCTTTCGGAAACTTATAAACTTATACAATGAATGTTGGACGTAAAGCAGTCAGTACCAGCTGTCATGACCATCTGTAGGTAATAGTTGATAACAGGACTCAGCACCCTCAAATATTTTAGTAAACATTAAACGTAATTGTGGCTTTAGGTATCGAAGTTTTTTATTATGATACGCATCGACCGAAATATTAAATATTATTTACAATATTTTGTGCAAACTATGTTTTGGTTTACGGATAATATTTTTCCCCGAAAGGAAATACAGCTTCATATAAAAATACGTTTCAACTGCTATATCAGATCCTATATCAGGTCTCAGTACTTGGTTTGAGTAATTCTTACCAATTATTTATTTTGTTGTTCTGTGACAGATATTGCACTACGTATAAATACTCATGTAGATAGGTATATTATTTGCTGAAAAGTAATACAGCGATTAATAAGCTAACAAGATGAACAAGTAGTAAAACGTATCTATAAAAACTAAACAAAGAAAAAAAAATATCGCATTTGGTTTCTTCGGTCGATTTCATCCAATATGTGGCAAGAAAATAGACTAGAATAGAATATTTATTGTCTGAAAACTTTAATGTTGTCATTCTGAGTACTTAGACATATTATGTAAATCGGTGCACTTGCATAGTATGCTGCCCTTGCTGGAATGTATGATTATCATCAAGATTGGCCCACGCGAGGGGTAACTCTGTTATTGCCTATTTCTATATGGAGCTATCACCATTTACCCTTAAATTCCTGACTAAATGTGTTTAGTGATTGAAAGAGTGATCCATTTTATTAAAAAAGTACATGTTAAATTCATGTGCATTATGTGAAAAATGTACATTATGCCATTATACAAAATAGCTAGGTACATTTTGCATAAGTGGTCCATTACCACAAAAGCTTACAAGCTTTTAAACCTAAACAAACATTGTTGTTGGTCGTTCGTTTATTAGCTTGTTACATCCCCTCGCTGCCTACACCAGAAATGCTGATCAATGGATTAAAGCCATTTATGCAATATAGAAGGTTCCACGGATATAGCTAATTTGGCGCCTCGTGCCGCTGCCCCGCGTCATCCATCATGTCACACACGTATTGCGAAATAGTGCAATGTGCAGTGAAGTTGACCTTATTATAAAAAATATGGAACAGCCACTTCGGTAGTAGCATCGTCCGAGTTAGCATAGTTTTTCTAAGTCCTCCGGCTGGGACTTCTATAATTAGCTTTTAGATATACCTAAAAACAGAAACGTAACTTTTGTGTTGATAGTAAACATAAACCTAGTGACTTTTAACCTTTTAGTTGACTCAATGAAAAACTATTTAACCGCGATGTCAATGCACATTCTATTAATTTCTTTTTATATTTTGTCTTTGAACGTTTTGCCTGGATATATTTACATATTATTACTAAAGAGGAAGATAATTAAAAAAGTTATCTCATATTACACCAAAAAAATTCTTAGACTAAGAAATCCGCTTACCTACTTATTTGTTAACATAGTAGAGGTAGTTTTACTTAGAGATTATCGTTAAAAAAAAACAGCTGAAACATTGAAAAAACAAAACGGGTGCCGTGAACAAAAAAAACTGAGAACAAAAACAAAACTGAATTCCGATGTTGAAATCAAACTTTACCGACGCTTATTAATTGTTTAAATCGGGACTTAATCGCGATAATACTTAAAAGGTTTCTTGGTTATTCAATGTTTATCACATTGTTGGTCACGGATGGTTTAAAACAATTAATACCGACGAAAAAAACGTTAGACTCTTAAACTGAAAAAAATCCCAATAGTTGTGAAACCAATAGATGTTACATACTTTTTAGCAAAAAATGTTTATGAAAACTTTTAAAATGCCAAAGCAATTCGTTGCCCGTCCTATGCGTTCGTCTTCAAAATAAAATTAAAAATTATGATAAACGGGCAAGGAGTTTGTGCTTAGTCACTTTTTTATTCAGACGATTTACTAGATCACTACATGCTAAAAGTCAAATAATAGTATAATTAAGAAAACAGGAAGTAGTAGAAGTTTTCTAAACTATTACTTTTATCACTTGTTTATTTTTATTTTTTAATAGAACATTCTCAACAAAAGTTGGTTTTTAAGTCTTTGGAGAGATCCCGCTGATGTACAGTTTGCAACTGGTTTTTTGGAATTGAAAACCTAAGAAAAAAGTACTGACGTTACTTACAGAGTCAAAATACCAATAATTGCAGCCGATATATTACAAAATATTTTCTAAAACTATTAATTAAAAGACAAAAAGTTTTGCCATCAAACAAAACCGGAATACACATATCTTGGACAATTAAACCCTGAGCTGGTATTGTATCATTGTCAGTTTACTTCTTCATAGAAAAGAGGCATTTCAAACTACTGTAGGAAGTAAATGAGGAAGCCTTTCAAATAGATATACCATAGGTCTATAGGTAAATTTTCAAGTAGCCTATGTTAATCAGTTCTACATTTAGTACTATTCTTTCTTCTATAAATATTTCAAAAACTATTATTATTATTTAATTTAAAATTAATTAATGGACATTCAAAAGCGTCTCAAAAGACTGGCCTGTTGGCCTAGTGGTTAGTGAACTTGACTGCTACGCCAGAGGTCGTGTGTTCGATTCCCACCTGAGTCTGGGTGTTCTTTGTGTCCGTTGTTTGTTTGTTTGTAAAGTCCCCTGCGACACAGGAGTCATTCGTAATCCCACATTGTCAGCAACAGCAGATGTTTTTTAAAAAAAATGTAACCATAATTATTTTGATTGATTTGATTAATTAATTATTTTATTTTGTTTCCTTTAAAATTATTCCGGTATTACAAACTTACTCGGTGTAGGGTGTAAATCTAGACTTTAATACATTACGATTTACGTTACGTTACTAAGTAATAACTTTAAACGAGTAATTCTTATATGTATGTATTTATTTGTGTATGTATTTTGTCTACATAAATTTTGTATACAGATACAGTTTTGCATTTTAAGTGCAACTGCATAGTTGTATTTCCTGTAAAAACGCAATTTTATAAAAAAATAAAAAACTGATCAAAAATTGATCAATATTATCCTGTTAACTTTGCAAAGATTCGTAAACTCAGCTATCTGTAACGAATACGATATAAAATAAGGTACCTATCCTAAAAAGTTTCCCGTTGTTAGTGCTACACTGTAACAAGTTATGTGGGAAAAAGCAGCTGACCCTGTGTTTCTAGTTTTTAACGAGAATAAATAAAAAGAAAAGAATGTTTTATGTTTATAGTTTGCTATATAAAAGTTAGGGAAGCTGACCCTCCCACCTTTCTACTGAAAAGGCTTTTTACAAGCTCGTGTGATGAAGAAAGTTGTTTTTTTGCTTACGTTGCCTGATTTGTTAACGAGTATTACTTACATTGCTTGTTCTTTATTTACTATTTGTCATTTACAGTTATAAAACCAGTACAAAACAAGATGTGTACTTACCTATAACTTGTCACTTGCAACAAGTAATGTATAAATCAGGTATAGTGGCTTATTAAAACCTTATTGACTCTTTGATTAGTGCAAATTGAGGTAGAAGTACATTTCTGGTTCATTATAGCAAAAAAATCACTTGAGGTATCAATATTCGAAGAAAAGAGTCCATATAAGTTACACAACCAAAGGTGATTCGCAAAAATTTTATGCCTACTTGTTTCTCCTGTTGACTTAGGTTGCGTGTTCAGCTACTGGGTGAGAGTTCTATTAAATACTCGTAGATAACTAATCCTATGGTTTGATGGCTATGCCTCTTACGTGGTCTATATTTTCGCGTTGCTAGTTATTTTTGCCAATAATCATTAGAGGCAGTTTGACGTCAAGAGGGCGACAGGTCGGACCGTGGGCCCCGACGGATGGTAAACATAGAAGGGAGTGGCACACGCGTCATCTAATTGGTGCCACGGTGCCACCGACGGTCGCTGCTTGATTGATAGACCGCCTGTTACGCCGGACGACCTCGTTAATTTGTGGACAATGTTTTCCTACTGTTATTTCCGTTTTGTAAACAAACATTCATTGATCCGCTTAAGAAATATCGATTTTGACCGGTTAAAATCGATATTTCTTAAAAATTCAATCGATATTTCTTAAAAATTCCAACGGGCTAATAAACTTACATAGTTTTTTTGAATTTTCTAAGCTAGTTCGACCAGTTTTAGTAGTTTAGAAAAGAAATGGCGCACTTTGCAATGAAGGTAAAAAAAATCGTTAATAATTTAAAAGTTTATAGCGATCTCGCTGAAATTTATAGCATTTTTTAATATCATCACAACAACTACAAGTTTCAGACTTCTGCGTACATTCCTTTCAAAGTTATGAAATGTTGAAAAAAACGCTATTTTTTTATTTAATTTCATTGGCTGTTAAACAAAAGCACTTAGCGACTTTGAATGGGTCTCATTTTGTAGGTAACTTAATGGAGAACAAAAAAACTGTGGGCACATAATTTATGACGAAAACCGTACTGGAAACGAGGTATCACACGAAATGTAGGTTAGGTTAGGTTTTCACGGGCAGGAGGCGGCGCGCCTGGCTACCAGGGGAGTCTCTCTGGTGGTCAGGCGCATCGAGGGGCTGGGTTTGCGGGTGGCCCTTGATAAGACGGAGGCCCTTTTATTTCATGGGCCCACGTCGTGGTCCACCCCCTGGTGCCTCTATAGAGGTCAACTCGGTCCTCGTCCCGGTTCAGGCCCACATAAGGTATCTGGGCCTGATCCTCGACGGTAGGTGGCTCTTCAACGAGCATTTCCGACAGCTTGCTCCGAAGCTGGTCGGCGCTGCGTCCGCCCTTGGGCGACTCTTGCCCAGTCTGGGCGGACCCACGAGACGGCTGTACACGGGGGTTGTCCGGTCAATGGCACTGTACGGTGCAGTGTGGGCGGGAGCTCTGACCGCCCAGAATAGGGCGCGCCTCTGGCGCGCTCAGAGGGTTATGGCGGTTAAAGCCATACGCGGATACCGCACCGTGTCGACGGAGGTGGCGTGCGCGTTGGCCGGGACTCCCCCGTGGGATTTGGAGGCGGAAGTGCTCGCCGAAGTATATCGGCGAACGGCTGAGTTCCGGGCGGGAAGCAGCAGTCGGCCCCCGCCCGAAGAGGTACGCGAATGACGTGAGGCCACTCGCCGAGCCACCATGGCTCGTTGGTCGTCCCGGCTGGAGGCTCCACGTGCTGGCTTTGCCGCCGTGGAGGCGCTCCAGCCGGTCATCGTTGAGTGGGTAGGGCGGCAGCACGGGACCCTTTCCTTCCGACTGACGCAGGTCCTTTCCGGGCACGGCTGCTTCGGGAAGTACCTGCACTCGGTCGCTAGGAGGGAACTGAGTCCCGCCTGTCACCACTGCGACTGCAGTGAGGACTCGGCTCAGCACACGCTGGCGGTTTGCTCCGCCTGGGCGACGCAGCGTCGGGCCCTCACTGCAGTCATCGGAGGCGATCTCTCGCTACCGGCCGTCATACGCTCCATGGCCGGTAGCGACAGGAATTTTACCGCGGTCGCGACCTTCTGTGAGGACGTCATCTCGCAGAAGGAGGCGGCGGAAAGAGTCCGGGAGGACGATCTCCACTCGGACCTAATTCGCCGCCGGTGAACCGGGCGGCGGAGGCGCGATTACCAGCGCCTCATGCCGCCCTGAGTGTGGCCGCGGGTGGAAGGGACGGGTTTTCCCCTCTACCCGCTATAGTGGCCCCCCGCGAGGTGGCGGCGTCCGCGTGTGCCTGGACGTCGCCTAATTGAGAGGTTATTTTACCAGAAGGTGGAGCCCGCGCTTTTGCGGGCAGGCGGTAGGAGGGTTCCGGATGTCTTAATAAAAGCTGTTCCCGGATCCCTCCTACTTAAGGCGCAGTACGGCACACCGTGTGGTTTTAGTCGGTTCGATTCCGACACACCGCCCCGCCGAAAACCCCGGTGGGGTGACGGCCCGAGGGGGTTTCCACACGTACAAAAAAAAAAAGGCATAAAAAAAAGAAAGGTTTTCACGGGCAGGTTTCCGCAACTCCACGACAAGGCGCGTATTTTGCCGGTAGGAATGAAAGCTATTCGAGCCACCCTAACTCCCTAAAGAATCCCAGTAACCCCTTCACGTTACCGACGATCTCGGAGAGTGACCAAGGCGAGACAAGGTGCTTAGACCGGTATTCTGCAACCCCCTGATAGCTCAGAAGTACATGGGTTGCTGTTTCCTCAAAGCAGAAAAGTGTTTGTTAAAAGAGCCATACCCGGTGATAATTCCAGTTGCCGTTCGCAGCTGACGCTTGTTCAGCCGGAGTAGCTTCCTCGACAGCCGGCTGTTGATAGCGGGAAGTGCCATCCGATGTCTTCATGGCTTGCCCATATGAAATTGTGTTGGTCTCTATCTCTAGCGCGTATCCTTACCAATGTCCGAAATTGACCAAAAGTGAGGGGCACTATGGGTTCTGGGCCCATGATGCACATCTCCGATGCCCTCCTAGCCAATTCGTCTGCTGCATCGTTGCCTCTAGAGCCACTATGACCCTTTATCCATTAGAGGGTTACTTTGTTGAGTTCGCATACCTCATTAAGACGCTGGTAGCACTCTTAGATTAGGCCCGAACTGATGACATTGAGCATCGTCGAGAACTTGTAACACTGCCATGCTGTCGCATAGTATAAGTATCGATTGATCCTTTACCTTCCTTGTTGTAAAAGCTGCAGCAGCCATAGAGATACCCAAACATTCGGCCTGGAATACTGTGTTATGGGTACCTAGAGCGGCTGTTGTTTTTATATTTAGATCCTCTGAGAAGACCCTAGAGCCAGTGCCACACCTTATTTTGGAGCCGTCAGTGAAGATCCTGAGTTCACGAGTGTCTAGACCCTCGATGCGTTGGTCCTCGTGTAATTGGATTTTATATTTTTTGTCAAATACGAACCGTTTAGGGATTTGGTCATTTATGGCCATCGCAATCGGTATGTCCTTGGATATCTCTTCCAATATCACCGTCTGCGGGCTCCCGTTGTCCCTCCACAGTGTAGCGACCTTAACCTTGTCGCAGCTAGAGCAGCTTCCTGTTGTATATATAATAGGTGCAGGGGAGCTAGATCCAGCATGACTTCCAGGGCAGCAGTTTTTGTAGTCTTCATGCAGCCCGTAATCGCCGTGCACGCTAGCCTCTGGAATTTTCACACGAAATGTAAAAAAACGTCTTTTTTTTCGTTAAATTGTTAAATAAAAAATTATCCCACTTACCCAGACTGCGGGTATCAAAATTTTTAATCAACGTATTTTTTACTATTATTTATATTTTTTGGATAAAACATAAATGCGTGGTAATCGAAATGTTTATTTTTGATCATACACCAGCTAGGTTGACTGCGCTATTCGTAGAATATATAAAGCAAAGAAAAAATAATTGACATTTAACGAAACTGAGTTCATTTCAACATTGATTTAATTATTGCCTAACAAAAACGCTTAAAACATTTTCTTTCATTAATTCTTAACAAACAAATAAAACCCTTTCCTTGTTTCAATATTACAACGAAGTTCGGAACAGAGTAATACAAGTTTGTGAATATCCAGCTTTAACTATAAAAGGACTATTCATGAAATAAGTTTGCAAACTGGATATCGGTTAGTTAGTTCGGTTCGTTAGTTATTATTTGTCAATTTCTCTTAATACTAATATTTGTAAAATTAATTATAATAATCTAAACTTCAGCTTTTGTGATCGTCAAGAAATGTCCATTGTTAAAATTATTCAGCACGAGGGACGCCTAGAGGCTGCAAACGCGTTTCAACATGACTAAAATCTAATCTCCAGCCATCACCAACTACCTCCCGTATGATCACCCAAAATATCGGCAAAGCCCGACAGTTGGTTGGTATGTCAAAAAAATGCACGAAATGTAAGCTAGCCTTAGGCAATCCAAGGTAAAATTTTGTGTGATTTGAATCTTATGCGTTCGTGACAAAGGCCATTTACCTGAGTCCGAATTGCCGCAAATTATGAAAGTAAAAATGGCCAGAAAAATACCCCTGTTCATTGATGAAAATGATATAACACACAACAAAATACTTAAAGCAAATATGTAGGTCTCCCTTAAAAGCTGGCTTTAATGGATTTATATTTTTAACAAAACTTTGATTTTTTGTACTGTTTAATCTAATTTAAGTTACCTACCGACGTCAACTTGTTTTATTTCTGATGATTATGAATTTTGAAAATATGAAGACAATTCAGCACCATGCAGCATGTAGAGCACTTTATATTCTGTTTTTCAACACTAAGCAAGTTTTTATAATGGTGGTGTTAAATTTTAATTAAATATATCAGTCATGATGTATTTTTAAATCCAATGTGTGTATCTCTTCTCAAGTGGAAGACATTGTAATAGAATGCAGAAAATATTATTGTTTTGGTTGAACGCGATAATCTCTGTGACATACATTTTAAATCTCATAGCCTAATTCTAAAAGATTTAACGCAGGTGAAAGTAAGGTAAAGAGCTAGTAGTGTATCAAACCAGCTGTTTGTATCAGGAAAACGGAAAAATGTGTGGTCTGATACCCTTGTTTTGTTATGAACATAAAGAAAGAATATGAATCATAAACACAAATAAAGGCAAGTCTATATTAAACAAACAAGCAAGCCTATAACTCATATACAAGCCGAAAATATGGCACGATGAGTTTAAATTTTTCCTTACATCCTTTAAAAATACAATGTCAGATACATAAAATACATATAATGTGGTAAGCATCTTCATCATCATATAGGTACAAGCCGAAAATAAGGCACGATGAATTAAAATTTTTCCTTCCATCCTTTAAAAATACAATGTCAGATACACAAAGTACATATAATGTGGTAAGCATCTTCATCATCATATAGGTACAAGCCGAAAATAAGGCACGATGAATTAAAATTTTTCCTTCCATCCTTTAAAAATACAATGTCAGATACACAAAGTACATATAATGTGGTAAGCATCTTCATCATCATATAGGTACAAGCCGAAAATAAGGCACGATGAATTAAAAATTTTCCTTCCATCCTTTAAAAATACAATGTCAGATACACAAAGTACATATAATGTGGTAAGCATCTTCATCATCATATAGGTTCAAGCCGAAAATAAGGCACGATGAGTTAAAAATTTTCCTTACATCCTTTAAAAATACAATGTCAGATACATAAAATACATATAATGTGGTAAGCACCTTCATCACAAAGGATGAACGAGATCGATGTTATCATATTTTTATTAACTATTATAGGTCAACATAATGGTCTGCGGTCTATTTATTTTCACTAACAGCAGTGACACTTTATTATCTACCCCCACAACACTACACTGTATTAACATCTGATACTAGTATGTACGCAAGGATTATATCGTTGGTGAGAAACACAAAACGATGTGTTTTACGGTCTAATTCTACTGGGAACGGAAAGGGATATTAAATTGAGTTTATACAAACAAGCAGTTTGAAAACCAGGAGGGTCGCGTGTCAAAACAAATGTTATTTGTCATGATTCCAATTAATCGCAATATAAAATCACACGCATGACAAGTGAGTTATGATTTCTCTGACCATTAATGTTACAAGTAGCGTTTCATAAATGTCGAGATAATCACCAATTAATTGTAATAAAATCAGTCGTATGTCGCGTGTCCGTCAGGAAATAAAACAATGGTTATCGGCGAAAGGATAACGATTATGTAAGGTATCGATTTGTAGCGAACGCATGACG
Source organism: Euplagia quadripunctaria (assembly GCA_963859945.1). NCBI lineage: Eukaryota > Metazoa > Arthropoda > Insecta > Lepidoptera > Erebidae > Euplagia > Euplagia quadripunctaria. Next base: position 14,574,827 of record OY982565.1, on the reverse strand, counting down.
TAAGTGGCCTTCGAGTGGATCGTACTGGGGCAACGCTGCAAATGTAAGGATTCACAAAATATACGTGATTACTCGTACTTTGCGATTATAAATGTAATTTAAAAGTAAGCCTAAAAGCTGAGACTAACATATTAACATTACGTATGAATATTACGCGAAGAAGTGTAATTAAAAAAAAGTAGTTACAATAAGAACTATCTACTAGTAATTTGTGCCTATGGCACAGGTTTATCCTAGTACCGGCACCCATATATTTTAAGCTAATTAATGTTATATAAGATCTGTAATAATGTGTACCAATATAAATGAATAAAAATGAAATGGATTTTAAACTTTGCATAAGTTTTGAAGTAACTGCTACTATTCTAAATATCTATTTTTAACTTCAACGCCGACACGTCACTTGTTGTAGTTGTTGATTAATATATTAAGTATGGCATTTGTCTGTAGACTCTGTAGCGCCGTATCTCCTAGAGGCGAAGAGTCGGTATAACGCGATTCTTGGACGACTTTTTTGTAATTAAAGCGTTGGAAGACGAAAAAGGTAAAGTATTGGAAATAAATATATTGAATGTAATTTATATTGTTTATAGTACTATTTAATTTGAGAGTCAGGCTACGGCCCAGTAGAAAGCCTACGGCCAAGGTTCTGGACAAAGTCTGTCTTCTAGCCAACCACAGCATGGTTGGCTAGAAGACAGACTTTGTCCAGAACCTTGGCCGTAGCCTTTTTTTTTTTAAAGAGACGTTGCTGCTTCACCACATTTTTGGCCGCTCTGTGTCTCCGTTTGTTAGTACAGAAGGTAGGTAGAGTAGATGGGTTCACCATTTTTGGTGAATTTTAGAGCGGTGGATCTGCCACAGACCACCGTTCCTGCCAAACCATAACTCTAGGCGGCAACGGTTGTGAATAGTATGTTTTTGGGGATTCCGATTATTCAATATACGCCGCGTTAGTTACGGCTTATCGAAAAACTTACAAAAACGTCTTTCTGTGTATACTTCTCACGATGTAAAAGTAATTTCATCATAAAAATGCGACATTAAGGAGTTACAGTCATTAGTTTGATTTTGCTCTACGCAATGTAAACGTAATCTATCATGTATGTTAGTATGCGTAAACTGTGTTCACGCAATACCACATAGGTATTATTTTTATGCGGTATGGTAATTGACCTAAAACGTTCGACGCCGTCAAGACAACTGATTGCATAAAATGTTTATATGTTCTGTTTACTTCTTTTAGAGTAAAGTTATTAGGTATTTTCTTATAATTCCTTCCTAGACTAAACAGTATCGTTTTATGATTACAATTTCTCAGCTCATTAAACTAGTTATTTAGTCTGGATTAACTTAATAACCTCTTAGGTTACAGCTGATCTTAATTTAGTAACTGAACAAATAAATTATATTGTAAATCAGTTTCGTAAATTTGATTACCAAATTTCTCTTAGTTTAAAACAATTTTGTTTACTGTAACTTTAGCGAGATTCCGGACTTAAATTTGTGGACGGTTCCTATCCATAAATATTTCAAATTGGAATATAACAATAGCGTTATCTTTTACAAATGTATGCTGGCGATCGTTGGGGCCGCTTGCGTAAAACTTTTACACTTTAGCAGTTTCGTTTCCCTCCCACGAGGGTGAGGGACATTGTGGTATGGCTATTGAGGTAACCAAGCTCATACGAGTATATATGTAATTGAGGAAAGAGCACTGTTTAACTCTTACAAAAAAAAAAAAAACGCTTTCTGTATATTATTTGTTGTTCCACTCACTAACAAGCACGAGTTTCACAATTCTAAAGCCGTCCCCAGACACGCTATACAAAGTTAAGGAATAATATAGGCGAAGAATAAATGTTGACTAAGTGACATTATTTGCCAAGAGCCTTTATGTTTTGAATAAAAATACACGATGTTCCATACTGGGAGGACTCTTCATATGATGTAAGACGAATGAATTTAAAATAACTGCCGTAATACTTCGTAGTACTACAGGCCTTTATTCCATTATTCTTTTTTTCCTAACAACTTTGTGATTATAATCTGGTATTTGTTTATACTCTCGAAATATCTAACCAAAGAGAGTGCCATATCACTAAATAGGTGTGTTGTATTATAACATTTTTATTACTATTTGCTCTTTTTATGAGTTATACAACATGAAAATAAAAAATCATCAATAAAAAGACGGCATATTGAATTTTTGTATCAATGAAACATTCCTTTGTTTTCTTCAGAAACTTACAAAAAGCGCGAGTCAATATTATTGAGACTTCATGTACCATTTTATGAAGGTAGAATAAGTATTGTTAATTTTTTGTATACCACATTACGTGCCTTCAATATACGTGAGTATAGAAAAGAAATTATCATCACTTCAAATGGAGAACCACTGCTTTTTCAATATTGTCTTCCATTCAAAAAAACAACTCCTGCGGCAGCAACTATACCTAATCTGCATCGGGGAGGCCTCAAATCATTCCACTAATGCACACAATGTCCACTCAGACTTAGAAATATTATTTGTTAATTCCTTAAATTAATTATCCCATTTAGGGAACGAACCAATAACACTTGATGAGGTGATCACTGAAATTATTGTTTATTATATAACTAGCTCAAAAGTTTGGAAATTGAAGTATACGTTGAAGTATATTCTGTACACTATTAGGTCTGTGTTTTGAAATTAAAAGGAAAAATTTTCTGTGAAAGCCTTGCGATATTCCTCGTAGGCGAAGGTGTACCCCAGTACATTTATTTCTAAACAGCTATGAGTCGTTCAGTTCACAAATGTACACATTTACAAAAAATAGTTTTTTTTTTAAATCTATAATTCCAACTCACGATATTTAGCAGTAAAAGTTGCGTGGTGATCAGCGGCGTAACTACACCACCTGAGGCTCGTGGCTAACTCATCGGATGGGACCTCCCTTAGGGTGTCACGACACACATCGATCGATGATAGAATGTTCAGCATCAGTTGTTACCACAACAATCAGTCTGAAAACCTACCACACCAGTAAATCGATGATGGCATCGGTGTGGTGGCAGTGTGGCACCCTTAGTGTGATAAAGCTTGTAGGTTATTTTTTATAAATCACTAATGAAATTCACAGGATGCAAGGCATTGAAATTGTAAACAATTTCTTTCATTGCTAGGACACGCAATCTCAGTTGATTAATAATTATGTCCAATATACGATTGAATAAGTTTATTTACCCTCGTAAATTCCATCAAAATTACCTTTCTCTGAAGAGTTAAGGGAATGCAAGGCTGATGGACCATTTTTAAATGACTTTCTGATGACTCTCGGAGGTTCTCAATTTGACTAATTTTTGTGTGTTTATATTACACGATATTATATTCGCTATTTGTGAACCGATTCATATCATTCTTTTTTGGTCCCATTTAAATTTGAAGGAAATATTGCACCTCTTAGGGTAGAAAATTAAGGGATAAAGAATATAAAGTCACTGATACTTTTTTGGAAATTAATTGATTTCTGCACTATTTGCTCCCCTTTTTAAATCTGTCAATTTATATCGGTACTTTTCCAGTTCTGCAACAAACACTTCAAAAGCAAAAGGAGGCCTTTAAAAGATCATTATTTTTGGACTGGAGTACTTGGAGGCTGCGACTATATTCTACAGAATTTGGCAATGGAAACAAATACCGTCAGTGATCTAAAATTCCTTTAGATTCGCGGCAAAAAAGAAACTTAACGCAATGGAAAATAAATAGTTAATCCATTTTGTAATAAGTGCATCCTGTGTACAGGCCTTTGTACCCCAGCGCCGGGCGGTGGGCCCGTGGCATTTTGCCCGCTCTGCCACCCTATTGTTACGCCACTGGTGGTGATTGATTTGAGCACTTTAACATCGCTAGAACTAGCTGTAACATTGACACATCGACAGTAAGTACCAGCGTACCTAAAACACGGAATGGGCGGAGCCTGTAGATGGACAACGTGTACCTCAATCAACTCAGTCTCGATGTCAGCAATATAATCTCTGCACTAATTTGAACTATGTTCGTTGTATATTTACAAATTGTTGTTGTCTTTTTACAAAGCATAGCCTTACATAGGAACTAGGGTAATTTTTTTTTTCATTGCTTTTAAATGATTTTAACTTAGACTTTAGACGTTTCGTAATGAGGTGATATGAGTTCATGTCATTTTAATGTCAATTGTACTTAACGAACATGCCAAACTATTCACACTAAACTTATTACGTTGTACCTAAAAACGGCGGTGGTGTAATTGTTAAGGCGTTAAACTTGAGGTCAAGTTGTTGAGGGTTTGAACCCTAGTAGACGATAGACGGGAACCCACTTCTAACGCGAACAATTTGGAAATGCTGGAGGGGTTAACAAGAATACTAGGAACGTGTAACCCATGTTCTGTCTTTATTAAAAAAAATCAAAAAGAATATATATCATAAAGTATTTACATTATGATATATATATATATATATATATATATATATATATATATATATCATAAAGTATTTACAATATTTATGTTTATGTTTATATGATAAGCATTGACAACCTTTTCATTTAACGCCAACGATTACTTATCACCAGTTTACTAAAATAACTCCAGTCCATCCTAAGGTTGCCTGGAAGAGATTGCTTTGAACGATAAGGCCGCCCTTTGTACATTATTTTTGCGATACATCTCCAGCTTCAATTTTTTTGTAAAACCCTGGTGTACACATAAATAAAGTGCAATCTATCTATTTAAGTAGATTTTGTATGTTTTTTGTTGTTCGTATGTTTAATGCGAGATACGAGATTGTGAAAGCACTTCTGGTATAGTCCTTTTTAGCTAAACGTAAGTTGTCCCGTTTTTTAACGCATTTCATATAAGAAGCTTTAATTTAATTGTATTAAAATAATAACATTGGTAAGAAAGTTTTTGATGTTAATCTGAAACCATATATTTATTTTTAATTAGTTTTACAATAATTAATAATAAACGTTGTAAAGCCCTATGTCAAGTTTCAGAATACTTAAAGTACAAAATGTTTCAATCAATGGTGAATTTTCCAAAATAACAAATAAAATATTGTCTAAATATTTTGTTAGCTACCCGATTCTTAGTTGAAACTTATTACAAAGAATTTAATTATAATGCATTACTGGAATTTCTGTCGGTTTAAAACAAATTCTTCATATATAAACATTTCTTCAACCTTTTGGTTCGATTTGCTACTAAAGCTTGTTTTTTTTAACCAAAATTTATTTATATTTCATGTACGGATGGTTAAAAAAAATTAATCAAGCTCTGGGGTCAATTTTTTTATTGATTCTCCATTTTCAGTTAAATAATAATTTTAATGTGACCAATTTGTAGTGCATTCGAACACATCGCGCGTTTGAAATAGTGCAAATATTTATATGCATGGTATATGACTATTTGAATTGGTCGGATGTTTCTATGTATAATATATTTGTATCAAAAAAATACACAACATGTTTATCCGTGTTGTACAACTCAATGGTACAAGCTCTGCTTAGTTTGGGCTTAGACAGCGTTCTGTAATGTTCTAGAATACCTATTTCCGACCCGAACCCATAGTACAATGTACCATGTCCCAATATATTTGTTATTATTAATATCTATAAGAACGAGTCACTAACATAATTGTCTACCAGTTGCATTATTTGAAACTTTAAGACAATCGCAAAGCATAGATAATAAAGATTTATGAAATATGTATAAAATTTTACGTTTTATGCAGAACGGGCTGCCATCTCCAGAGAACCCATACATATTCAACGGGGATTTCGTCGACCGTGGCAAGAAAGGTTTGGAAGTGTTCCTGTTGTTGCTGTCTTGCATGTTGGCTTTCCCCGGAGGAGTGTTTTTGAATCGCGGCAACCATGAAGATCTCATTATGAATTCTAGGTTAGTCACACATGATTATTTTCTTTAAAAATCGGCTCATAGTGGCGTAAGGAACAAGGACTATTCATAAGTATTCGATATCACGTTTTATTTTTGTCTCTTTTATACCAACTTATATTTTTAAATATAGAATGCAAGTATCTACAGACAAAACATCCGCCTTTAAATTTATTTTTTTGAATTGGATTATGGACCGTTCGTCGTATTCAGATGTCACTGGTTTGTGAGTAAATATAATTTATTTGATGTAAATGTAACTTTTCATATTGGCTTTGATGGTAAGCATTTACCGGTGTCTATAAGAACTTGCTACATTAATAGTTTCACTTTGAGGTTATCTACAATTAACGTATCTTCCGTACACCTATAGTGGCACAATCTCAGATCGTCGTCACTGTAAAAAATTGCTCTTTATTTAAACGTGAGAACGCCTCACTGGAAAAATATTTAAACGTGCTTTAGTTTATGGCTTTCTTATCGCTTTTTTGTACCGGCAGAAGGGAGACGGGGCTATACCTTTTTATACCTTTTTAGGTTGATATTACCTATAACTTAATAAATGCACTGTTCTTAAATAAGTTTGTGCAGAATCGGTTATTTAATATTAAAAATAATATTCTTGGACATTTATAGACACCGGTAAATGCTTACCATTACAGAACGCTATGTAGACCCAAACCAAGCAGAGCTTATACTATGCGTTCCAGAACACGGTCTTTTTTATAAATATTAATTTAATTTTATACATGGAACACCCAGACCAATGCAAACGCGACCCCCGGCGCTGCAGTCGAATACATCACCGCCGCGCGACTAAGGTCGCTAAGATTTAGATTTTTTTGTAATGAAATTAATTAAGCCAGTTATTGTCAGCGCTACGCTAAACCATCAAAGGAATGAATGACACGCAGCGGCGAGAACCTAGCCACTAATCACAACAAGTGAGACCATAGAGATAATATATAAGAATAGAGTGCGCTAATGGTACTACTTCACGTAAGCGGGAGCGATAAAGGAAAAGAAAGAAATGGTCGCCGAGTGTCCTCTCTGTCTCTTATTAGCCGTGCTTTGTGACTGGCTGCTGCTCAAGAGGGCAACTATCATAGAGATATAAGAATATATCTATGGCAACCTAAGAGCAATAATTCCTAATTATTGCTCTTTGATGGCAACTGTCTACCTATAAATGGGTGAGGGGGAAGAGGGAAGCTAGCAAAAAGCTGGAAAACATATTGTAAACACATGAAAGATACAGAGTTTATTTTTTTATCATACATGCATAGGAATTTTTTTTTGTAAAACATGAAGGTAAATTTTTCAACACTGAGCAACAGAGAATAAGAATGCGGAATAATAAATTAACAATTTTCAGCTGCCAAAAGCATTTAATAACATTTTGTAAAATTTCATAAATAAAATTAGTATATTATAATTGTACAAAAATCCATCGTTGATTGAAATCAACGATGGATTTTTTTTGAAAGAGACAGAAGGGACACTCGGCAGCCATCTCTCTCTTTGCCTTTATCGCAGTATTCAGACTCTTGCACACTCTATTCTTATATCTCTATGAGTGAGAACAACAGTATACGCGGAGATTTAAGCACTAAAAGTAAAATTAATAATTTAATTTTAAAATTTATTATTATAACATACATAATTTAAAATTCAGGTTATGTATTGTGATATAATCATATAATATAATATTTTGGTTGGGGTATTTCAGGGAGTATGTTTATTATGATGCATGTTTTATAAGGTTGCTAAGGAGACGTAATAAATTCCAAAGCCAAAACTGTAGTAAGCCACTGTCAGGTGGTGTACCTACTTATTTGCTCCCATATGGCATGGAATTATAACAATGCATCGGCACTCTTTATGGCAATATTAATAAAACAATACGTCGCTTTAGTGGATTATGTATAGAACGTAAAAGTTCAATAAAACAACAGAGATTTAAATAAAAATAATTATATTAAAGAGATATTTAGATATGTTTTTGGTCATCAAAAATTTCCAGTCATCTTGCCAATACATTACAAAAACATGACAAGCATAGATATTTTCTATCGATTTTATTATAAGTTCAAGGGCAGATATGAATCACTAAAGAAGAATGATGTAGCAATATGCGCTATGCCAAATATACGAATATTTTTTATGGTTGATGATTAATGTAAGAAAAAGTGAAGAAAATGTAATATTGCTTGATGGACTCTAAGAAAAACCCCTATTCTAACTTGAGAAAATAAAAGGGACGCCTTTCAATTGGGTTATCACTCACTTAGACCAATAATGGTGTTTTACATCTATCAAATAATCGCTATACCAATACACAAAGAATATTGGCTGATCTCGATACCTGCTAACAATTTTTCCATGTGTTTAGATAATACGTAATATACGTATAGCTCTATGTCATAGCATAGAGGGAGCAAACAAGCGTACGGCCCATGTGATGGTAGGCTGATGCAGAAGATTTAGCCTATGCTGGAACTATGCGAGTCCTTGGATAACGTTGCTTAATATAATAATTTAAGAAAAATAGTTTTAATTCAAATTCGGACGACGACCATTTTACATACATTATCTCTTTAATTGGAGGCAGGTATTTATATTTTTAAAGATTTAAGGGTTTTATTCGTAAATATATTTCAATGTTAGACTGTCGTATATTTTTTACTGGAGTAGGTACTATTTAGAAAAAGGCTACAAAATGTCTTTATACTTTTATATATTAGGTACTACAGAACGTTGTTAGTTTCTATTTGCCGTCGAGAGTAATAAATAATGAAATGTGTGGCCTTTGTATCTATCATGAAAGCACACACATTCCTTCTTCGTCTTTGTCTTTGTGGGTGTAATTCAAATGACTGGCTATTTTCTCCTTTTTTCGTATTATAATAGGATCATATATAATATAATAAAATATCGTAATTTATAGTTTTATCATATATCTAATCTATGCCATGTACAGACAATATATATATAGAAGGAAATTGAGTTTTAGACCCATCTCACAGGAAGGTAGTGTCAAACGAGTCTAGTGGACTCCGTTCTTAGGTTATACCTCTGCAACAGACCCACCTGTGACGGAACACCGTGTGGTTTGAGTTGGTTCGTTTCCAGCATACCAATTCGCCACAAAAAGTTATGTATCAAGAAATGTAAAATAATAGCAATAGAAATAGCCAAGTAGATACTTGATGTTTGTATAGTACGTTGCATTTCTAATTTAAGACCTGTCACGCATGCTAGAAACTAATCTACTTCATGACCACCTAACAAAATGATTAGAAGGAAACTTGTAATACAGTAATGACCTATTTTTATTATAATTGTTAAGGGCACATATTTAATTATTTATTAAAAGCAATTTGGTGTTAATCTTCCAAATAGGAAACCGCGATTGAAAACTTTCAGGTTCATTGTAAATGTTTCAATTGAGGTTTATTCCGTTTCGGTGACGGTGTACAAAGGAGTTGTACAGAATGAGTTGTGGTTATTACGCTAAATTAAACTTTTAATAGACCGCACAATTAATCGTTGTTCATTATCCTCTAATACTCTATTTTTGTTTAGGTACGGTTTCATAAAAGAAGTCCATCAGAAATATCGGGTGAGTAAAAACGAGCCATAATATGTTATCCTTTTCAAAATTGGGAAAATATGAGGCTCATTTTATTATATACAGCTGTTGGATACAAATCGGTAATCGGCGAGGCGAACTGAAAACTAATGTGGGATATCATGAATTCGGATCAATATCTTTTTAACATTTCGCTCCGATGAAATATAGACTAAGCTATAAGAAGTATCATCAGAAATAAATTCGAGACCGTTTGAGTGCCTGCCCAAGATAAGGTTGACCGATTGAAGAGCTTTTAATTTTAGTTTCAGCCGAATGAAATACGATTGTGATAAAATTAAAATGTCAAGTTCTAAAAACTTACAAAAACCGAAATTTAGATACTGCAATGTTTTACTTCAAAACCCTTATATTGTAAATTTTATGGAACAATAAATTTTTTAAGAAATATGTTTAGACATGAACTAGACATACATGGAACTAGACCTAAGAGTTAGTCAGTTTTTTTGCATGATTTGATTGTTTGCTCGATCGTATTACTTATAAAAACCAATAAACAAATGATATTTTTAACTGTAATTTATTGATATAGTACCTATATCTATAATAAAATATGTAACAGTCGTGAGCATTAATATTTTACTGTGGACAGATGGGCAATAATATCTGCTCCAACAACGAGTCCAGTATTATCTGTCCATATGAAATCACCAAAAATATCTAATCATTAAGAGGCAACATGTTGTAGTGATATCAAAACAATGAGATAAAAGAATTATGTCTAAGAGTTGAAAACTTTCAAAGCAAAAGTGTATGATAATGACAACAGCTATCTGTTCAGCAATAATAAGATACTAAACTTGTTATTTTGCAAATATGTAGTTAGATGTTACACTTTTATCTCATTATCTTGACGTCAGTTTGTTAAGTTACCTACCAATGATCAAATAATTTTGTAATGCTCATGCAGACGCATATTATTGAACTTGTGTTTGGGAGATATTGTGGCCATTCGATCCATAGTGACATATTTGTCATTGTGACTGTACAATGTTTACCTATAGATATAGTTTTGAAATACACTGATTGTATTCTTTAGGACAAAGAATGTTTGCAAGACGTTTGCAGGATGTTTTAGAAATATTGATTATTATTAATGTAGGTATTAATTTAATATCGTAAGTATCTTTTTCCAAAGAGCTTCCTTGACATTTCCTAAGGGAGCGTTATTTATTTATTTAGTCTCAGATTAGATATCCATAGATACTATAACGTATAATATTCTTCTCAGAAGTAATGTTAAAAGTAATTAATTTAAAAAAATATATTATAACGTAATATCAGTGTTCTATATTTCATTTGTTTTGTGGATACACATAGATAGGCATATTTCAAATATTACCAATATTACCAAATATTATTATTCAATATTACCAAAGAAGTAAAAAGCTCGTCATAAAGTGATGTTATGTCGACCACATTTTACAACGCTACCTGACCCCGGTATACTGTGATATGTATATATATGTATCAAGTTACACGATAATGACTATACTCCGGCGGCTTATGTAAGACACCCTACGCACATTACGCAGGTGCATTAGTTAATGTTGCCACTTTAGATTTAATATCGTTTCGAGAACATTTAGCTTCAGAACATTCAACAACATAAAAGAATATGGATAAAGTTACATCAAAATGATTAAAATTGCTTTAAATACAACACTTATTAATAAAATGAGCCTTGTAATAAAACTGTTTAAGCTGTATTAACACTTTCCTATACCTGCTCTGAAATAGAGAGATGGAACGTTAAAAATATATTCTTGATTTGCAATTAAATTATAACTGGTTGTATACAGCACAACGCGGAGCGGATACTGAAGCTGATTGAATGTGTGTACCGTTGGCTTCCCCTCGGAACAATCATCAACAACAGAGTATTCGTGGTACATGGAGGTATATCTGACACTACAGATCTCGATATGATACGAAGCTTGGAACGGGATAAGGTATGTCTCTTATGTTTCTTTGCTACATAGTTTAATATTACTGGTATTCTTAGTAACCCGTCTAAGTAAGATAAATGTTTGTTAGTAAGTGGGATCATATCGGTTATTAATGGCATATAGACTAGCAAGTTTCGTCAAGCCACTTTTGGAAAATCGGCAATCGCTGGAATAAACTTGAATATTCGAATCGTTGAATCACCTTCTATTCTCAGTGTCCTCAACCTTTATGCAAAATCATTTTGATTATCTATTGTTTTTGAATAATTTTGTGTCAAGTTTATTAATGGATCGCGCCAGTAACAATAGACTTAGACAATAGAAAAGCTTGAAAATTATAAGTATAACAATAACTTCAGTTATTGTTATACTTATCATTTTCAAGCTTTTTTAGCTAATAAGACAAAAAATATTAAATACCAACTATTTGTTTCAGTACGTGTCCCTTTTGCGTCCTCCAGTGACTGAGGGTTCAGGGACTGGCGGTGAAGTTATAGACAAAGTGGAATGGAAGCAGGTTAGTAGTTACTAATCAATCATTCACGATTCAATCTAAAGGTTATCGATCGTTTCATTGTCGACTTCTTGGCACCATAATTTTTTATCCTACGATGAAAATGCGTCAACTCTGCCAATTTATTTGATGCATGTATGTGATGAATGAAACACTGCGTGGCATATTAGAATGCTTAGTCTTGAATCGTTTTCGTTCATGTTTTACAATAATTTGTTAGATAATTGTCTTGTATCTCGCGTGTGACACGTAATTATTTTGTTTAATCATTTATTTAGACGAAGCGTTTACCGGAATCAACTCACAGTAAAGTATTTCCCGCATGACGTCTTTTCAACTTTATCAGGTTATGACGACATTAAATATTTTTTCCATGTTTTAAAATATTTTATCAACCAACTGAAATTTGTTATACATATACTAATAATGAAGCTGAAGAACTTTTGTGATTGATTGAAACTACACGTCGAATTAGAAAAAATCTTTTTGTATTGGAAAGAGTATTTGTTGAGGAAGATTATAATAGGCCATATAACATCGCGCTACGACCTTCAGGAGCGGAGTAGTGACCATAAACGCGAGTAAACTAAGGGGAACGGCTAGTTATGAATAGGCACATTGCGTCACAAATTACATGAATAATAACTTTTCCGACAGCTTCACGTTTACGTCAAGAAGGCCTTGAATTATTTTAGTATAAAAGGTTTATTTTTACATTTTTAAATTATTTCACATATTATTTCACACATCTTAAGCCTTAACAAGTTTACAAATGTTCCATAAATTCTGTGTCAGAACTTAAGAACAATGAAGTTTAATCGTTTTTGAAAAAAAGTATGGTCGAGGGCAGCACTCATTCTCGGTCTATCTACGCCAAAGATGGTAAATAATTAAGGATAAATTTCAACGATTTGCGATACACAGGGGAAACCAAACCGAACTCCCTCAGCAAAGAGTCTGCATACCAGGTATGGTCAGTATCTCCAAATCCATAAAGCACAATCTGCCACTGGCAGAAAGTGACAATTTGACACGTATTTCACCTCTGCACAAATCACTTTTAGGAGTAGTTTACCAGTAAGCGATTTTTCTGAATGATCTCTTCTTTTATGATTATCCCCACTCTCTCCCCCACAAAATAATTGAATTGAATTGACTGGAAATTATGCAACGGCAACCTATGGGAATTCGTTTGTTTATTCAAGCTAATTGGTATGGGTAATAACTAATGAGTTTTCAGTGAATACATAGTGTAAGGTCAATGCAATATCTCATATTTATATTTGTGATTAAAACTATTTGGTAACTGTTACTTAAGGGTAATATTGTTTGTGAATATAGTCTATACTCTATGGTACACTATAAAGTGTCAGATTAGATTTTGACGGCAGAATAAAAGGTTGTAAAAACGTAAAAATTACTAATATAACTTTCTTTGATTCCTGTGTTAGGGAGTTGATTCTATATCTCAGAAGTGGGAAAAACTAAGTACGCCCACAATTTTGATAAATATAATAAACCTACAAGAAAAAAAAAAGTTGCTACATATTGATATAATAGTATATCATAAGTTTTGAAAATGGATAAAACTAATGATGACGAATGTAAACGAAGGAGTCGCAGCAAGCATAGAACTATACATAAAAGGCTTAAAAAGCAAAATCATCGTCGTGATCGGAGCAAGACCAATTCGAGAATTTCTTCTGAAAAACGGCTGAGGCAGCGATCAACCACTAGCTCTATGGACTCGAAGGATGACAGACGCAGTCGCTCTCGTGTAAAAAACGTAAGTCACAGTCGCAGACGGCATCGCAGTCGCGTGCATCACAACAAACGTCGCAGTAGCGGTAATCCAGTGATGAAGTGGAGTAGCAGGAAACGCAACAAGCAAGATCGTGGCGCGAGAGTGAGCAGCAGCGACGGCACGCCACGCGGTCATGGAAAGCGAGGTTGCAGTGCGAGGTCCAGAGACAGCAGTGGACGCAACATATCTTCAGGTCACGTGAGTAGTTTCAATACTCTCAGCAATGACACACAAGCGTTTTTATCCACATTAGTAGAGGCCTTAAGTAGTAGACCTCAAGGAAATAAATTTCCTATGTTAGGAAACGTAATACCTGAATTTGACCCCATGGTTAAAAGCCAAACTATTCACATGTGGATTAATAAAGTCGATGAGTGTGTAAAGCTTTATAATTGGGGCCGTGATCAGGTTATTCATTACGGCTTGCCGAAATTGTCAGGTGTCGCGAAAACGTGGTACCAAGCTCTCCCAATAATGTCGTTTTCGTGAATAGAATGGAAGATCAAGTTGGAGGAGTCATTTCCGAGTAGTGACGGCTACGCAGAGTTACTTACCGAAATGTTATCAAAACGTGTGAAGTTTAATGATTCGCTGAATAATACTATTATGAGAAAAACAACTTACTGAACCGTTGTGAAATACGAGGTGAACGAGCTGTTGATTGTTTATTGTACAGACTAGACGATAGGTCTCTGAGGTTAGGGGCTAAGACAGCAAAATGTCAAGAGCCGGAGCAGGTTTTAAAATATTTCTAGTCAATTAAGCAACAATTACTGTAGGCAGACGTACCCTAGTACTGTTTTCTTACCTTTTTTTTTGTATTTTGCCCAAAAAGAAAAAAAAAAGATGTCATTGTTGAGAGTTTTAATAAAAATTTGACTGTGTATGTGAGCAATCAGTGCAGATGTTGAATGGCATTGTGATATCAATGCCGCACAGATGATTGTAAGATAATGAATGAGATTTATGATGCGAGCACGGTTTGTCATGGGCGGTTAGTGCTGATAGCGAATGATATCATTTGATGCCGCACCGATGACCGTAGATTGTGACAAACCGAGCAAGATTTTCAGAAAGTGAAAAGGTGAGTATACTGAAATAGATCCTGAAATATTGATTATAATTCGCGAATCGAATCTAGATTGTGATCTGCGAGAAGAGATTGATTTGATAATGAAGATTATTATTATTATAACATAATTACATTATTTAATAAAAAAACAAGATTTGTAAGATAACTAAGATAAGTAAGATAATTGTAGGAATGTCATTAGAGTTTGTATTTACTTACATTAAAATTAGTTACTATTTTGTGAAAGTGAGAGGACTCACTTAGACAGGATGGCCGAACTGTAAGGTCAATGCAATATCTCATATTTATATTTGTGATTAAAACTATTTGGTAACTGTTACTTAAGGGTAATATTGTTTGTGAATATAGTCTATACTCTATGGTACACTATAAAGTGTCAGATTAGATTTTGGCGGCAGAATAAAAGGTTGTAAAAACGTAAAAATTACTAATATAACTTTCTTTGATTCCTGTGATAAGGAGTTGACCTATAAAAACCTATTATAGAATAGGTTTTTATAGGTCAGTGCTAGGACCGACCAGTACGTTCTTCCTTATATAATTATGTTACTGACAAGTTAGTTGCTGCTACTATTTTATTTAACCAATCTTATGTAATTAACTGGTTAAAAAAGAAAAACCAACACTAAATATTTTTTTATTCGAAATCCGAACCAAATTAATGATGGTCACTTCTTATGTAGTAAGGGCAAAAGTAAAGGTCAGTGCTTTTCGGGTGGTAAATATAGAAAGAATAGGGTTCTATTCAGTAGCAATAGTGTTGGGACGCTTAATTAATCCTATATCAATATAAAAGCAAGTTCTACTGAATGCGTCGGTTCCTTTTCATTTTTGCTCTGCTTTTTACTTGTTTATTTCCGAACCCTTTGGGGTCAATATTTTTAAAAGGAGTGTAATTAAAGAAGGTTCAAGGTTTCTGTATTAAGTGTACTTAAATAGCTGTGCTTGGCAGGGCACTGAATAGGGCTGAAAGGGTGAAATAATGTAAGAATGATGTAATGAAAATCGTCAGACTTAGTGAGTAAATTCATTAGAAGGTTGATAAACAAAGTTCTGGTCAAATGTGGGTGGTAGTAATCAATAAACAACGTAATCCACAGCTAAAGGTTTCAAATGTAATGTTTGAAATGAATTCTTCTCCCGTTTCTGGATTAGGTTAATTAATGTTGATAACTGTTATTAAGTTTATGAAATTAATTAAGTTTATGGTAATTTTTAGAGTCCCGTTCCTCAAAAGGAATCCTTATAGGATCACTTTGTTGTCAAGACCCTTTTTCTAGTGGAGGAATCCGTGGAGGCATCAAGTTGAAATAATTACCATCCTTAGATTTTAACAAATTTGAATATTTCGCAGGTAAATCAAACCCATTGACTTAGAATCATGAAATTTGGTAAGAAGCAAGGTCTGATAGCACACGTAAAGGAAAAAATCTGAAAGTCGTTAATTTCTTGTAATAGCACAAAAAAAATCTTTTTGTGATTACTTATACTTTGCGGTTGGAAAGTTCACCTTGTCGTATGTTGCAACCGCAAAGTTAAGTTCGGAAAAGACGGAATTGATTCCCGAGATGGACGTACTATTTAAATACAAGTTTTTTTTGCATATGAAACACCCTCGGTGCGCGAATCAGACTCGCACTTGTCCGGTTTTTATAAATCAAATCAATAGTCCAGAGCAAACGCTCTGCTTTATTTAATTGGGAGTGTTTCTGAAAGATTAAGATAAATTTTCTCTTTCGAGAATCATGTACTTATCAGGTTTATTAAATGTATCCGTCGCATTTGAAGATATTCGTTTATCCGTCGCATTTGGAGATATTCGTTTATATCGAATAAAATTCATAAAGTATCTTTGTCTCCGATATTAGGTACATCAATGATCTTATCTTCGTTTTTTCGGTTGAAAGCAATTTGAGCATCCACCATCCTCCGCGTAATACAATTTACCCGGGTCGGACCCCCGCGGATTGTCGCAAGATAAACTCGGCTACGTTTCTAACCGCGTTATAAAGTTTCCGTCCCAAGTCCCAAAAGGATGGTTCTTCTAACAATTTGTCGCCTGTACCAAACATTTTACACAATTCAACTCGACTCCGAATATTTTCTCTGTAATATTTCGAATTCATATCAGACAAGAACTTTGAATAGAATTATACTAACAAGAGTTGCGCAAAGGGAGTTTTGAATCATAAAACACTCGTGACTGAAAGTATTGAAGGCATTTGAAAATACAATTAACTCCAGAATTGCGTGATCGCGATCGCGGTGATGCTGTGATCGGGCTTGAAACCAGATTGAAACAAGTTTTGATTTATTTGTATATATCCAAATTGGTACAGCTGTTAATGGATATGGGCCCAAACAGTTTAGATATAAATTGTGAATTGCCAATAGTAAGAAAGTGATTTGGAAGGGAAATAGTTAAAGGCAATACGTGGTGTATTAATAAGGGGACCACCGTGTGTCACGTCGCTTATAGAAACTCGTGCATGTCACTCTCATTTAGCAATTCCTATTTATTAAACCTTTACAGATTCCTTGCTTAAACAAGGTTCAATTTTCTTCTTTGCTGTCTTTTCAAATTTATGATATGCCTATGGAACGGGACGGAACTGGACACTTTGGTTTAATCTTCTTGATTCGCATAAATATCTTAAAATTAATTAACGTTTTACTTAACACTTTATTGTCTATTGTAATCGCTCCTACGCAATGTTGCTCCTTTGTATAATTATATATATGCGTAGTTTTATTTATTTTTGGAAAAAAAAACAAATTCTATGTTTTTGAATCTTTCTTGTGATATTTATTATTATCCCTTAAAACACTTAACCATTAACTGCCTCGTTAGAGCGAAGTTGCAAGCTCATCACGTTGAAGATGATGGTGTAGTCATCATATATCTTTTATAGCTTCAGTTGCGGGATAACGATAACAAGTCTAAGGAGATAGCATATGATAAATACTCCAAGTTTAAATAAAAAAACACGAATAAACCAAGTTATTAAAATCAATCAAACTAAAATATATGCAAGATGTAACTAAAATCTCTCGCTAGTCTTCGATAAGCTTATTTCGCTTAAAAATAGCACTAAGAAGGTAAGAAAGTTTAATTGTTTTGTTGTCTAAGCGACTTTTTATTATTCTATTAGATTTTCATTTTACATAACTTAAGTCTCGACTTTAATAAAACCGTAGCGTATCTATAGTGAAGATATGAAACAAAAAATTAAAGTCTTAGTCTTAAATCCAAAACAATATAAAGCACATTTTAATGTTTGTTTTAATATTTTTTTGTTTAGTCTTTGTCATGTTTACCTACTTGACTATTTTTTTTTTGTGAGACGGATATAGAGGCTAGCATATTCATCGATGTTGCCATCGGAGTTTATAAAAAATATATGTAAATGAATTATATCCTATTTATAGGGGCCTAATACAGCGTACATGTAAGTGATCTTACTGTAAAGGGGTAGATGACTGTCAAATTAGTACTTTTTTAATTTTTTAAATTTCCGAGATGGATGAACTATCTACATAAGAGTTTGTACGGAACTTGCGGTGCGCGAGTCAGATTCGCACTTGTCGGGGTCCTCTTATATCACACAGAGCCAGGTCCATGTTCTACGGCGGCATAACGTGATCTGCCCAGGCAGATATCGATCGAAATTCAAAGATTAGCCTACGTCGTACATGAACAATAATCTAAATCTTACTTATACCCATTCAAAACTAAAGTTTGTGAGGTTGTACAGATGTATGTTGTTACTCTTTCACGCAAAGACAGATGAATGGATTTAGATGCAAATTGGCATACAGATAGTTTATGACCTGAATTAACACATAAAATACTCTTTACCATATTAAATGAGGTCTACGCGAGTGAAGCCGCGGACATAAGCTAGTATTCAGTATTTTTAATTAAGTCAATAAAATTTAGGGAAACGTCTATAAGGCATCGAATCGGTTGTACCTTCACTCCGCTCCGTTTTATTCAAACTACTCACTCCTGCTTGAATTATGCAAAACTAATCCTGATTATTCTTGATTAATGCAGATAAACAACTTCTAAACACAACAAGAAGCCATATGGGATTGGAGCGACAGTAATAACATATGGGATTTAGATAAACAAACCTATATAAATCTATAGATACTGTTTATAAATAGCGACACATATTCTGAGATATATAACAATTAGAAAGTAAAGCTTAATTTTATTTGTTCTTCATCTAGTCCTTGTTTTTAATGTTTAACAAAAATAACTTAGAGATTCATTACGAACAATTTGAGCCAAGTACAGACTTCGGATCTTACAATTAAATTTTTTGAAATCTGATTAAAACACATGAGTTGTGTGTCCTCCTACGTCAAAGCCTTGACCTACCTGACCATGACATTTTAGAGCTCGCTACATTATAGAGGGCAAACATCTTCGGCTCTTATTGAAATTGTCCTTTTCTGAAAGAAATTTATAGTTGTCCTGAAGGTTCGGAAGATGCGAATGACATCCTGGTTTTCAACGAAGCCGTCCAGAATCAACTATACGGTAACAACTTACGAAAGTGAAAATACGAACTTACATTAACTCTATTTCTACGAGGTTTTAAATCAAACTGTCCTCAATTTATCAAGCTTAACAAGGATAGAGGTTCTCTTGTTGGTAGGATAGTGGTAGTCTAATAGATACAATGGTTCTCTAGAGTTCAGACGTTTTCAAATGTATTCTTCGTGCAAATTTTCTGTAAGTAGAAAGTCTCTAAATAGGTGGTTTCAAAGCAATCGTACGGTATGATGAAGATAAAAGTTGAATTAAGTACTGAGATTTAGTTCTATTTTCAAATTACCTTATGGCATCGGTGAAGTGATCTTGTTGTTGTATTATTATATAGTATTTAAAAGTGATAATAACATAAAATTAGTTTGATTCTAACCTTATAGGCTACTTACACGGGCTACATTTGCTAATGAGTACTTTATTGGTTAATCTTTTTACGTACGTTACGGTTTAGTATAATAATATAAACGGTTGTAGACTAATGGCTTTTAGACTACCACTCTAAACTCTAAAATAATAAAAAAAAAAAACTAAAAAAATATATCAAGTAACTTACAGAGAGAAAAAGTGGAATTGAAAATAGTTCTCTCTTCTTTTTAGTCACAAAAAGATTATTTACTTAGGCCTGTATTTTTATCATCTATAGAGCTTGAATGATATTACACCCACATTTCGCAAGTTATGTTGTTGGTCCCACTGATACATGAGATTTCTCTTCGAATTGGAGCCGATTAGGAAAGTACCACAAACTGCATTAGAACGTAGTTAATCTGCACTAAGGTTACCACTACGCCCAACTCCATCACATTTTGCAGGATCCGGGTATTGAATCCTGAATCTACGCGATATAAGTAATACCTTATGCCACAGGATCAATGAGGTAGTAAAGGATTTTATAAAATTTAACGGAACACAGATCGCATATTAAAAAGAGATGGAAATAAAATAACGCAGATTTTTAATACTGAACTAGGTTTTTAAAACTATACAACATTTTAAAACTCATACATATTTTCAAAATATACGCAATCCGAAAAATACAAAATCAGAAAGAGCCATCTTTCTGATTTTTGCTGGCTAGCACATTATTTATCGACTACAATAAACCCTGAAATACTCTTTTCAGATTCAGAGTTAAAGTAGGTCACACTTCTATTCTATTTGTGTTATTGGCGTTAAGCAAACAAGCATTTCATCCACCAGTATCTATGTATATAATATTTAGTGCTAGGGCGACAGACGTTTTTCGAGGAAAAAAAATAATAGTACCTATAGATAAACCTTATCTAAGTATAAAATTTGATCCAAATCGTTCGAGCAGTTTCAAGATACATGGAATATATTTATGTATATATGACAAATAAAAGTGAAGAGTTTGTCTACTTGTGTATTTAAAGGCACTAACTAAATTTAAACCTGATGAAGAAATCATTTGCGTTAAGTACCGCGTTTATTAAGGAATACTACTCGTATATTATATCAAACCACACCCATAGGACCTGAGCAGTGACAATAGGTGTCAATCAGGTCTATAAAAAAGTGAAGAGCGGTATTTTACACCGGATAAACCGCAGGGCACAACTAGGTTTAACATAAAAGTCGTTTCGCCTCTTTCTTTTTAAAATGTAAAGGAGTGATGACGTAACATTTATCTAACAAATAGCCGACATTCTACATTCCTCCGCGATTCCCCAGTTACATTCTAACAATAATAAATAGGAGTCACCAATCGTGAAATGAACATTAAGATTTGCAAGGATTGAAAAGAATGTAATTTCTGAAATTTACTTGCCTTAGTTTTAAATAACAATATTTTTAAATGCCTTTTCTTAAAGAGTAACGTATGTTTTTGATGCGTTAGATACTACTATTTTGGTTAATCCCTCCAGCTGAGCTAAGAATATTACTTTGCTATGGTATACATGTTGTAATGTATTGTAATCAAGTCCGGTGCACTGCCACTTTGGTTATAAATCGCTCGCTAAATCTTGATTAAATCTATTTTGTACAAGCCCACGTGGGTCTTAGTTTGTGTATATTTGCGTGTCAATTTATGGAATAATATCTCTATTAAAAAAATATTAAAAATTATTTAGGTAGGGAAGAGTAACGCAAATAAGTTACTCACCTATATAAACATAGGCACTCATAAACTTTTGTATTTATATAGAAGTAGGTAATCTTAAGACCTATCTAACCATGTTGTCATAAGTTTCTTTATGGGCTACAGAACCGTACAGTTAGAATGCTCAACGTAATCTATATCAACAAAGTAAAAAAATAATAAAATGGTTTCCTAATTAGTTCACTAATGAGGAGTACAAAACAAATTAATGTGACAATAACATGCTCATGGAGGTGTAAAAGAAAATAACTAAACACGATTTCTTGTTTTTTAATGCGTCTGACTACCCGATACTTGCTCGGTAAATACTGCTTATTGCTACCCCAGTAAGGACTTGTTAGTTTGTTACTAGTTGAACCTATTCCAATTATGAAGAAGTGAACAGGGTGCTAATTATTTTTAAACGACTTCATTTAGAATTATCTTGACAGAGTAACTCGATTTGATAAATTATCGTAAAATATCTGTAAATAATTTTTTTCTTGGCAATCGAGTGCGAAAATGAAAAGTGTTGCATTAAAATCACACAGCTTAACTAAGGTAAAGATAGTTATTTATAGTGTTAATACTCACATATCAAATTTCGTAAAATAAACTACAGGGACGGCACAGTAAGTAGCTTAAGTGGTTACCTAATAAGGGCTCATACAGACGAGCGGCACTTTGTTGACGGCAGATACCACCGTCAACGCGTCGACGGCAGTCGTCAACGCTTTGCCGGCTGCCGCCGACGCGTTTACTGCTGCCACCGACATGTGGCGACGGCTGCAGTGGTAACTGCCGTCAACAAAGTACCGCTCGTCTGTATAAGCCCTAACCAACTACCTTCGCGACTGCCGATTATGAATATAACTAAAATGATGCATAGTTCCGAGTTCTTTGTATAGTTGGTTGGTCTTAGTCGGTGAGTTTATCAATATTTTTAGTAGTCATATAGTTAGCAAGGGACGCATTGGATTCCCGCTCAGTACAAATATTTGTAGACATGCATATGTATCTCCATTGGTCTGGATGTTTCAAATAATGTATGTTTAAAAAGTATCTAAGTATGTTTATCGGTACACTAGAACTCTTGTTCTAGTGTACCGATAAACATACTTAGATACTTTTTTGTAGTACTTTTGTACTAGTACTCTTGTACTAGCAATGATTCCTTTAGGAGTAGGGGTTGTGTAGGCAGTGTAGGTCCTAGAATTTTATTATTTATATATTATTAGTTTTGTTTCACTAATATATTAAGATCTACATGTATATTACTTATACCATTAAAATAAACCCACTGCTATTGAATCCTTGCAATGATTAGACGATATCAACGAAACTATCGATCGTTAAAGTTTCCAGGAAACTAATTAGAAGTTAACAGTTAATACTAAACATTTTTCCAAGAAACTGTACAAATACGTGTCCACCATATAACATTATATAACAAACTATGTTGTATGTATGTACCGCAAACTTTCTAGTAAAATTATAGAACTATTTTTAAATTTATTACAAAATTTAATTAATTTTTCTGATATACCTTCTTGTCCTAGCGTAGGTAGGTACACTACGTTATGAGTATAAGCGACCCATGACCTATGCAAGTAAGTTGTACTACTTCGTCTTAATGTTATTAAGAGGATTATTTAAATAGTTTTTATTTGTGGTTATTCTTATAAGTGCCGCCATTAGAGCGTGGCTAATGTTTAGTCAGTGGAACTTACGGGACCTAGTCTACATACCAATACAACAGCCGTTTGAGGTTCGGCGTCACAATCATTCAGTCAACAATCGTTCAGTGCAGCACTCAAAACTCACCGGACTGATGCAGTTTTTTGTTTCTAGTCGCATATGCATAAGCCACAAATAATTAATTTTGAAAATTAACGTAGACCGGTTTTGACTTTAAAAATTAGCAACGCAGCTATTTCTTACCTAACTTCTAGTATTATGGCCGAACTTCACAGTTTGGTTTTAATTAAATTAACTTTGAACTACAATTTTGTTATTAGGATAGTTTTTTTTTACACTCCGTTTAGTAAGCAAATACATTTTGTTTTGTATTTATTTAAATATGTACCTAATCGCAGACCTAGCCTCAGTAAGTAGCTTTTACTTAAAACTAAAAATTTCGCTCCCAAATTAGAAGTGTTACCGTGATTTGTTTTTGCTTTGTAAAAGAGGAAAGTACGTATATTGATGTCTTTTTACAACCTAGATTATATACAAAACTTAAGTACTATAGGAGTTACTAGTACTTCGATTCGAAGTACGATCGCAATATCGATGTGAATCACGCGTTAAGGAGGCTTACATAGGCAGAAAAATGTACACTTTTAAGATTATCATAAAGCGTGTTTCTTTTAGTCAGAAATAACAGTACCACCGTGCAATGGATGACGTACTAGTGGTTTCCAATAGGAAAAAGGTCCAATAAAGTGGACGAGGCTGGTTAGAATTAAAATAAAGGTAGGAAGTTAATGTAATCAACAAACGATTGTTCCAGGTTTAAGCAATTAACATCACAAATGTCTTAAAGTTTGAGGTAAAGTGGGGTTTCCAAGCCCTTTCTCTCAGGTATTTAGGGCGACCGAGTTAAATTGATTAAAGCGTATAGTTGACAAAATAGCCCTAACAAGAAGTCGTCACGCCACTGCCTCTGCACATTTGTCAACTTTATGGAGGCGTAAACCCTTTCAATTTAGAGGGCACTCCTAGGAAATATATTGGATAATGTTACCTCATTCGCTGTCGTTCGTTGTTAAAATTAAGCTATCAATTCTAAAACTATGTACCTCTATACTACTATGTTGTTAGCATTGAGTGTTTTATCGACTTACTTAGATAAAACTAACTTAAGATAAAACCTAGAAAAATGATTTTTTATGGGATAGGTGGCAAACGAGCAGACGGGTCACCTAATGGTAAGTGACTACCGCCGCCCATGGGCACCTGCAACTCAAGAGTCACAAGTGCGTTGCCGCCAATTAAGGTCGGAGTAGGGGAAGGGAGGGAAGAGGGGAAGGGGGAGAGACGGAAAGATGGGAAGAAGGGGGGAGAGGGAAGGGTTAGGGCCTCCAGTGACCTCACTTACCCGGTGAAACACGCAAGCGTTACTATGAGGCCTGTTTTCTGTGAGGCCGTGGTAGCACTCCGGTCGAGCCGGTCCTTACGTGCCAAAGCATGACTCTCCAACTTAGGTCTGAAAAATCTGAAGTTCAACCAACGGAACTCTATCGCATGATAAGTTTAGTAAATCGAGAGTGGTAGAATTACCTTTTTTATCAGTTTATAGGCGACGATTAGCTAGTTTTCTGAGTTATATAAGAAAATGTCATAAAATTGTAAATGTTTATTACTTAAATTGTTTGATGCGCGTAAAATAGAGGGCTGGCTCCAAGTTTTTATATCAAAATATCAGCAAGTTCCTTATTAAAATTTGTCAACAACTTAGATGCGACTTCCGTAAATTATTTTGCTAATAGTAAACTTCTTCTATCTAAAAGAATATTCAGATGGTATAACAGATTGTTTGTATTTTGAGTTGGTGAACTTAATTTTTGTGAAATTCATTATTTGGTGATATAAATATTTGGATGCCTCATATATTGTTTTTTTAGTCTCTGAAAGCTTCGTATTCGTAATTTTGTGGTATCATGTCATAAACGTCGACACGGTTGTCAGATCAACTGAATTTGGAAAAGCTTTTAGTACAAATAATACATAATATGATGTGAAATGAATTTGATTGACGAGTGATTTAGGATCTCTGAAGGCAAAACGTCGAGTAAAGAAATGTGTGATGGGAATAAAACAAAACGGAATTCTGTTCTATATCAGTTTACTTATCCAATAATGGTCTATTATGTAACTTTATAAGACCTAATATTCTGTCACAAGCCATGGTTAAGTTTTATAAAATCAATGTGCCGTCAGTTTGTTTACTTTTTGGACCTAATTTGTAGTTTAAAAAGAAGAAAAGGCCAGGCCACAATCTACTTTGTTCTAACGTACCTTTACTACTGCCGACACTTGACGCTCATGTATGTAGATGTCTGTTAGAATATTCGAACTAAATGTCCCATCGCATAGAATGTACAGTCGAACTAGAACATTTTTCTACACATTTCACATATCTTAAAACTACTTTTATTTTACCTCAACAGACTCACGACTTCGTTTAAATATGTATAAATCAAGGCAGTCAATATTTATTGAAATGTATAAATCAAACAATGACCAAATAATTGATTGATTTTAATCTTCATTCGACTTAATAAATTGGAATTGGCTTTCCATAGTGGTTGGATTACATATGACTGAGTGACTGAGAGTTGTTACTTAGTTCAATAAATCATTCAATCTGTTGGCGCCCGACTATTTAGAAAACAAATCATTGAACGTTATTTAGTTAGCTATAAAGAGAAATATATGTGATGCAGATGTTACTAATGCGAATTGGACCCTTGAGGAATAATCAGTAGACGTCGTACATGTGTTTGAGATATTAATAACAATATTTGGTTTTCTAATATGATTTACGAATGGTATTATTAGAGATGATGTAATGTCGTCTATTTCTTTTTTATTGAAGTGAAAACTTCTTTAGCGGCGTTGGGCACTTATTGAGATGGGTAAAAAATGTTAAACTCGCGTCAGAATTCAGGGTCACGTGGAGGTTCCACGTGACCCTGAATTCTGTGAATTCTGACGCGAGAGATCGAAAATGTTTGAAAAATGTGTCCGAGTGTAATATGTCACGTGGACCCTGATCGAAAATGTATAGAAAATGTGTCCGAGTTTAATATGGTCACGTGGACTCTGATTGAAAATGTATAGAAAATGTGTCCAAGTGTAATATATTAAAAAAAAATTTTTTGACGAGATCGAAAATTCTTAAGAAGGAAGTGAGTATCTTATATTTACATGTACAGCGTCAGAGAGACATGGAGAGGGAGGGAGGGAGAGTGGGAGAGTGAGAGAGTGGGAGGGAGAGTGGGAGAGTGGGAGAGAGGGAGGGGGAGTGGGGAGAGTGGGGAGAATGGGGAGAGGGGGGAGAGTGGGGAGAGAGGGGAGACTGGGGCGAGCGGGGAGAGTGGGGTGAGGGGGTGAGTGGGTGAGTGACGCTAATAGATCCACTACATGGCGCTAATCTGAACATTGAGTTCTGTCAGCTCTTTATTAATTAAGTCGTTCGTTTTAAGTTCGTCGTATCGTTTAAGTTTGCACTTCTGTCGGCAGTCCCATGACTGCCTCTTTTTTTCTATAGAATTCAGTATCTCACTAATTTTACTAATATTATAAATGCGAAAGTTTGTAAGGATGGATGGATGGATAGATGTTTGTTATCCTTTCACGTAAAAGCAGGGGTACGGATTTGGATGGAATTTGGCACAAAGGTAGTTTCTGACCTGTAATAACACACAGGATACCCTTTACCGGTGTTAACAAGGCCCACGTGGGCGCAAGCTATTACTAAATATATCATAGCCTTCCTATAATATTTTTAATAGTATAACTTTGGCGCTGCACTCATTCTATGTAATAGTAATAATGTATTTATTGTTCACAAGTAAGAGTTTACAAAAATAATTTCATAGATGTCATATTACAAATAATCACATATATAATGCACTGCTGAAACTTAAACAGGGAACCTTGTGCCATAAGTACCAGCGACTCTTTATATGGCACAGTTTGGTAATACAATGCTTAAATTTTACTTTGTTTAGATTGTTATACAAGTAGCGTCCGAGAAAACAAAAGAATCTCTGACTGTATGTGGTCTTGCGAATCTTATTTAGGGGTAGTCTAAACGTACGTGTTGGTTGCCTTCGGGATGTTATAGAAGAATATTCAAAATCAGTTGTTCAAGTATGTTATCTAAGAATAACTTGGAGGATGAACAGTTGTCGCACTGTTAAGACTTTATATAGTATATAAATTATATTCATTGTCGTTATACACCACAGTTGCATAAATATGTAACTGTACACATTCATTGTAAATACAGATAGCGAGGCTTAACCACGTTAGTGTGTATATATGGTATGTTTATGTTTGTTTGAGCTTTGAAAGGCCGACGTTTTACTAAAACACTTTGTTTACCTCTGAACACAGTTGGGTTAACTTTAAGCGTTGGAGAATCAATCAAATTCTCAAATCAAATTACCAAATTGTACCTCAAAACATTAATTCGACTAAGATGGTGTCCGAGATTGTAAATATAAATATTAAAGAATGAATACTTGCCTTCAGTAGCTTAAAATATTTGCTCTCACTCAAAAAGCTGTTTACGTGATATTAAAACTATTTGGTGTTATTAATATTAAAAATATTAACATTTAGACTAAATTTGTACTTTAGTTGAAGTGTAAATGTCCCAAAATTGTTATTTATGTAGAAGTATAAATGTAAGTTGTGCAATGAAGTAAGCATCGTTAAATTTTTGGCCTTACCATCAGTTTATAAATAAATAAATAATAATTTAAAAAAAGATATAAATATTATATTGGGTATAAAGCCATATAAACGAAAAGATAGTAAAAGTATGTAGGTATTAAGAGTGTTTTTCATAGCATGTCGAAGTTCCTTCACATCTGTCCCCTAAGTACCTACGTGTAGTCTGGTAGAGATCGCTTTTAGCGATAAGACCGCCCATTGTACTCTGGTTTGTAAGATAAATTTTTTTTCAACTGTATTTTTATTAATGGTGTACAATAAAGAATATTCTATCTATCTGTCTATCTATCTAATCTTGATCTACAGCGGCTAGGCGTAAAGCAGGTCAATTGTCGTTTGGGGGTCGCTCATTCATTCACTTTCTGACAGGCAGGATTTACACCATGACCGGGCGACAAATTACTTCACGATCGATATAACTGAATGCTTTGTTAATCATGTATGTACTGATATCACATATAAATTGTTGTGAATGCTACTAAAACGGCTATAAGTGATTCTATTAGTAGGACTATATACCTATACACTAATGTGAATCCTTCAGAACGGACATACTTAAGTAAGAGGTCATTAAATCGACATCTTGGGCACGTGAGCGTGGTAACCTAGAAAGGTTAAAAGAGAACTTTTAAAAGGTTTTTTAAAGCTATTTTAAATTTTTAAAAACCTTTTGTTTTTTTTCTGCCTAAGAGCAGGTGGTAACGAAAAGAAATGCATCCTTTTGTACTTAATTTGTTTTATATACCTAATGAAATATGAAAAAGTATACGTTGCAGTTGATTGAGTTTATTAAATTGGTGATTTATTAACTATTAACAATTTAATTAAGTCGCTGTATAAAGTACTTAACTGATACTCAAGTATCTACAAGTAGTATTCGTGATATTAGTAGATGCGTAAGTTATTGTTATAAATATGTTCCAAAACTGTCTCGTTTTGAAACATTGAATCAAATTGAATTAATCTTAGAATAGAAATGCTCCACCTCTAAATTTGTACTTTCACAGTATATTTCATAAACTCTTATATATATAAAGTTATTGATAAATTCTTAGATTTTATAAATTAAAATACTTGGTCTATAGTGTCGATAGCCGATAGTAAAATAAATAACTTTTTAGCAAAAAATAAACCGACGAAAATAACTAAAAAGCAAAAAATAAATAAACCACTTAAGTCTTGAGTGAGCTTGTTAACTTAAACTATCAAATTTTATAGAAACTAATTTTGAGTCGGTGCCAAATAATAAAATCATTAAATACCTACGTATAGCCTTCTCCATTTCTACATACATATAAAATTTAGATAATTAATCAGTTTGTTGTTTCTTTTCGTCGGTTTAATTTTTTATTAAAAAGTTTTTTCTTCAAAGCATATTAAGTGGTTTCTGTCACTAAACCTACAGTTTTCTTTAAATCTAACTTCTAATTGTGTAGGAAAGGTATGGTTTCCATAATCAGCTTAGCTTCATGATGTGATGATTTCTAAACGCAAATACCTGATTAAGTTATGAAAAGTAAACAGAGAACAGAGAAACACTATTCGTTCCTACAAATTTTGAGGGTTTCTCGCATTTTATCAGGATCCCATCATCAGATGCTAACTTTCTTGAAATGGGACCACCATTGGGGTATACCCTATCCAACAAGAGAAAAATCATCAAAATAGGTTCATAAATAACGGAGTGAAGGCTGAACATATATTAAAAAAGAAATATGTAGAGAAATATATACGGTCGAATTGAGAACATCCTTTTTTTGTCGTCAGTTAATAATCGAAGTTACCTTCGAAATCACTGAACATGTGTGTGTTTTAGTGCATTTTGTTTTTAATATTTTTTGTGTTACCTTCGTTTACCACCCAGCTTACAGCATAACGAAGTGCACTCAACCGTACTGTCTAAAATCATTTTATAGTGGCTGCGGCATCAAACCTGCATTGACTGGAGAGACAAGTTATCCATTAACTTGGCGCTTATAATATTTCCATAAAATCTATTGCGTATATTTAGCTACAGGCTGCAGACTTGTATTTATGTAATAACGCTCAATCAGTCCTCAAGCAAAACTCTAAGAAAGCATCTGCTTCCTACAAAAACTTACAACTTAAAAAATCCTTATGTTGTAATTAGTAGATTTGTCACCAAAGTTCACCGAACTGAACCGGTAAAACATCTATGTTTATATGTGTAAGCATAGCAACTACTGTTTTAAATAAATAGCTTTGTCCTTGGCATAAAAACATTAATAACAATTGTTCTATTTATTATTCGTAGGTATTTGACATCCTGTGGTCAGATCCGCAGTGCACTGTAGGCTGTGTGGCGAACGCGCTACGAGGAGCTGGAACTTACTTCGGCCCTGATGTAACTGCAACGTTTCTGCAAAAGAACAAACTTAGCTTCCTCATCAGAAGCCATGAGTGTAAACCTGGTGGATATGAGCTGCTCCACAATGGAAACGTAAGTATTTGATAATAAATAATGGTTACTGATGTGTATTTACAACCTGGTAGCCAGTTGCATTAGCGAAACTGTGTCCAGCGAGCCAAGAAAATTAGATAGCGAGTGCGAGTCCATGTGCATCTTCTGGATGTCTTTTTCTTCTTCACAGCCTCAGTTGTAATGCAAAGCGGTCAACTGATGATAAAAGGAGAATCAGTGTGTCACACCCTCCTCGCCAAAAGACTATCAGATAGCGGTAATTTCTTCCCCAAAGAAAAAAAAACAGTCTTTATCGCTTCTTTTGCCTAGGGTCCCGAATGAATACTATTCTGGACAAGCAAATCCTAATCAATTTATTTTTCTTCTAACTAATGTAAATTCTGCAAAAAATAGCACGGTTTTATGTTACTTTTTCAACACGCACACACCTTACACATATCAACGCAGCGGGGAGATAAATTAGATTATATACATCGACTGTAAAGTAACGAGATCCCAGTAATTTAAATAAGGTAGACAGATAGCCGCTATCTCTGTACTTCAGCCGTGTACTCAGCCTTGAGCTTTAGATGCCTTATATCACGCCCACTGGTAAACATGTGAGATTTTTAACAAAAAGCTCACTTGGTTGAGTAACACATTTACTTCCCACTAACTAGGAAGAAAAATAAGTGCGTAAGCTCTTTTTTATAATAATATGATTAACTTAATCGTGTATAATGGGCACAAATTAAATATGAATATAACAAAGTTAAACTTTGAGAAGATTTAAAACATCACTATTTGTCTCTTCATGTCTATTTGCCTTTTCGATTAGGAATTAGGAGAGCGTAAGGACTTTTGAATAAAAATTAAATGTAATTTATGAGCACCACCAGATTTTTGTTTTATTCTGTAGATGATTTCTGTTCCGCAGAACAAAAAGTTTCTTTTCAGTAAGTATGTAAACACTAGTATTGACTGCAGAGCTTCATATACCAACAAACTAGTTCTCACTCCATTTACACTCGTAGATGGAGTAGACGTAGAATAAGTGTGTTGTAAATGATTATGTAAAATAGTAAAGTCATAAAAATATTTAAACTTCTGTTTAAAAGTGGCAAAACAAAACACAACAGAAGCATAACGTCTTGTGTACATTCGTAAATAAAACATATTACGTACAGCAATGTTTCCTCATTTGTTGTCTGTCTCGCACAGTTTCTTGTTACTACTCCATATCTGGGACCGGGATGATCAAAGTAGTAAAATAAAAACTAGATTAGTTATATAAAATCACTACTTCTAGACCGAAAATAAGTAAAAACAGTTTCCTGTTTTTTGTATTTGGAGGATGTTTCCGGACGTAACATAATTATTACCCTTGGATTATGCATGGTGTTGATGGAAGCCGGTGCACATCGAAGCGCTTTGTTTGGTGCAACCTCAATAGCCCAATCAAGATATAGCTAGCTTGATACAAACAACTCAGACCATTCACATTACTTCAAATAGGGCTTTGAGCTTAAAGCTATTGTTTTGTGAACTTGAATCACTACAAATACATACTTTAACATAGATTCCCATATAACATCAAATGGTTACGAGGTTACTACCTCTGAGATTTGATGTCATATGGGAAAGTGTCGTATCTATCAAACATAAAATGTTTTCCTTGTATCATAACGAAATGTACTCATGGGACGAGTTCGTTTATGCCTCTTTCGCCTCGTATAAATAAGACCATGTACAAAGTCACAGATGTGAGGATTAAGCTATTAGTTCACAGTTATATTGTTTTATATACCCAAAGCCGATGGTTTCGAGTATCATGGATACCTATGGTAAACGATGCGGGGATTGAGTTCTTCCATTATACAAATATTAAGAAGTTCTGATCTCTCTGACGTCGCCATCAAATTCTCCAAAGAAAAAAGCATTGAGATTATTCACTCTCTAGATAAAACTTTAATTCAATTAAATCTATATGACATACCTACGGGGGGGGGGGTCACACTGAAAGTTTTTAGAAAGAAAATAAATGATATAAAAGCCTGTTAATATTTTTATTACTTTTTGAAGTAGTTTCCGTTCCTTTCTAAGCACCCTCGCATGCGATGGAACCATTAATTGAAGCAGTGAGCCCTCTCTTCTTTAGGGATCTCTTCCACGCCTGTTTCAAACGCAGTCACGGCATCTTCAAGGTTTATAAAAGAAAGTCCTCTAAGTTTATCTTTTATTTTTGAGGATGATTCACACACCGTCGATAGGCAAATATTCGATAGTCTGTCTGGCACAGTGAGCTGGAGCGTTGTCTGGAGGAGGATCCTGCTTCTTGGGCGCTGCTGTCTAATATTTTCCAAGACAACTGGTGGACAATGACTGACATACCAATCTGCAGTAACAATCCTATTATCTTCTAGAATGATTGTTGCGAAATGACCTTTCCGTCCAAAGAATGAGGCAATCTATTTTTTTCCTTGATTTCTGTTGTTCTTCACTTTTGTCGGAAACTCTTTAAATGGAAACATGCATTGCGCAGATTGTCTTTTGGTTGCGGGTTCGTAACAATATATATTATCCAGCTTTCATCACCTGTGTGTGTTATGACTTTACAAAGAGTAACTTAAATTTTATTTATTTGTATAGATAGATATACTTGCTTGAATTCTGACTGCGTCTGACTTTATGTCTAGAACATTGGTGGCAATCATAACTCAGTTGAAAAACTTACATCTTACACACTTAGCCATACAATTATAAGACAAGTTGTAGGTGTACTTTGTATTGCTTAACCGCTACTGGGGGAAACGTCTCTTTTAAGAGAAAAAGAATATGATGTTGTCCTGACTTTAAGTACCAACTTCAAAACTGATTTATTTCCCAGTACCACGTTGCTTTACAACAGTACCATAAGCTCCTCCGAGCCTTTTCCCAACTAAGTTGGGGTCGGCTTTCAGTCTAACTACGAAACGGCCGAACTTCGCGATATTTTACTTGAAGCGACTACCTTCAAACCTCCACAACCCAAGTACTAGACGATATCGAAGTTCTGTAGTTAAACCAGGTTGTTCTTGACTTTTTTTAGGGCTCCAACTACCCGTAACGAATGCCAGAGATGTTCGTATGACAACCTGGAACGACGGCTTAACGTGCTCTCCGAGGCACCGAGGGGTCTCAAAGTGTTAAGAATGGTCACCCATCCTAAGACTGAACTGGCTAGTATTACCTAACCTTGCAATGTGCTAACCTACTCGGTTACTACTTAGCCACGAGTACCTGTAACAATACAAAAAAAATAACTTGTACCTATATAATGTGTATTTTATTTATGTGTGAAATATGAAAAAATATACCTATATTATGAATTATTCGAAAACATTATACATGAATCATGCGCTTGCAATTAATTTTGTAAGAATAAATTTGTGACTGCGGTTTTGTGCATCTGTTGCTGAAAAAGTAATTATTTGCTGAATATCAGTTGTGTCGCAATAACCAATAGTAATTTTCCGGTCAACATAATTTATATTCCACCTACAATAATTGCTTCCATCGATGAACACTTCCATTATAATGTTGAATTAAAAATGTGCAATAAATAATATTGAAACCCTTTGTTACCGTCTTGACACAAATAATGAAAAAGTGTGTTATATTTAATAATACAATTACTTGTTTAAACTTGAAAAAAATTACATACACAAACACGGTCTATTTACATGTATGCGTTATAAAAATCCTCCGCATCATCGCCTACTAGTAGCGTTCCATTAAGGCTGACAGTTTGCAATGTTTAATGGCAATGCTGATTCTCTGCGTAAGAAAGTTCAAAAGCTAGTTCTTTGTAAAGGCAACGAGCATTTGGACCCCATGACCCTAACATATCAACCCTATAATTTTGAGGCTTTCTGTGGATGCAGTAGCAGCGCTAGCACAAACCACAGTACTTAGTAGATGTAATGCCGCGATGGTGTCGGATCTAGTTGTGTCCTACACTCAAAGGCCTAACCATCTTCTATGGCAGTCGTTACTGCCTTTGTCTGGTCTCATCTTCTCATATCAGACCTTTGGGTTCACATAGGGCTGGAACGCCGGCGGTGACAAGAGTACGACGGATTATGTCGTTGATATTGGCCTGTCGAGATATATGGCCTGCGCTTCTGCTAAAAGAAAGTTCTATTAAATTTAAACATCAATTGATTGTTAATTATTTTTCATTTTAAAAATTAAGTTTGAGAACTTTCGATATTGGTTTTATTTACTCCTAGCTCATTGTTCAAAGTTTTCCTATCTTCAAACAATTATTTGATGTTTATGTAACTTTGTTTAAAATTAAGAAAGTGACTTTAATTTATCTCGTTTATAACATTGAGATTTTATTAAAGGACGAAATTCTTTTGAAGTTGATCAGCTTTATGATCTATATGATGTTAATTCAGGCCAATGTGAAAACCATTAATTCATCAAAATCACCCCAATAGCCGGACAATGTCTTGTGAAAGGATATCATGTATCCAAAATACGCTTATTAATTTTTTATGTTAATGTATTGTAGTCCAATAGCTCCGCTTTCATTACGTCATCTTTGCATTACAAAGGCTTTTTATACCACAAAGTTTCGATATGTATATAGATATAGTATAATCCTTGAAAGTAAAGGCTCAAAGACGCGGTTAAGCTTCAAAATCACATAATATGTAAGTAGCAAGTAATATGTAAATATTAAACGACTTAAAAAAGAGGTTCTCATATCGATTTTTTTTTGTTTGCCTGTATGATACCCGATATCTTTATTGAATTTATAAATAGATTATTTGATTCTATTTTATTGGAAAACGTATAACACAGTGGTCTCATAAAGGTCACGGAGTCCTGATGCCGGGACCTTTTGTGTAATGTGAAATGAAATTATTGTGTTGCATTAGGTACCTCTGAACCCTGGCAGGACCCCAAACATCAAATTAAAATGGTAAAAATCAAATACTATTAATTGGACATTTTACAAAGGAACCTATTTTAACCGTCAGTAAAGATATTCATTTTGATTTGATTGTTTTAATAACCACAACAAAAAGGTTTACGCAAAATGTTCAAAATGTCTCTCTGTTTCTAGTACACAGGAGGAATTTCTGTTAAAAAAAAAAGAAATTTGCCTAATAAAGAGATTTCATGAAATAAGTAATAAAAATGTTGATGAAATTGCTTCTACTCACTCAGTTCTGTTTGGTTTAGCAAGAAGCTACTAACCTAGATTGGTTAGACTTTCATTAACATGTTTTAGCAGTTACTCCAATATCATTGTCCAGATGTACACCTAAAAGTAAATTGTTGGCTAACTTTATTAGACTTATTAGGTAGTTAGCATTGCAGCAGATCTAGTTTAGTTCATGCTGAATAACTTATAATTTTTTTTAATAATATAACACACGGTGATAAATATTTATTATCTTATAAACACCCTTACAGTAGAAATCTTTTTTTATCTCTAAGTAACAATGATTCAGTGAAGAGTGGAACCAAAGATGTGTGTCATTATGTACATCATTATACTGAAATAAATTATCAAAAATTCTTAAGCCCAAAAAAGTCATTTAACAAAGATAGCTAGTTTTATATATTGATAGTTTTTATAACGAACAGTGTGTCAAACAGTTTATGGATTTGACACATATTAGACTGTCTAAGTCTAATATGTGTCATAAACTTAGTATACTATCGTTACTAAGTTTATGGTTAAATCACTAATTACTTGGTACTAAGGTACTCCTTTAATGAATGACTATACAATAGATAAGATAATTAAAACACAAGAAATGTGTAATTAATAAAACGGGCCCAAAGTAGGTTCAGTGGGTATAACTAGGCTTATACTTCTGGAAATATAAAATTTTTGCTATTTTTACTTTACAGCTATGAATAAATTAATGTTGGAAATGTATTGTTACTCATCTTACGCATCTCTTACATACTTAAAGTTTCCTTTTCCAGTATGTCCATAACGTTATTCTTTGCTATCGGTAAATGATAAGTGACACTTGCATCCTCTACTCCGAGAGGGCAATCAACTTTTACTTTTCTAAAGAGGTATAAATTATTTTCTCTTGACAGGTAATTACAATCTTCTCGGCTTCCAATTACTACGAGCTCGGCTCCAATAAAGGAGCTTACCTGAAACTCTGCGGCAATTCTTTGGAGCGTCAGTTTGTACAATATACGGCCGCAGTCTCGCGAACTCGCCGCCTCACTTTCCGCCAGAGAGTTGGCTTGGTGGAGTCCTCAGCAATGCGAGAGCTGCACAACCAGATTATGACAGTACGAAGATCTTTGGAGGCAACTTTCCGCAGCATGGATTTGGATCAAAGCGGTAACAATCTTCAATACTTGTAAAGGTTAAACGATGTTTAAAACTTGACGCACTGGTAGCGTAATGACTAAATAATTTATAGTTTACCATATTCGCCAATTATAAACAGATTTCAATAATTCTGGATTTTTTGACTATATTTTTTGTTAAAATCTGTTCTCAGTGGTCCTATAGAGTTTTGAACTAAAAATCTCAAGAATTGCAAAATAGTTAATAAAGTTTCAAATGCAATGATAAGATTTGAAGAAATGGCAATTATTGTTGAGACAACTTTTAGTAGTTGTTTTGATATACGACTGCAATTTTTGTAGGATATATTTCAATCAGCGATTGGTGTCAAGCGATGGAAGAGACAACGCACTTGGGCCTTCCCTGGAGGATGCTCAAGGATAAACTTGTGCGAACTGATCCGGACACTAGACGCGTCCGATACATGGACACGTTTGATTTCTATGCTAGTGTAAGTTTCTCTTATACTTCTGAATTAACTAAAAAGATATCAGACCCATGTATATTTGTAATTCTATAAAACTCTGAAGATATGTTTATTGAACTAAAATTGATCTACGATCGAACTAAATTTTCTTATTATCTTTATTTCTGGTAAGCTCATTATCACTTTAGTCTGAGGAACCTAGAAATATTCAGACACCGATTAAGATAGGCAACAGACGAATAAATTGGTCATCAATACACAATCTATTATATTATGGGCTATAAATATAATATATGAAAATTTTGTTTATATGAGAGATAAAATTTTAGCGATATTTCAATAGGTTCATATTTTAGCCAAAATTAAAGTTGTCTTTATTAAAAGTCACTCTTTGTTCAATATTTATGAGACCAAGATTAAACTAGTCAACTTTTTCGAAGCAAGTTGAGCCGGCTGTAATCACACAATAATGGTCATTCAAATCATGCATTTTATTTAAGTAAAATATACTGCAATACACAGTGCTTCTAAGGTTGCGCCTTAATTTGTTACATAATTATGTAAAAATGTATTAGAATCCGTACATTAGGATAATTTTAACGATATCTATTAATCGTACCTCTAAAGTTATTCCATCGCAGATGCTGAGAAATAATATAAGGTAGTGGGATATAAATATACGTAGGTACTACTTAATATTAATCATCCACGCAATACGGTATCCCAAGGGGCGCACGATTGCAATTTCGTTTCCAATTTTCCTTACTTGTAAACCGATAAGATGTTGATATACCTATCCTAATGCTTGCAACACAATTTTCAAATTTTGGGTTATACATAAAAACTATTTTATTACAAACTAACTTTTACTATTATTCCGTCTGCATTTGGTAAGCTTGCTAAACCTCTATGGCTTCAGAAATAGCGTTAATATTTTTTGTTGAAATAACGGTCAGTTCAGAATTTTATTCGAAAATGTAGCAAACAGAGGGACAAAGTTGTTTTCATATTTATTGGTTCGGATAACCGAACTTGCATATAATTAAATCGAGACCTAAGCTGTTATGATTCCCAATTAAAATTCATTTTATGTTGGAGCTTTTTGCCATTTGAATAAATAATAGAACCTCATTTCAAACATCCCCCGGGCTCTCTCTATAGTATGTATAATAATATAATCTATGTAATGTTTTACTTCACAAGTGCGGTAATAACCTTTGCCACCCGAGTACCAAGGAGACTTATCAATCACATTTTAAGAATAAGAGTGTCACATTAACGATCCAAATGTCACAATTTTAATGTTATTTTATCGTTTCCCTTTCAGAAAATTGGTCGTAAAACTGACTCTTCAAACGTCGTCGAAACATTGTACAAAAATAAGAGCAGCTTAGAAGCCATATTTAAAATACTTGACAAAGACAATTCAGGTAATGATAATGACCATAAATATTTTAGTAAAATAAGTTTATAATAATGACATTTAAGTTTATTTTTTAAGATAAGGTTACATTACCCGATAAATACATAAACCAATTAAGCGTGTTTTTAGCAATCTTGAGTCATAATTAATTTTATTGTACTTTCACCGTTTCATAGCATGACATTTTTATAAATTTAACCTATTTGCATTACCGCAAGGCAAGTCATCACATTTAGCACACCATTATACACAGTCCAAATGACATTATACTTTTGAGATTCAGCATCCTATTGTAGTCGCGTTGAAATTTGTGCCCAGATAAATTATCAGTACTAGGCAGAGCCTATAGCACAAATAACGTTTTTAATTAAACAAGAGATAGGTGATTGTGTGTGTCAAGTGTAGTGGTCAAATTTCAATCATAATTAATTTTTGGTTTATTTCATTGGCCAATATAACTTGAACTGACAATGCGTAGACTTACCATGACAGGTCAACATATGTATATACTGGACGCGTGTAGCTTAGTAATACACATTGCTTCAAGATTTTAGCTTTCTGCACTTATTATTTTATACATAAACTTTAAGTATCCCAAATTTCACGTTCCTGCGTCCGGGAAATTTTCTTGAAAATGCGTACAAAAATTTTTCTTCACATTTTATTATATAGATCAGGTTATCAAAACCTGGGTATTACTTTAACCCCTTTTAGCACAGCGTCGAAAGATAGTTTACTTAGACAGAGATCTTATCAGCCATAAGTACTAAATGGCTATATAGTCTTAAACAGTATTCATACAGTGGAAACTAGAGGTTATGCATATTTGACAGTTAATTAAATTCTTTTATTATAGGTTTCATAACACTAGAGGAGTTCTCTGAAGCCTGTCAACTGATTGGAAAGTATATGCCCAACCCTATGACTCAAGATCAGTTGGTTGATATTTGTCGCTTGATGGACATCAACAAAGATGGACTGGTCGATTTGAATGAGTTTCTGGAAAGCTTCCGTCTCGCTGAAAAAAGTTTGCAATATGAGGACCAGGAATATGCTGATATTCAAGCCACTTGACAGGAGCTTGACCGTCGTCCCACTCGGACGGCGGTCGATAAAGATGAGACCGGTGTAGAAATTGAAATACTCAAACTGGAAGACGATAAAGGTAAACCCATAACAAGTAATAAAAACGGTCAAGCTCACCTAATGGGTGAAATGTTGCCCGCACATGAAACGGAGGACATCGAGTTAATTGACTGTGAAGATACGCATAGGCGGCCTGGCTTGCTTGAAAGCGATATGTAAAATATTCACTAAAAACACATCTTACTGTAAAAGTTAAAGGGTAGCGTTGCCAGATCCTGCCCGCAGATTTTAGTGAGTAAGCGAAGATTTAGTAAGAATTTGGTGAACTTGTTTTTATAATCCTTTCTTCTGTAGCTTTGAAGACCGCTTCGTATAACTTTTATTCTGACATTTATGAGGGTAAATTTTCAATCCTAATGACTTCATAGATATTTTCATTCGATGAATTGGTACATCTGGCAACACTTCTTGAAAACGCTTCATAATTCACCACTACTCTAATATCATTATTTATTTTATTTTTATGTATCTGTATTTCTTTGATTGTTCACGAAAACACAGCAACTATTAAAAGGCTTGTTTTATTTTTGATGATCTTTCAAAATTGTTGTTTAAAATTTTGTTATCCTCGTAAGTAATCTGATTTAGAACTAATTGAGAATTGACTACTAATTATTATATTTACAGTTTAATTATTTGTTATGTTTTGTTAGTTTCAGTATGCTCTTAATAGATTTAAGATTCCTAAATAATATTTGAAGAGATTTTAATATCGTTATGGTATTGTTTAATTGTGTATATTATTATCAAAAATTTGTAAAAAATATCATTGGTGCCAACTTAAAACAATGTCAAAAATAATAGTTTTATATTAAATAAACACTGAGCGACTATTACAAGAAAAAAAATATATTTAAGTACATTATGAATGCTTCGTGATGCGATCAATTAACGAATGGGAACAATGATATCAATGGCATGCTACGATGTATTTGTTGTAGCCACAATCGAGCTCAAAGCCAATTCCTGCACATGAAACACACGCTGCGCTTGCTTTCAAACGTCTTGCAAACGCCGTCGATACTTCGGAAGATAGAAGGATATAATAAAGATTTGTGCAGCTTCATAATCGCAGTTAAGATAGTGTGAAACATGTACCGATATTGGCTGTTGGCTTCAGATTTTCTTATAAATATTTGTAGTGTAGAATGTGCTCTTTACGCCATCATTATGTAGTCTGCATTAAATTTGGAATTAGATTGGAATAAATATGATCTTATAGTCAAATAAAAAGTTTAATATTAAATACATTTTCATCGTATAGAAGCTATGTTTGGATATATCCTTTATTTTGATAATGAAATTGAAATTAATAATGTATCTGTCTTTAGCGTGTTTCTAGTCATTAGTAGAGCATATACATATCTTTATACTCAATTATTAAGCATTCCAATCTTTACCAGAAACAACGCATTACATTATTGAATATCTTATGCACATTCGATATCAAAAGTAACTCACTGTATTAAAAAAAATCATATACTTAAAAAAAAAATCAATCATTAAGAGGTCAGGAATGGTAAAGCAGTAAGAATCTTATGCTTATGAAAAAGTGAGTCTAGTTATACAAAATGAAGAAAAAATGTTGCTGATAATATTCTTAACAAAATTCTTTTTTATGAATAGATCTTGTGTAGATTTTGCAAATGACGAAGAAATACTGAAAATTGTACAACTGAATTTGTCCACACGACAATCAACGATTACATTACTAGTAAACACTAGTAAATAAACACCCACAATACAAAATCGGCTCAAATGTGCTGTGCCATACTTCCTAACAGAACTTTTTGTTAGTGATGTTATTTTAATTTAATGGATTGATTAATTTAAATATTAATTACAAAAATATTAAAACGGATGTAATGCTCGAAGCATTACATCCGTAAGTGAGAAGAATCGGGCTGTAATCGCAGCCTGTAACGATACAATTTGTTACATTACATTAGTGAGGGAGAAGTACCGAGTATTACAGTGCGCAACCTATAATGGTACATTTTATAACACCTGTGATAAAACATGTAACAGCAATCCGTACGATTTGTTTGATTTTCAAATAATTTTGTGATATTAATATCGTTTGCTGTGCTCAGCAGGTTGACCGTTTCGTCCGACATTGTAAAACTACTGATTCGTCTATATGCAAATGCGAAAATTAGATCTCAGATTGTTACATTACAGAGGAATAATTCCGGTGACATCCTTTACGAGTACAAGCAACATTTTAAAATAAGACACTGGTATTATGACATTTTGCTAATCAACCAAAGTAAACATACTTTTGATATGGAATGTTGTACCTAACGTGTTTGGAGTGTATCTACGAAGGTAGTAGTCTGATAAGTCTCGTGACTTTTAACAGTCTGCAATAGGTGGACCTATTTATTAATCGAATCTAACTTTAATAATCTCTTTACATTGTATTACTTCTTTCATTGATGTTTGGCCAAAATTAATAAACGAGTTTGAAAATGAAGAAGTGATCAAAATGTAAGAGTCGATT
Source organism: Euplagia quadripunctaria (assembly GCA_963859945.1). NCBI lineage: Eukaryota > Metazoa > Arthropoda > Insecta > Lepidoptera > Erebidae > Euplagia > Euplagia quadripunctaria. The sequence continues at coordinate 14,532,470 of OY982565.1, read as the reverse complement.
CTAATTTCTTTGTATCGTTTTGGGCCAATCGGACGCCATAGTGAAATAAAAAAATATTTTGCCATTTGGGTTAGGATATTTTTTTAAATAAATTGCTATTAGTCCTAATGAAAACAAAACGTAAAACTATGTAAATAGTCTGAATCAATAATTAAAAATATCAATAATTAGAAATACTGAAAATTGTACAACTGAATTTGTCCACGCGACAATCAACGATTACATTACTAGTAAACACTAGTAAATAAACACCCACAATACAAAATCGGCTCAAATGTGCTGTGCCATACTTCCTAACAGAACTTTTTTGTCAGTGATGTTATTTTAATTTAATGGATTGATTAATTTAAATATTACATGGTCATTTATTACACGAAATCTGTATCATCGTACGAATAATGTAATTATATAATAATGAATACCTAGAACTAAATTATGCATTGCTTGTACAGACGAACGTCGAACACGTATAAACATAGATTTGAGTGAAAGTAGTATAAACCTCTCAGAAAATTCAAAATCTCCAAAAGATTTGTGACAGATTAATGAAAAGCATAAAGTACATTTAACTTAATAGTACTTACTTTGCATTAGGGATGAAGGATTTTTTTTTATTTCGCTATGTCGCCCTCTTACGGCCGTATACTTACGCCCTCATTGCTCAGATTTAAAAGTGTAGTCAATTGAAGTACTTCGACTCCTACCTCAATTAAGGAAGTTTTCTTATATCATTGCCAATTTATAACAATCTGGCAATTTTGCTTCAATCATTTCGACATTTATGATCTAGGCAATTATTAATTAAAGCATTACGTTACAAAGAAAACATGTCATCTGCAAAATTGAAATGGCAAACATATTAATTTTGGCCGATATAGAAGTATATTAAAGCTCCAATTTAAATATGCGTACTGATTTGTGCGAGCGTTAATGAGTGTGAGTGACATATGTAAAATGTTTTTGCAAATGATATTTTCGGAGCCATATTTCAACTGTCGGCTGTCGGATATCGTTGATATACGCAAGTCAGTATGCGCCTTAATGAAAATATTATAATTAAGTATATAAAAATCTATCGCTATCGGAATTTATAAACTTCTAAAAACTTATTTTATATCTTATTATAATTAAAAAAATATATTTTCGAAAATATAATTATAACTAATATCCTGTATTTTTAATAATTGTCCATTAAATTGTGATATTCATTCTTTGTTTTATTTATTATACCTTATACATACTGAAAAGTTAATTGAGTTAAAAAAGCTAGGTTAAAGTTAAATTTGCTACATTTTCTTTATTTCATGCCGTAATTCGGCGGCGTCATTAACACGTCCTATGTCTGAGGTAATGAAGATGATGATGATTGTGATACACCTATAGCTTATCAAAAGCTTATCAGAAGCCAGCCCACCGTTGTTTGTTTCTAATGCTCCTTGAAGAAGGTCTTTCTTTATTTTTAAAGACTAATTTCTATAAACAACTTAACTGTAATATTTTTCATAAAACATTAATAGCGCATTTAAATACGCTTCCGTAACCTTAAGGGAATGTGTGCACGCGTTATCGTAGTGAAGGATGACGTTGCTTCGAGAACGCTTTTTGCGAACTTTTCTAAGACTGGGCAAGCAAATATTGATGTACCAATCTGCGGTCACTGTCCTTTGGTCTCTAAGCGATACTGATGTGTAATGTCCTAATTTGCCGGAAAAAGAAGCAACCATTTTGTTACCAATACTTTGACTTTTCTTAACTTTCGTCGGCAAGTCTTTTTTCTTTACGATTCAAAGTATTACACACAAGTTTCGTCACCTGACACGATATATCACTACATATATTATAAAACAAAGTCCCCCACCGCGTCTGTTTATCTATCTGTTCGCGATAAACTCGACAACTACCGAACGGATTTTCATACGGTTTTCACCAAAAGACGGAATGATTCATGAGGAAGGTTTAGGTGTATAATTCATTAAGGTTTTGTGTAAAATGACTGAAATATGACGATGTTTGTTGAAGATGTCGGATTTTTTTTTTATATAATTGCTTTTTTTCCCGTGCGAAGCCCGGGCGGGTTGCTAGTAAAATCATATATAGGCCAATGACTGTCCTCCATTAAACTTCTTTATCATTTTACGGCACCACTTGACATGCAGTAGTTTCTGGTTTTCCGTTTAATCATGCGGTACCATCGAGTGCAAGTTTTCGAGCCTTCAGATACACATGTAAAATTTTTGCACTTGGTTCATTCCTATGCCTAAGATAGTACGAATTTGCTGAAAAGTATTCTTTTTGTCTATTTATGGTATCAATATTGGAATATTGGAAAAAGAAGTGTCTCGCAAATTAAAAAGCAACATATTCCCAGAGAGTTCCATTTTAGAATTCCTTAATTAATTATTTTTCTTCTAAGTGGATAGTTCCAGAAAGTTTCTGTATGCCCCACGTATTTCTGTCAGCGGCAACCATACTGACCTTGCGGTAGTTAGCAAAACTTTTCGTATCGACAAAGCTTTTTGTATTTTTAAGAAACTTTATTCAGACACAAATGGTGGTTGGTATGATCACTGAAAATCGTTGCGACCAAATGATGCGTGTCGTATATCGATGAAAAGATTCCGATAGAAAGGTGAGAAGAAAGGGGTGGCATAATGTGTTTTCAGGTGCATGGTATGGTGCGCAATACTAAGCGGCGTCTGTTTAAAAATTTAAGAAGTACCATGATTTTACTTTGTTCAATGAGATCATGGAAAACTCCGCGAAAGTTTGATAATAGATTGGCAAGTTTCGATAGAAGATAATCGGTTAAAATTATCATATTAATGATATCCCATTATATCCCATTATATTAAGTATTCTTTGTTTCCGTCGTTTGTATGTTTGTAAAGTCCCCCGCGACACAGGAGCAATACCTAATGCGGGAGTTGTCTTTTTAAAAAAAGGTGGTTGGTATGATCACTGGAAATCGTTGCGACGAAATGGTGCGTGTCGTATATCGATGAAAAGATTCCGATAGAAAGGTGAGAAGAAAGGGGTGGCATAATGTGTTGTCAGGTACATGGTATGGTGCGCAATACTAAGCGGCGTCTGCGTCCGTCCGCATGTCTGGAGGTTCCCTGACAGACTTGGAGACTTGGAGACACTTGGTATTGATAAAAAGCGGCAGATTCATTTCCCTCATACAATCGGTCTAGATAGATAGATATTATACTCTTTACACTCACTTCACTACTCTGTACACAGAGCGGATTACAATATTTTCTTATATCTAAATACTTACTAGCTAATGCTATGTACAAATTGGCGACCTTATCGCAGTTTGCGATCTCTTCCAGGCAAGCATTGGATGGATAGAGGAACAGACATGAAAAGAGGGCTGCAGTGTACATGGAGCCAATGTAATAATTATTAAATAATATATAAGTACTAATTAAAGAAACTAACTATAAATATACATTAATAGTTTCCAAATGAATATCATGATCGGTACACAAATACATACATACACACGCATATATACATATATGCACACTTGTAAACACATAAATAATGTATAACAAATACGGAGATACATAATAAATACATAATAGTACCAAGTATTTCACAATTCACAGAGAAATATAGTAACCTTTCACTAGTTTTTTTAAAATTTGTCAATGTTTGTGCACGTCTGATGGCCAGTGGCAGCTCATTCCACAGGCGGACAGCCTTTACAGTGAAAGATTTGTCCATAAACTTGGTGGTATGTGTCGGCATTTTTAACCTAAGATTCTCATACGACCTCAAGAACCTTGAATGCGTATTATGCAAAAATTCGAAACGTTTTTTGAGATAGTGAGGAGCGCTATGATTGAACAGAATATTGTACAGTAGTGAAAGAATAGGAGTAATCCGGCGAAGGCGTATGGGTAACCACTTGAGCTTAATCCGATATTCAGAGACGTGGTCATATTTGCGTAATCCAAAGATGAACCTAATGCAGAAATTTTGAAGTCGCTCAAGCTTATCAAGTTGGTCCTCGGTGAGATCTAGATAGCTGGCATCTGCATAATCAAGGATAGGAAGAAGGAGTGCTTCTGCGAGCGCAATCTTAGTGGCAACCGGAAGAAAGTTACGCAGTCTTCTGAGGGACCCTGCAGAAGCAAAAAGTTTCCTATTGACTTCTTGTAATTGTGGACTCCAGGATAGGTCTTTGTCGATGTATATCCCAAGGTTCTTGACAGTATCTTGAATGGGAATGAAGGCACCATCGCAGCACATCTGGGGTAGACTTGACCAGTCTAGATGTCTAGATGACCCGAGTTCTTTTTTTTTAATAATTATAATTTATTAATACATAATAGTGGTTCAGTGCATACATACATATTATCACAACAATATAACTTAGAAACTAATGCAGTCAGGCTCTGGTACCCGTAGTAAGATTTAACTTGTGTCACGGGTACCAGTTCCACTCTCAGTGAAGACTTATGATAAGACGTGAATGTACGTTTGTGCGTACGTGTGTGTGTGACCTATGGGCATCCTTGCAATGGAGCACTCGCACCACACTACACTATGCACCGTCTAAATTGTGTTTCTGTTAGAACACTCTTTGTGATTTAAATTCTGATGGTCAGTATAATATAATCGGTGTCTAATGCGTTCCCGATGGGATACAAAAGTAGCAGTCTTCTTTCGTTCCTTTAAACTGTCTTTTTTCGTTACATCTCATGGCTCTGAATGGTGGGCAAAACTATGAATCTCTAAGCAAGAGGCTTCCCCAGCAATAATAGTTTAGTTCACTAGAGTGTAACGTAGTTATGATCTTTTCACATTTATGCAAGGGTAAATAATAATTATATACAAGTATATGTATTGTTAAATTACATAACCGTATTTCTTCAAAATATTTATAATAAATTAGTACACCGAAGCGATACATATTTAATATACGTTAACGAGGTTTCGGCGTATACCTTTAGTTCCCACGGAAAGGGTGTGAAAGGTCACGAAAGCTATTACTGGGAACATCTGACTGATGAATTAAGAATCACACGCTAAAAATAAACTTCGACCTATTAGATTTTTATTTGAATTTTGTGAACAAACGACCGTACTCGTCACAACTTTATCGTGGGAGAGTCATGCTTTCGCACATATGAGCCGGCTCGACCGGAGTGATACCACTGCCTCACAGAAACCCGGTAGTGAAGCAATGCTTGCATTGCTTTCCATCGAGCGAGTGAGTTAAAGGAGGTCCAAACACCCCCCCTTCTCCCCTCCACCCTTCCCCTACTCCCACCTTAAAGGCCGGCAACGCACGTGTGACTCTTGAGTTGCAGGTGTCCATGTGCGGCGATGGTCATTTACATTTACCATCAGGTGACCCGTCTGCTCGTTTGCCTCCCATACCATAAAAAAAAATACGCACTCCTATACTCCTATACTGCTTCTGACACAAGCTGAAGCTTAGTTGTAGTGATTAACTCTGCAACCCAATTCCAATCATTCCAATTCCTTAAAAAAATAACGATTCATTCCTGGACCCACTATCGCATTACCAACATTCAACATTCATACAACAAAGAATTAACAGTCTTTAAACGGACTATAGTCTTAATACCAACATAAGGTAAGTCCATGATGAAATAACTATTATTTTAAGGAAGTCAAGTGAGTCGCATGCAAAGTACCTACCGACTTTAATTCGATTGAAAGTAGGAAGGTAGTAAATACTACAGTACCAATACCACAGATAAGATAATCCAATTATAATCGAATATTGCCTTGATGACGACTTAGTGATACATTATTTTACTTCTGATTTTTTCCTAATTATAATATTAATATTATGCGATTTTAAGCCACGATGGGGTTAACATATTACTCTGTAATAAAAGCCTCTAAATAAATAAAGATTAAAATATATATATATTATGCGATTTAAATGTATGAATTTAATATGACAGGAATATTACTAATGCGGGAAAAAATGTCTTATTTTGAAATTGCTTTCAGTCCATGTTGTTATTTTTTAAAAGGCACTTATTTAAGTATGTACTTACCTCTTTTAAATTATTATTGTATTGTAAGTTAATTTATTAATTAAGACTACATGCGACCTCATTTTATCTACCTATTTTAGGTGTATTGATTGACATATGTATTTCTTGTAAGGTGTCCTTAATAAATAAATTTAATACATAAAATTTATTTATGGATCGATTTGTTAAATCAGTAATAAGGATGACTTATATTTTTACTTTTATTTTTATTTCAATTCAGGTTTTATTTCAAGTCAAAAATATATCATTTGATCTGTCACTTTACAAGATTTCTGATCGATGTAATAGTAATTTTATGAGTTGATAAATACACACCGTTACATAAATATATCATTCACATCTAATGGCTGACAATCTGTATAAAGAAATTTTACACTGAAACCATAAATAACACAAACTATGTGGGTACACTAAACATACACATATATATGTAATATATCAGAGTAGGTAAGTTTCTTAGGAATAAACGCAATCTAGCACATCTATGTTAATAGGCGCTTCTTAATAAGGAACGTAAATAACAAGATAAATGAGATGACTTGATGGATGTGCTCTGATAGCTCGGAGCTTCGGACCTTTAGGGAAAAGCACCCAATATGGCCGAGGTATAAAACATGTTTCGAATCTTAGGAGATTCATTTTGTAACATACATGGGAGAATAGTATGAGTGTTTGCTCGAATTGATTTTTCTTACTCTAATGCTTGACTCGATAAAAAAAAATGTCAGTCTCTCTGTTAGGCATCTAGGCATTTTAGAGCAAGATAAAACCAGTAAGTTTATTATCCCTTTAGTAGTATTTACGTTGTATACGTGTACCTGCTACTATATTTTTAATAGTAATAACACTCATTACTAGTTATTCCCGTCAATTCCACCAATTGGGTTTCTTTCAATAGTGATGTGGGTTTTGTACCTGCTGTTTTAATGACAAGTCGCTTTCTGTATCTACTAGATCTTATATTTCGGTTAACCGTAGCGTAGTACGACTTCATAATTATTCTTATAATCTTTATGAAAAACGATGAAACAAGCATTAGAATTTCACTCGTGACATTTACAAACGTACAACACCACTGAGGATCGCTGTTGTAAAATAATTCCATTAGTGTCGACATCTGCTTTGTTTTATCCACAATTCTCCAGGCACATTGTTTCATTTTCATACGGAAGTACATTGTTTGGCTACGTTATTTTAAATTATATAAAACGCCGTACTAATTATGTTTAAGCGATTTCGAAAACATGATATTTTGTGTATTACTTTATATAATGAACAGCTGAAAATATGTACTAATAATAATGCTATTTTATTTCATATATTATGATTGGATAAAATAGACCGACTACACAATACCTATTACCTACCTACATAAGTAACTCTCACAATTTCAAATCGGTTCCTTTCAATTGGTGTTGGTCTTTTTCACAAACTTATATGAGATCTTGATCCTAGCGAACCTAGATTATAATTATATTTTATAATATATAAAACCTATAAAATTATTACTATACATTTTACACAATTTACAGCAATTTTTAATATCGTCACGAAGTTTATTTTTATTTTCTTACAGATTTTCGTGATGGAACTCCGACAGGAGTGTACTTTCTCGGAGTGTCAATATGGGTTTCGCCGTGGTTACGGGACAATGAACCCTGTTTTTGCCCTGAGGACTGTCGCGGGGAAATACAGGACGAAGAATACGCCTCTGCATTGCCTGTTTCTGGACATGCAGAAGGCCTTTGACTGTATTTCTCGCGTGATGATCTGGTGGGCACTGCGGTCCGAAGGGGTACCTGAGGCTTATATTGACATTATTCGAGACATGTACCGCAATTCTGATTCCATAGTTCGAACCGCTGTTGGCGACACGAAACCCTTCCCCATCACCGTCGGGGTACACCAGGGAACCGTCCTCAGTCCGTTTCTGTTCAGCGTGATATTAGACATCCTGTCAAACAGCGTTAGAGATGCACATGAGCGGCCTCCATGGCTGCTCATGTTCGCTGACGATATCGCGCTGGCGGATGCGGACAAGGGTAAGTTGGTGCGACGCGTGAAGGCATGGAAGGAGTCGCTTGAGAACGGCGGTCTGAAGCTCAATGTGGCGAAGACCGAGTACTTGGTCTGCAACTCTACAGATCCCACACCCGTGCGCATAGAAGGCGACACGGTCGAGCGCACGAATCAAGTGAAATACCTGGGATCTGTATTTTACGCGTTTGGTGACATCGATTGCGACGTCAAGGTACGCATTGCTGCCGCGTGGGCCAAATGGCGTGAGATGACTGGTGTCATTTGTGACCCCAAGATACCGGTTAAGTTGAAGGGACAGGTCTATAAAACCATCATTAGGCCTGTCCTTTTATACGGCTGTGAAGCGTGGCCGGTGCTGGAGCAACACAAGCAGGAACTGCGTGTGTAAAGTAACACGGAAGGACCGCGTTAGGAACTCCCGCATTCGCGGCAGCCTTCATGCCCGTGACATTGCGGATAAATTGCAGGAGTATCACCTTCGCTTATATGGCCCCGTTTTACGGCAACCGGATACTTACGTGGGGACCAAATGTCTGGCCATGCCGCCTCCGCCGGGCCCCGGCAGGAGGGGCAGACCGGTGATATGCGTGCCAATGGACTTACTATCAGGGATGCCGAAGACCGTGCGAAGTGGAGAAGAAAAGGTAGGAAAGAAGACCCCGGGCACCGTATCGGAAGCTTCGGTTGTAACCGGGATTCATCGCGACGATGATGATGATGATTTTACACAATTTACAGCAAGGTTTAATATCGTCACGAAGTTTATTTTTATTTTCTAACACAGATTTTCGTGCTGAAACTCGTTAATTACTGGGTATTCAAGAGTCATTGTGTGTAAGTCCGTTCCTTAATAATATTATACCCCCCCCCCCCCCCTTGGTTAAAAGAAACGCAGAGTTATAAAGCACATCCACAATATAGGATTTTATATACAAGATCCTATGATGTGGATCTATAATATCCATTATAATAAACCTGATCATTTTATTTATATAAATAAACTGACTATTTTTCAAATTAATTTTAATTTACCACTTAAAATAATAAGAGTCATCGAGTTTTTGGTTAAACATAGATTGACGGACCTTTTAGTCTAGTGGTTAGTGATCCTGACTGCTGAGCCAAAGGATTAGATTCCCACCCAGGACAAATAATTATGCGATGAGTACGATCTTTTTTCTGTGCCATTTATCTATCTGTATAAATAGAAATAAGTATGTGTATTACGAGTCTGGTTACCATTAGTACAGGCTCTGCCTAGTTTTTATGAGACCGTGTGTGAGGTCTCAAGTTGTTATTATTATACCTTTTTATTTTCCTTAATAAACATAATTATACCTAAATATAAAAACAAAAAAAAGCATAGGCTTTTTTTGTGGCATAGGCCTCTGACCGCATACGTGGCTCTTGAGAGTGATGATGACAACTACACCGAGAAAGTGCATAGAATTTTATCAGTCTTGCACAAACAAGACTGATAAAATTCTATGCACTTTCTTGAAGGCAATGAACGATTCTTTGCTATTCCAGATGTCGGCAGTCTCAAAGTGACGGTGAAATCAGGCAGAGTATATTTCAGGATGACAGTATGAGTCAATTGTGGTTCTGCTTAGCATTGAATCATCGCAGCTTTGCTGGAAGGGTTCAGGAGTTCAAGGCTATTGTTTGCGGAGAGGAGGTCAGGTTATATCCCATCTCCTTTTCATGAAGGATTTGAAACTCTTTCCCTGCAGTAATTTATAACCTCTTAGTAAATCAGGATGGAATTTGGTGTGGATAAATGTAAAAAAAGTAAAGTTAAAGTTCTGACTTATTATTATTATTTCATTTTTATTTAGTACCAGCAGCGCCCCGCGGTTTTACCCGCGTAAGTCCCGATCCCGTGGGAGTATCGGGATAAAAAGTAGCCTATATGTTAATCCAGATCTCTAGCTATCTACATACCAAGTTTCATCTCAATCTGTTCAGTAGTTTTGGCGTGAAAGAGTAACAAACATCCATACATCCATACATTCTCACAAACTTTCACGTTTATAATATTAGTAGGATGTTCACTGAGTTATTATATATGCTTGTAATAATAACTCTATGAGTATGTTATGAACTTTGAAAAAGAATAAGAACTTATATAACATAACATATCTTCGTGGGCGAGCGATGCTTCGGCACGTATGGGCCGTCTCGACCGGAGTGATACCACGGCCTCACAGAAAACCGGCAGTGAAACAATGAATGCATTGCTTTTCGCCGAGTGAGTGAGGTTACCGGAGGCCCTAACCCTTCCCTCTCCCTCTCTCCCCTCCTAGCGGGGAGCGATGGGATAAGGGGCAAACGAGCAGACGGGTCACCTGATGGTATATGACTACCGCCGCCCCTGGGCACCTGCAACTCGGGAGTCACAAGTGCGTTACCGGCCTTTAAGGTGGGAGGAGGGATTGGAAGAGGGGGAGAGGGAACAGGGGTGGAGGGGCAGAGGGGGGGAAGATGGGGAGAGGGAAGGGTAAAATTTATCTCTTTAAATAGAAAGATAACCGGTGAGCCTAATTAGGTCTACTCGGGTACTATTTCTTTTCGTGGTGTAGAATTAAGTGTCAATAAAACGTTTTTTTCTCACATATGCCAATATTGACACGCGTTTCGCAGTTTTTAATAAAACGTTTTTTTCTCACATATGCAAATATTGACACGCGTTTCGCAGTCTTTTTTACACTTAACTTTACGTTCCTTTATCCTTTACTTTACTTAACAACATTTTGATTAATCAAAACTGCTCAACTAAATAGAGTTATAATTATTACCTAAGTTTTTGGAAGATTTCTGAGTTTATAAATAAGTATCCACTAACAGAACAAAACCTTTCAGATTATTCCATCTGTTATCCGCTCTATGATCTGTACAAGTCTTACTAAATTGTAAGTGGTACAATCTACGTTTTTTGTTACTTAAAGTTAAGACTTAAATTAAATAATCACCTACGATGTTTTCTTTCTTGCTGTGTATGTTATATATTAGTCTCGCAATACATCATCTGCCATCTGGTATTTAGATTACGAACTAATTACGTACTGATGCGGTACAAAGTTCATATTGCGTCAATAGATGGCGGTTCAACATGACGGTTTTGATTGTTACTCAGAATAGTAGGTAAATAGTTCAACCCCTTTTACCTAGATGGCACTACATTGTGTAGATTATGAAATATGTATTATATTTATTACATGTATTAAATGACAACATGTTTTTTTAATTAATGTAGTAATTTGTAATAAAACTAATATGCCTGTAAAAGTTTACAATTCACGATTGTTTATATAGTCTCTACATCTCTACAATTTTTTTTTTACTCTACCACAGCTCTACATAAAATCCTTTGACAGTTTGTCCTCCGGATACACATGACATTGGCGAAATTGAGGAAGCTCCACAAAGCCACAAATCAAAAGTTGAAGTTGAATAAAACTAGTTCCTTTTTTATTTGTAAAAAAATTATTAATAGCGTAGTTCAAAATAAATAAAAATAGCATTATGTATAAGGCTTTCATTAAAATAATGTTAGATAGTTATCGGCCAATTTATTTTCTGGTAAAGTGTTAAGACTAAGTAGTTCCCTTAACTACTTATTTACTGTACTTAGAGTCCAGCAGCTGTTTTAGAAAGCGTTATAGAATAATCAATTGGCACTAGTACCTACTTGAGTTTGTTTAGTTAGAAGTGATTTTGATCCTTATTATCTATATATTAATACGTGAAGCGAAAACTTTGGATCCCTTTTTACGAAAATTAGGCGGACGGAGGAGTATGAAATTTCGCACAATTATAGTTTATACAGAGAAGAAGTGACGAATGCTAAAATTTTTGTAAAATATTTGCTACAAAGTTAAAAAAATGCAAAAACGGGTACATACAGCTATGAGTGTCCAGTAGTCAAAGTCTATACAATGACAGGTCAAGTAATATTGGCCAATGAAATAAACCATGGTCGAAATTCGATCATCACGCGATCTCTAGTAATAATAAAGAAGTGAGTATATAGGTGAGCGATATCAGTTATAACTTTAAAAAGCTCGGTTAAAATTAAAAACCGTAGAAGCGGCCTGAAAATAATGGTTGCATGAGCCGAGTTTATACTAAAAATTAAAATGTATTAGGATCCTAGGAGGAAGAGAATCATCATACTGGCCTATTCAGTGGGACCCACATAATAGGTAGGCAGATGAAATTTTCACAGTACCGGTTTATATTTCTATTACCACTATAACAACAAATAATAGATATACACAATACAAGAATGTGATTTTTTTAGCGTTTTTGTTAAATCTTGTGCAATGGCACTCAACCATTCGATCCCGGTTTTTTTATTTAGGCAATTTTAATATTCTATTTATTCATAACAATAAGAACCGCATTGAAACATATTCCATATTCTCAAGATTAGCCTAAACATACAGAATTTTTTTATATTTTATATTAAGAAACGTCATAGTTTTAAATCAAAGTATATTTTTCCGTTATATAATCAAAGATTTTTTATCTACACTTATGTTTAGTCTTCTATTATGATGGTAATATTTTTTTTTATTTAAGATCATTTTTAATGCTTTTATTATTTCTAACATACCTTAAACATAATTTGCAATATTTGAGAGGTTATTCAAATATTTAAAATTGAAATTCCTTACACCTTTTTTTGATTAGGATATCAAAGTATATTTTTATTAAGTAAATAAGTATTTAAACGATATATTTCTAGTGCAATAATTCACGTAGGAAATGTATGTTATAACGAGACCCTAAAAGTCGACATACTTATGTCAATAATTATACACCAATTTTGTTTCGGCAATAATTAACTATTAATAATAATAATTCCTAAAAAGTAATGGATTTTTTGTGCGACGGCATGTTCACTATTTAAAAGCAGAACCCCTATGGGTTTGTAGATCCTTTTAGACAGTACATTATTAGAAAAATTTGCGGTCAAAATCGTTTACTTAAACGGCTATTTTAAAACATAATTAACCTGCTAAATATTCGGATCCATCTTTAGTGGTCAACCAGTTATTAGGTACGGTATCCCGGCATTTCGCTATTCACAAAACGGTTTTTCATCGGACAAAGCTTCCGAGTAGTAACTTACTGAATGCGAGACATAATAGTTTAGAGCTATTAGGATAATTTATAGCCGTTTAATATCCAACGAACTCGCAGAGATTTGATTATCGATGTAGTATTTTTTTTCGTCGGAGCCAAGGATCGCGTGTCGCGTGCTCTGACGTTTTTTTTTCGGTTTGAATTTTGGGGGTGTAACGCACAAAAAATATTATAACTGGCCACCGACTACCGGAATATAATTTTGACAATTTTATAAATTATACAGCCGTATCGGTTAATAATTGGTAGCTACGGGCATGGTTCTATTGTAAGATAGGCAGTAGGTAGCATTCGGGTTTTATTATCTTAGAACAAAATTGTACTTATGGACATAAGTTGTACTAGATTTTGAGATTGGATTTTTTCTTTTGAGGTGATGATTTCTTTAAAAATAATACATTATTTGGCATTTTAAATACTTTTATTAAAACTGTATTTTGTTATTTATTTGAAATATAAATAAATTTGTAAAATGCAAAATAGTTTTATTACTTTTTAGGGTTCAGTACCCGAATGGTAACCAACGAGACCCTACCCTATTAAGCCTCCGCTGTCTGCCGTGTGTCTGTCAGCGGGCTGTATCTCATGATCCGTAATAGGTAGACAGTTGATTTTTTTACAGAATATGTATTTCTGTTGCCGCTATAAATACAAATAATAAAATAAATTAAAAATGAAAGGGGAGCTCCCTACTAGAAACGTATTTTTTTGGTTGTTTTTGCTCGATCTTAATATTTTGTACGTCGATGGTTCAATTCTGTACCATCGTCGAGCCACGTTCGTGTGCGAGTCTGACTCGCACTTTGTTGTTGTTCTTAAATATAATTTTTCTTTGCAATGTCACAATTAAGTAATCTTATTTCTTTTTGTTTTTTAAAGAACACTAATAACGTGCTCAACACACCACTAGTATTCTTCTTGTCCCTTCCAGCTAAGCCAAATGTTTGTGTTAGGTCTGGGTTCATGACGGTAGTGCATTGGGTGGGGTTCGAACCTGCAACCACTTGATCGCAAGTACGACGCCTGAGCCATGAAGGAGTATTAGAAAATTATAAACTATAATAATATAAACGCAATCATTCTATGGAAGATTATATCCTGAATAAAGTTTGTGTACGTTCCTTCCAACGAGATAAAACTTTTGATACAGACGTTACGTATTTTAACCTCTTGTAACCTCTGACGGAATGATAATATTATTTATTTTAAAACTAGTCCATAAACATAAGTGTTAATCAACGCTTACAAAATAGATTGATGCAAAAGAGTGGACGACGTCCAGTGAACTATGTGCTAGCGTGTTGTCATGAAAACATTGCATCCATATACCAAAAGAATAGACAGTTTACTTCTATATTCCACTTCTAGCAGTGCTATTTTGTATTCTGTGCTCGTAGTAATCGAAGTGTACACAGGTCACACGACCTGTTTTTTTTTTAAATAATGCTAGCAACGAGGGTCACAAATTACTGGTATTCTTGTTAATCTCTCACGCTAAGGTAAATGTGGTTAGAACGACTACTGCCGCTTTACAAAATTGTCAAGCGTAATTGGTCAGTAGGTACGTTGACTGGCCTGTATTGTAAATCTAATACCTTTAGACGCAGTAATATAGTAGAACAAAATAAATTAATTTCGTATTTAGAAAAAGTTGTAATTGTGTAAAGTTGTGTTGTAAATTAGTAATTAGCTAAATATATGTTTTTAGATGATATAGAAAGTGAGTAGCAATGACATCGGGACCGTTCCAGACGCGGGAGCAGTGTTGCGGCGGGGAAATTGCGCGGTCGCGCGCGCCTTCGATCTACCGCGAAATTTGAGCCGTCCGCCTGCACTTTACAACACCAAGTCACGATACCAGCCAGAACTGAGAGCGTTACATGAGCTTCAAACGCTAAATAAAATAATAAAATATTGGCCAATGCTCTCCCTAAAATATCAGAAACTTCGTATGTTATAGTAACACAGGCATATGATGATTAGATCGCGTTTCATTATCCTCTCCTTAGAGAAGTTTACAAAACTTACAATAAATAGGGACACAAATAATTGTTGCCTGTCAGGATTAAACTCGCAACACTGGACGCGCATCTTAGCAGACAAACATATTTACTTTTTTTATTTTCTAGTATTTTTAATCTCACAAACTAGCAAGCTTCTATTTATTGTAACAAGCTTATAAGCTTGTAAGGATTAGGTTCGCGTGAACTACAATAGTTGTTTGATAGAGAATATTCAATCAACCTACTTATGCCGCGTTGCTATAAACAAGAAACGATTCGTTTCGTCGTTTGTGTTTGTTGAGTTTTCAACGAAAAATTTACCGTCCGTAAGCAAAACGAATCGTTTCTTGATTATAGGAACGCGGCATTAGTCTACTTACTTAGTCTTATACTGTCCATTGATACTACATATATTTTTGTGTTTTTCAATCTCTCAACCACGCTTAATATTTTTATATGCTCTTGGAAACTTGTATATACATTGTATACTATTGGAGATTTCTATATGGATCGGCACTATCTTTTGATAACTTTTTTAATATCTCAAACTGGGCTTAGTACTCTTAAGAGTATAACTTGTATGGCTGTTGTTCTTACTGTATCCAGCTCTATTTGATCCTGATTTACACGTTTATGCTCCCACTTTGATCGAAAAGTTTTACAAACAATATTGTACGGTGTGCGTGTAGTTTTTGTAATTTTTCTCACAATCAGACAGTTGGAATTCTTATGCCGTGATCACGTTACGAGGCGCCCGCCGCACCCAGTAGCTATACCGCCCGAGCTGATAATTTTTTGTCTCATCTCTGACAGATCGAATTAAAATAAACGCTTCGATAAAGCGTCCTATAACATCATCCTGTATTTGGTTACGTGAGCGGCTGACGGCCAGTGGGAACGCCGTAGGTGGGAGACTCACTATTTTTAAGTTGCTCTATTTTTTATGATTCAGATTGGGTGCATATCAAAAACATTTAAATAGTTTCGATTGTCAGAATTGGGTTGTATTGTTCAAGTATAATTTTATATCAAATATTTCTTTAATATCTACTACGCCCTTATTGTCTACTATTATACTACAAATAGGAAAGTAATTAAGTGTGTCTGTCTGTTGGTATAAAAGTAGTGTTAGAGCAGGAGATAAAACAAGGCTCCTTGTATAAGATCAGATAAAAACACTAAAATATGTGATACGATGAAATATGTTCAAAATACAAATGAGTAAAAAGTGAAGCAGAAAAACATTATATTAACAATAAAAAATATTTTTACAAATAGAAAAAAATAAGGAATGCTAGGAAAAACTACCGGAGATCGTATAAAAGTTCCAGAAGCTTAGTACAGAAATAATAATTAAAATAGAGAAATAGATAAACTATATAGATACACATATCAGTTCCGAAAAGTAAATTCCACAATAATTGTAAATTAAACAGTATAAATATTTAACTAAACTTAAGTAAATTATATATATTTTTTTAGCTATATCTAAGAATAACTTTTAGGTAAGCGGCTTTAACATAAAAGAAGTAAGTAAGTTAGAACTTTTCTTTAATTCACTGACAGACATTGAATTTTCGTACCGGTTGTTACCCGTTAGAAATAAAATCGTACATTAGAGTTAACACTACACTGTATACACTGTAACGCGAAGCGCAGTTTGTGCTTTAAGTAAAGTAATGGCACCTACTGTGTTTGTATCAAAATTACCACTACCGCCTACTCCCTACTCGTCTACACACTACTGTCGTGTGGTGTGGTGGATCCTCATAATTTCAGTAAAAATTTTGATAAAATGTACCGGTATTTGTCATCTCATATTTTTCTTTGACCTTATCAACTTTAAATGTGTGTCTTGAAGGAACTTAAACCAAAGAAATGAAAGATATAATACAAAATTGAGCCATATATACTTACTGTACAACAAAGATAGGCCGTCAAAGTCGAATATGAAACCTGTTGATTATTTTACATTTATATGGAAACCTAAAATAAAAAATTTGAATACGTACATTTTCAAAATTTCTAATAAAACTGAAGAACAACTCGATAAGCTTTTATCATAACAAGAATTTTATAATATGATGTAGACATCATGTCCATATTTTCTAATAGTAACATAACTACATATATTTGAAATTTAACTTCATAAAATAAAGGTAGCTGCTTTTAAATTTAGTTTCAGTAAATCGGATGACCTCAAAAATCAACATTGTCAAAGTTCGGAACCAATGCAATGTTATGAAGAATAATTTGTTAATTCTTTCATACAACGGTGATAGCTGATCAAAGGAGGTTTGATTTTCCGAGGAATATTACTCCAGTTGTAGATGCGCCCGTGCTTTTAATTATATATTAGTTTAAACAAATAAAAATTAAGTTTCGTCATTAGGTAGACAATAACCTTATTTTCAGATACGTGTGTGTTCTGATTGGTGTATGCCTATATAATGATGATGAAGAACCCATTTTATGCCTAAAAATATGATAACCATAATAATGTGATATGACCAAAATAGAAGTTTCCCTTCATTGCAATATGAGGAGAATTATGTTGTTGACGAAAGCTTTTGAAAAAATCTGATATTAATAACAATACGTCATAAGTCTGATATTAATAACTCACAATTTTAATTAATATGTAGGGTTTAGGGGTATAAATACGTACATCTCTTAAAATCTAACATGAGCAAGAAACATCTAATTATTTTGCTATGTTATTTCAGTGATAAACTGTTAAATGTATTTACTTAGAAACAAGGATTCGCCCAATTCATTAGATGACAGAACAACGATTCCACTCATGCGTGAAAGCTACTGAATTCAACGTATAAAGGTTCGCTTTTTTCTGTTGGACCGTTACAAATTGCCAGATGGTGTATTTTCTTGTTTCGACACATCCATAATAATTATGGTCGACACGTATGATACATGCTTCAATGGAAATTGGGAATTCAGTCGCAAAGAACCGAGAAAAGTAAACATTTTATCTGTTTTTGTGTAGAGGATCATGATTGTATTGTATTCGGCGTTATATTTGTATACATACCTATTGTGCGATCTTATTATTTGTAATTTGACACTCTTGAAACAAAAGGAAAAACTTGTTCTACTTTAAAAAGTAATAAACTATTGGTTTTAGTGTGACGTGTGTTATACAGCCTTCTACAAATATGTTTTTAACAAAATCCAGTTAAAGAACACCCTAGGCTTGGTGCTTTAGTGTGCATGCACTTGGAGGAGAGCGAAGTGTGAAACCTACTCCTCTCTTTAGAAGCACGTGCATGGTCGCGAGCCCGACGCCTTCTCAGGCTTATTAATCCAGTACTAGTCTGTCTTTCTCATTTATTTTTTGTTTTCTGTTTCAGCCCCTAAAGACAAACTATTGCTTTCTTAAGATTTATGCTAGATTCATATGCTCACTGTGTGATTTTGCATTTTTGTAAAGACAATGTCATTTTTTTTTTAATATTTTAAACTTATTCTGCATTATTAAGTGTTCTAACGGTAAATTTTAATGTGGACTAAGAAAAGATCAAAAGGTTTCAGTAAGCTAGGTAGAAACTATCAAACTATAATATTTCATTTTTTGGGATGTTTAAAACCTAGTACACGTAAGTTTATGGTTAAAAGGTTGTTGTTGTGTTAAAATGTTTTATGGTTAAAAATATGGTTTATGGTTGAAGTTCAAGTTTTGCAATAAAGCAAAATGTCATAAATTTGGAACGCCTGGTTTTGTAATAGACACAGGCAAATTAACCTCTAAGTTGATTGCTATGACCTTTGTATTTTTTGTAGTTTAATCAAACGTTGTTGTCTATGTTGAACTGCTTATAGTATTTTATTAACCGACTTCAAAAATAAGGAGGAGGGTTTCAATAATTCGTCAAAATATATATTTTTTATGTATGTTACCAGATTACTCGGCGATGGCTTTACCAATTTGGAAAATTATTTTTTTGTTTGAAAGGGTGAACTTCCCAGGTAGTCCGTAGTTTATTGCCGAATCTGGATCTTGGATTTTGAAGTCATGGAGAAATAGAGGGAACTCTTCAAATATTATTGGCATACCTATCGCAAATTGTATATTTTCAATAGTAGCTCATGCATTTTGATCATGAAGAGCATCATTTAGTGAAGTGGAAATGATGATAAAGACCACAGAAGGATACCGGAACTACCTATAATAAGTATTTCCCGGGCTGTGATTGTATTACTTAAATATGGTTGCTAAGCAATGTATGCTCATCACAATGCATATGGTATATCATTAAAAACTGGAACTAAAACATCGATCGACTTCAAAAAAGGAGGAGGTTCTCAATTCGACTGTTTTTTTTTGTATATGTTACGCGATATCTACGCCAATTGTGAACTGTGAATATATATACTTATGTGTATATATATGTGTATATATATATATATATATATATATATATATATATATATATATATACATATATACATTTCACGATTTAGGCGTATTGAAGTCGGTTATGCTTTTTTTGAAAGAAAATAAAGTATAATTAACTGGATACAGTGAGCTACTTCAGAGTAGTGTTGCAATGACTCTTCTAGAATGCTCGTGACGACGTTGGATCTTCCATGGAGAGACAGTAACTACTATGGCACCTTTTACGTATGAACAAATAATTTGGCTATCAAAAAAAGGGTGTAAGACACTTCTGCATACCCCTTTGAGGAAGTTCATGCGTGAGTACACAAATGAAAAAAAAAACAGATTATAAGTAAATCAATTTGATATATCAAATTTGATATCAATTTTGTAAATATTTATTGACATGAGAAAGAAAAGTGATAATGATTTTCAATCGTGCGAACTTTTCAAAAGCAGATATAGATGAACGATTTTCTAACTTAAATAAACCACTGCTTAAGTCACATGAAAATTTTAACGACATCAAGGAAGGCCAAAACACAGATGAATTAAAACTGGTTTAACCTTTATATACAAAGGAGTTATTAAACCTTTTTATCATTGGTGTTATTTGTGTGTGTAAGTCACGTGTATAAGAATTTTGCACGTTTTCAATGTATGTACATACGTACGTACTGTACATGATACCGTTGGTGCCAAGGGTGTTAGGTATTCGTTACCTACCCAATAAAATATATAGTATTTATTATGAGTTTTGAAAAACTTTACACTATATTTACGTCAAAAACAGAATAATAGAATCTTTTGTTGCAGGTAACATAAAAACTAAGAGAAATCTCTTATTTTGTAACTGATCACTGTCTTCATCTTGTGGAACCAAAATATATTTATTTGTCAGACTATCTTTAAAACCAAGTTAGGTTTTGTTGTAATGTAGAAACATAAGCGCTTCTTCATTCTTCTTCTTCTTCACACACACGCACACACTAAAATGAATCAGATTAAACTTTTATAAAACGTTATACGCCGTTGAGGATCCTTATCACAGTTTAAAAGTCAGTTCATCATAAAAATGCGATATTAAGGACTTACAGTAATTAGTTTGATTTTGCGCTACGCAATGTACTCGTTACCAACGTAGCTACTATTTTTGTGTTGTATGGTGAATTACCTTAAACAATAAATGAATTCTAATGATTTTCGGCTCAAAGTGATGATTCTTTATCGTATAGTCGCTTACACCCTGTATTTTCATATTATAACTACATAAATCTAATTGTAACATTGTACAGAGCAACTGCTAATTTATTATAAAATAACAAACCTTTCTAACCGGAAGGTGCTTATGCCTTAGGTCTTCCTTTTTTGCCGCATGATATCAAATGATCTTTATAACAAACAAAAATGTATTCCAACCCATATTTTGTAAAAATACTTTTTTAATCCAACAAACTTTATTTTATTTTTACTTATTAGCAACATTTTTATTAGCAACTGTAAGTATCTGTAAGTATCTTTATTTGTCATATAATTTAAATAAACCTCACCAAATCATTTAATTTTTTTTTTGCACTTTATTCATGGCATTTTATAATGACAGGTAAGAACAATAATGATAATTAACAAATTAACAAAACATTAAACCAAGAAAAGAAGAAAAGAAATGACTGGCCCGTTTGAATTCCACTAAATTGTTTGTGATCATTTGCGCTATTAGTTTTTCCCAAATTTCCAAATTATGCGAGCAAACTTTCTAATTCTTTAGAAGTCTTGAAAACCAAGATCGATAAGAATATTTTAAAACAAATTTAACCATATGCATATCATTTTTATTTTAATAGATATTTTCTCAGCTTATATTACATTTTAGCAAAAATATGAACGTAAAAGTATTATACCGGTGCCTTTGCGTGTCATAATTTAAAACGCATGCACAAGTTACAACATCATTTTAAAAGTTCATCGTCGTTCAATAATACATGCCCAAAACTTGAAAATACTAAAACAAAAGCAATTTCATCTTAATCGTACCGAATACTTGAGCGGAGGCAGAGCGATATCCACCTTATCGAGTTACCTAGGCTACTGGGCATCTTAAAGAAGACGACACGAAATGATCTAAAATAAATCATGGTATCACAATAACACACTTTAGTATTTTATACCTAAAGCTTAATATCAAATAAAGCCCCGAGGTCAACTTGTAATAAAGAATGAACACACAATAATAGTCGCTTCGGTGATTTTATGGAAACGTGATATCGTGTTGGCCACTCACAAAAAGAGTAAAGCGAAACTCGAACGAAATTGTTTTAATCGTCGGAAGCCACGCCGTACTCGTTCTTACTTACTAATTATAAAAAAATACAATGAGCACTGATTGTTTGATAAGTTTTTATAAAACGAATAACAATAACATAATTATATTGTAAGATAATTGAAAAGGCCTAGAATAAAAGAAAATTGGGCCTGTGTTTGGTTTTGGTTGGTTAAATGGTTCGTTATTTTTTAGAAACGATTTATATAGAGTTTAGTTCATCGTTATTTTACAAATAATGACTGATTAAGGGTAACATAAAATTAATTAAATGGAATTAAGTTTGGACAGGAAGAGAAAGAAGAAGAGAAGTGAAGAGTACAGGGTAAAAGTTTAGACATGGGTTCGTGGCATATAAAAATAATATTTGGTGTTTGGTTTGACATAGTGTTTTTTTCTAGTATTTTACAAAATGATTCATATTTTAATCGATTTTTTTGATGAAACGGTCAATCACCTAAATTTATGCTAATAAATTCTAATAAAACTATATTAAGCTACAAAAATCTGATTGCCTAGACAAGACATTGTCTACGATTCAATGTATCGAATTTATTAATCTCGCTCGTAATCGCCGACGTAAAAATAGTGACATGATACGATGGGACACCGTACGATTTGTTTGAACTAACTTGCGCATGAAATATCGGTTGGAGTCAGCTACCGATGGTTTGCTGGCTTACCTACCGCCGCCGACGACCACAGACAAAAAAACTCATAGCTATGTTTTAAGGCATCCGAATTCCTTTAAACCAAATACGCGTGTGTAATCGCACGTAACAATTTATTTAATTCGGCGCGAGTAAGATGCTGAGCAAGAAACAAGTCGATTTCGTTTTTTTTACGTGTGGATACATATGTGATAAATATTACTCACATTTTATAATCTAAAAAAAACATGAGGTTAATGTTAAATATAAACAAATAACATTCTATCACACTATGATCTAAAAAACTAGATATTATTTACATTATATCTACTAGAAGTCTCAGTCCTCTTGTGGTAACTGGTAGTGTTCCCAGAAAGCTTTCAGTATTGTCATGTTGGCTAGAAGTGTTTCTCTTGTATGCCATCTCTGGCCACAAAGTTTCTCGTCTGTCTGAAGATAACGTTATCATTGACACTAGCTCCGTGGATTTGTGACAAATAAATATAGGTACTCGAATATGAGAAAAGTTTTGAAACCTTTACCTGATAATTTGTAGAACGAAGTTATATGGTAATTTTACTAATTGTGCCTGTCTCCTACTCCTGAGTTCCTGACAAATCAAAACAACCTAAAATTGGTTCAATTTGAATAAATTATTTTGATTTTATTGATTTGATTTGATGCTTACATATGAAACGGTCCTTTTCCTATGAATGTAAATTCTATTTGTTAAACAAATAGGTTTTTATAGTGATAAAAGCAATTTTCTAGTCAACTTCTTTATTCACTTTTGTCCTCCGACCCTATGCCTTTATTTATGAAACTTAGTTGGAACACCACCGGACAACCGTGCCTATAACACTCGTACGGTTGGCAACGCACATCTACTGGTGTTACGTAAACCCAGAACTTGACCGAAGAATAAGACCCTACTCGCCAGCAGGAGAAAAGGTTGTGAATACAGATGTTAGTTTAGTTGGAGCGTTAACAATTAATACTAAGAATGTGTGATTTACAATGCATTTCCTTTTCGTGATTTTCGTTTTTTGTTCAAAGATTGTATGTTTTCTGGTAATAAAAGTAGTTTCTTTGTTCTTGCACAGTACAGTTTTGAACTCGACGCGACGGCACGGCGACTGGAGCGCTCTTACCTGAGATTTCCGTGAACCTAAGATCGCGTGTCGAATAAAACGGTAGTTTTGTATTAAACCAATGGTAGGTATTTCGATTATTAAATTCTACAAAAATATGGGTTTACTAAAGTCTAGCAACGATGTATATATAGAAACTAAAATGGTATGCACGCCTGAACGGTAATGGCATCTTTCTAATGCTATTACTGTGCATCCCATTTATTTCTAAGAATTGTTGGATCATGAATTGATTTGTGGCATCTATTTATTTTGATATTTAACTTAAAACAACGTCTGAAATTGAATTGAACATGCCACGGTATACCTAAATACAGTTTTTAAATTCTAGACATAGGCAAAGGACCGATGTTTTTTTAGACCATTGAGATAATCACTTATCCTAAGAAGTAATATTAAAAATAGTTATGACAAACCTGCTTTATTAACAAATATTGATATGATAACATTATTTTTAAGTTTCCCGCTAGGCAAAGCACTTGATCAGCACTTGTAACTCTAGTTAGAGAAAAGTCATTAGAAAAGCGCAACGATTCTTAAGATACACATTCTGCAACTGCTTCCCCTTTCTTTCCTTCCTTCCCCCTTTGGGAGAGACGTTGCTGCTCCCAGATAATCTTCTGTAGAGATAAATTGACTCTCATATTGGTCTGCTCTTTTTCTTTGTGTGTTTTAAATAAAAATATAAATTTCATTTTTTTAAATTTTATTCAAATGAAATCTCTTAGTCCTCCATTTAAATTGTACAAACCTCTTTCTTTACGTATGTATATATAGATTCTAATAATGTAAGACTATCAAAGTAAATGTCTTGAAAGAAAATAAGGTCTAAGAAAACGTCTAGAAACTTTCTTTTTAATTTGACGGTAAAAGGCAAATGACAAACGGCACACAGGACTACCGGAGGGAACAGAGCAGGTGACGAGGAAACAAAACCCTAATAGATTTGGAACTTGACATCAAAAGGGTTAAAAACGTAAGGTATTTTTTGCAAAGTTTCGGTAACCGCAATAAAACCGCATGCCATTTAAACGGTGTCGCGTGGCGTCAGACTGCTAAAAACTTTTACCAAATTACGCATCGCCATTCAAAGCATTTTGGCACATGGCTTACCTGGTTAATGATTCGGATAATACTTTAATTGATGTCTGACGTAGTCATTTGAAATATTATGAAGGTGAAAAATATCCAAGTAATTAATATGGTTATGAAAGTTTAGCAGTTTCCGTGGCCAAGACCTACCAGTAAGTAAGTAGGGTTTTGACAGGAAGGTACTTAAACAAAATTTAAATTCAAATATTTGTGTTAATGTGACAAACAATTTGACGGTCTGCTTAGTCGAAAAACAGGACAAAAACATCGCAGGCCTAACAACTCAAGGAACGAACCTCCCTGACAGAGTTAAGTTTTAGACACTAACCGTTCACTTCAGATCATTTTGGATAAGGTCGTTTTTAGGGTTAAACTGATATGAAAAAGTGGTTCTTCCTTCTGGCGACTCCTTTTTACAACCCAGTTCGTAAGACATTTATAAGTTCTATATTTACATAAACTGAAATACTGTTTTCATTATTTTGGAAAACCTTGACATCCTACTGATGTGGGAAAAAACATAAATGTTGATGTTACACATTTGTTTTGTATAATACCTATTAATAATAATTAAAATACATAAATAACTATAATAAAATCTTATCTGTCTGTTCCTCGGACTTCCAAACAAGTTTTTTACGATGACACGTGACAAGGTGTGATATCATTATCCCAGTAATTATTTCCTTTGTATTTTTATGGTGTCTATAAATACACCAAGACTACACAACAGGGTCCAGGAGGCAAAACATCAATAAATTAACCAATTAATTTATAATAGTTGTAAAGTCGCCACTCTTTAGTTGATAATGAGACCTGATTACATTTTATAACTTGATAAAGTCGTATTAAATGTAATCTTTTTCACCGCAATTTGTAGCCAGGCGGAAATAAACGTTATTATTGTTGTACAAAAATGTAATTACTTCCTAATGTAAGTACTTCCTACGCAACTTATGCTAGCACATAATGTACCTAAGTTCACATTTGCTTATATTTGAATTGCCCATGTAACCTTGAATTGTTGTTTATTATTCCAAATAAATAGAATCACTTAACATATTACTTTTCTAATAAAAATTATTATGATTAGGCGACAAGCGCTATTTATCATTTTTTCTTATACAAATTTTGATACCCCTTTTTCCTTAGGGGTCGAATTAAAAATATCTCTCATTTTCATCTCCTTCACGGCTGATTTTTAATAATTTTAAAGAACTGTGGGTAATGTGGACTAAATGCTCAATTTTGATGAACCTACATCATTTGCAAGCTTTGATGGGATCCTTTAATTCTTAATAAGGCAGCCAAGTCGAAATCGAGCGCAAACATGATGTTTTGGTACATTTTTAATACTTCTCAATATTAAAAATGTTACAGCAGAAAAGCACAAAATTCATATTATATATAGTATTAAACAAAAGTGTACAAAATATTTTTTTCTATTATTTTTGTAAACATACGCGTACACCGTGCACGCAGGTAGCCAGCGAGACATTAGTCCTCTTCCCTGCCCACTCGCCTCCCGCTTCTAACAAAGAGAATAGGCTGTCGATCATATGCAAAGGCAAATCAGTCACCAGCCGCTATAACTACATAATATACTTGTTGTTATGATTTAAAAAATGATGATAAAAATCAATGTAGTAAAATAAAATAAAAATTAATCAACGATTCAATATAACTTAACAGTTTGTTTCTTTTTGTTTAAAATATATTAGATTCTTCTTACTATCTGACTATAAACATTTTTGGATGTTTCAAAATACTTCGACTTTGCTCCCTTATGAAAGTTATGAAGAATTAAATAAATCTTCAAAAAGTACTAGGCATAGGTTTCATAATTGCTTACAATGTAGTCGAGACTTCATACAAATTTGCCCTTGGAGCTTTCCAAGATCCGTAAGTTTAATATGTGCATTCTTAGCCAGTCGACAGCCAATCTGGCTGCTCTTTTTTAAGTAAAGATAATCCTTAAATATACGTTAAGAAATAAATTAGAATCGTAAAAGTATATTTTGAGATAAGCGCATTCAAGCGTACCATCAATCAACAATATTAACATAGATTAGGTACAGACATGTAAATAAATAATAAACTTAGTCTCTGATAAATGAAATAGTAGCAATAAAGTGATATAAATTAAATCATGCCTTGAGTACGTATTAAGTGGTACATTACGGTTACAAACCTGAATCGGTGGGTGAGCAACCGATGCATCAATTGAGCACCGCAAGGGGCCGGCCGGCGCTGCGCTTGTGCACGTCATTCTCCCTTCAAACGAACAATGTTTACTTCGCCCTATATCGATGTCCACAGAATATACAAAATCATCGACTGTCGACAATAAAATTTATGGCCAGCTTTATTAAAAATATTACGCTTTTGAATATGGAATTCTTTGTGGTGTCAAAAATGTCAAAAATGAAACAATCACATGAAAAACGTAATACAAATATGAATAAATAACTTGGTATTAACATTCTGGTGTTTCTGTTTTAGTTTATTTTTAACCATAATATTTAAATTGTATTACACAATAACGACTAATCATGTGATTCTCTATAAGGCACCCATACCTGATTATATTCGCATTGCGGACAGTTTTTGGAAGTTACATTTCCCTTATAAGACATATATGTAGAAAGTTGAAGTGCTATTCTAATCTAGGCCACACGGCTTGTAATATACAAGCTATTTCATGCTCGAGAAGCAGGCGAGCTTAGAATTATGAAAAAATAATTTAGGACATACTGTTCACTTTTAATAAACTGGAATTTCGAATATCAAAAAATTAAGATCGACAAAGGCAGTTCGTTGTAAAGAGTAGCACATCTCTTGAAACGGTGAAATAGTGCGGTGATGCAGTTCGGAGAAGTTTGCGCGCGGACGTCAAATTCCCGTGCTCCTTCACGGCGCATGCGCGAATCGACGCCGACACAACTCGATCTTAGATAACAACCACTTATGACATGAACCATGCCTTTATTCCAACAAATTGATTTCGAACATAGAATTCATATCAGCGACTCTGATCTCGACTTAACGCTGCAGTAAAACATAATGTTATCATTTATACATTGACACGCAACTTCAAAATGTACCACACTGCGAGCAAATGATTGATCGTGCAGTTTTATTCGATTACGATGTAACAGCTTGATGCCGAAAACTATCTCTTTATCTAATTCATAGGTACGATCAAAAGAAAGTCCGAAATCGTAATAATTTCTAGGAGAACACGTTCAATTATTACGCTATCCGAGTTGGTGATCAAGATAACCGATTATTAATCGCCTCTAATTACTGCTGGTGTTAGTTCGACCTTTATCTGGACACCATTTACGTAAAGCCAACAAAAAATCCCACAAAAAGTCTTAAGAAAGGTAGATGTGATGTTCCGCGTTGACCGCTTCACCTGTCCATTGTTTTCCTGCCGGCTGTTAAAAACAAAAGGGTTCAGATATCACAGTTTTGGGATATAATCGCCGTGAATGCGATAAATCTTATTGGTAATAACTGCACTTGCGCTCTGAAAGCCTCAGATTATCGCAGTAATATGCAGGGGAGGAATTTATTAGAGATTAGTGATTTATTTGTAGGATATCCTTGCCTCAGCCAAAATGTGTACGTTCCGTTAGCTCGTTTTATTTGAATTTGAGGAAAATTATTTATTAAAACCTAGGTATATGCATTTCACTGCTCTCTTACCCTAATATAAAGTCAGAGTAACTTTATTTCACTTTATCGTACGAATGCACTTGCATAATATTGTATCTTATATTCAAATGATTGCATTTTGAATTGAATTGTTATCAGTCGAGTCGAGTACGACTGCCCAAAAATAGGTGTAATGTTTTCAGGGTTCACGTGGTATGTATGTGAGTTTCTTTATTCCACCATAACTTCAAAATGCATGATTAGATTTGAATGAATTTATGTGGTATAGAATCCTTACATTATCCCGAATGATACTACCTACTTTTTACTTTTTTTTCTAATTCGCTGTATGGTGCCATTTTCAAATGAAAAATCATCGAATAATTTTTTTTGGAAGACCGTCCTGTTTTTTAATTTCTTTAATTAGTAACTTGTTTTTGAATGGGTAAAAAAAATATTTTGAAAATTGTTCAGTATAAAGTGTTTTTTATATGAAAGTAACTTGGCAAACAAATACACAACCCACCCTATGGTAAACCCTTATTGGTATTTGTATACACTAGTAGCATAGTGTCACTTTAGTGTTTCCGACTATATACTTTCCTCCTCCCATGAACTATAAAAAACCTTGTATTATAAATTGCATGCCTATCTGCATGTCTGTGGCATAGTAGGGATGCACTGATCGTGGGCATATGATCCATTAGATTTCGGATCGGATCGAATCCATGCAATCCGAACTGCGGCTTGATTCAACTCAACAATATCGCGGTTCAAACATTGTGGAAACAGAGTAATGTATGTTCAAATTGGGCGGTCAAAGTTTTATTTATTTATTTTATTTATTTTAGGTTAGCCAACAATTGTTTACACAATACATTTACTATTCTTCAACTAAATAACATTTGCTGATGTAACAATTAATTATAGGCTAACACCGCATGCATAATAAACGGTAGAAATTAATAATAATAATAGTTAATTATAATAAAATAGAAATTAAATAATTTAAGGTAGAATTAATAATGTCAGTAAGTTAGATCTGGAACATTCGTTTGTTTATGTTTAATTCAGTTATAGTAATGACCTATGGAAGTTTCAACATTATCACTTGTACTTACACCAGCAGAAAAAGAAATACTAACGCCCGTTTAAAAACTGTACCTTTCAGTGCCATTACTAGATCATAGAAGTGACACCATTAAGTACTGGTCTGCAAGTAGTTTAGAAATCCTTAAGTAACATAGCTCTATGATTTCTATTAGTAGTAGTAACTTCTGCACTGTCGTACGTTCGTCTGCCAATTTAGTACTGTCGTAAACGTCGAAACAGACTAAATTCACATCGCTTTTCATGTTTTATTTTGCATTCCATTTTTTTTGGATCGATCTAATGAAAATCGGATTAAATGCGTGCGATGCGTTTCGCAGATCCACTAAATTGGATCGACTTTAAAAAAGCACATCCCTAATAGTAACTTTCAAACAGAAGACTGTTAATTTGAAAACTTAATCTTAGCTATGTTTGGTGAAAATGTGTAGTTACAATAAGTTTTGAGGATTTTTGATTTACTACGTTATGTCTACTCATTCGACGGGGTTTAACGCCATCTAGAAGTAGGTACACCTACAGTATTTTCAAAATTATATTGTAGAAGTAGTAAGTATAGGTATTACAATAACATGTAAGTGCCACGCGAAGACGATCGCGGTCTCGACACGGGAACGGATGCAAACGTCAGAGCTGGGAGTCGCGCCGATAAATCCCGGGTTCGCCGCCGGCGCGGGATTCGGGAGCCATCAATCATTATGGAGCACCAACGTCGCTGGAGGTACATAGAGCACTGTGAGAACGTAGATGAAACTGCGTGGAGTTAAAATGTATGAAATCAGACATTTTGATACCAGAATCTACATAATATAGTTTAGTGTCATCTATAGAAAAATAATAAATTTTATTCATAATTTAGACGTCAAACCCACACGTTTACTTTCTGTTTGTCAATTTCACCTATTACTGTCAAGGATAAATGATAACAAATAATATAACAGTAAGGAAAGGCTGACCGAACTCGATCAATAAAAAGTTTATTTAACAGGTGGGACAGTTTCATCCAAAATTACTAGTTTCAGGCAAAGGTAAGCGCACCGGATATACAAAAAAACCCCTGTCAAGTGCGGGTCAGACTCGCACATGAAGGGTTCCGTACAAGATAGAACAAAAACGCTGAATAAATCAAGGTTCTTTTTTTAATTATTATTTGTTGTTATGCGGCAATAGATTTACAGACTGAAAATTTCAACTGTCTACCTATGTAAATACTTAATCGTCCACCTAATATATAACTATATTACGCAACTTATTGGTACTATTCAAACATGTTTAAAGTTTTTGAATTGATTCTGATAATCCTAAGCCTGTTATCATAATTATTGTTAAACTTCAAAGTTCAGCTTGTAGAAAAGTGCTGTTTACCATTAGGTACCATTTTTTTTAAATGTTGTTCTTAGCAATTATGCTAAGAACAATATTTTAAAAAAATCGGTCTAAGCCGAAATACATAATCCGAATAATGAAATTACATCCTACTATGTACGTAGGATGTACGTGTATATATAGAGGTTACTTGTATTTTACTTGCACATTTTTATAATCTAAATACGTATATAAAAATTAATCCCTATTTCCCTTGGTCACGACATCACGCGTGAACGGTTGGACCGATTTCGCTAATTGTTGCTGTGTTTGATATTGTCAGGAGAAGGTTCTTATGGAAGAAAAAATTAAGAAAGTTGCACGGAAAATTAGAAAATGTAAGAAAACTTAAAGAGGGCCTTACGCGGGAGCATAATAATATATTATATATGAACGAGGAATCGAAGTATCTATATAGTTAACTACTCTATGGCTCACTCTAATGACTTCTTATTAAAAGCTAAACGACGGTTAAGGATGTCGGACACAAAGTTTGATACATGATAACTAGAGGCAAAATCACATAAAACCGTCTTGCTCGCACTTACTAAGTAATTCACTTAATTTCACTTACGCAGGAAAATGGAGTATTAAGACTTATAAACATTATCCCACGATAAACGGTCCATATTTCAGTGGGAAGACTTGCAAAATAAGTAGCTGCAGTGGTAGTGGTTGCGTCTGAGTCAAATTAGCATCAGTACTTTATGTATTGAAGCGAATTAGTATCGGTACGCGGTCATGAGTTTGAATATAATATTGTTAGGCGTCTATCACGTGCAGTCAAACTGGAAATTTGAATAGTTTTGGTGAATAACTAAAGTTGGGTGTAAAAGTAATGAGGTGTTTTTTTTTTTGTGTGAACGCGCTAACCCCAGGTTACACTATATCAGTCTTTAATATTTTGATTTAGGTTCATTAAAGCGGAGTAATGAGTAGATATTATGTCATTATCTTGGAAAGAAAAAAAATTACAACACATATTCACTAGTAGAATGAGAGTTTCTATCCAAGTCCTACGTAAAATATATATTTAAGAGTACGTTTATAGTATTTATCACAAATTTAAAGATTATAATCTTTAAATATTATCAATTGACCTGACAGTAAGTAACACAAGTTAAAATTTTGAGGTGTATGAGGTATTTCGGCCATAAATAAACGCACGCAGGTGTTTTTCCATAATGTCAGACATTTTGTTTTTCAAATAAAGCGATTATCAATCATCATCATTAGTAAGAAACAAAACTGAGTGCCAAGTTGCAAGTCATTACGGTGAACCAAGTTACGGTAAACACTGCGATTTGTAAGCTTGACACAAAGGAAGGTTTCGCACAGTTTTGATGGATTTTGGGATAATACACACCCACGGGACTAGGATTTTGATCATCCAATTCTGTGTTCTGAAACTTCAAGCTAAAGTCTAATTTTGTTTGATAGCTATTGATGAGTTTAAACTTGCCTGCAGAACCATGTTCTTTAAAGGCATATGCATAAAGTTTTGTTTTAGATAATGGATTAGGATGAGGATGCAAAATCATGGCACGACTGAATTGCTAGCCGCGAGCTTAAGATTAGGAGAAGCTCGCACTTATAGGCAAAGATATCTAATACACAGGTTCAATATTTTTATTGGTTTATTTATAATGACAACATTCGAGATTCCTGTGACCATTGCACTTATTAGAAAAACCTAAACAAATATTGATTACATACAATTTCAATTCGGTTTCTTCTATTGTAGAGATAGGTCTCTAAATATGTTGTAAATATAAATATAATGTATTTTATAAATTAAACTAACAGTTTACATTTAATATAATCTTAGTAAAAATAATAACTCGACACATCTCACACACAGCCGTCTCATCCCAAAGGAGGCAGAGCCTGAACTATGGTAACAGAACTGATGATAAATCCGTGGCTGGCGTGAACACATGTCGACTTGCATGTTTTTTTTTTTGGCGTAATACCTCCTATGCATTAGGAGTTCATATGAAAAAAAATTACACTTTCAAATTTACATAAATTTTGGAGAAATCGACTTTGGAAACATTTGACATTTCCCATTTTAACGTGTCTAACTTGACAAAACCTCGTGTCAAATTAACGATTCACATGATTTTGTGGATGAACATTCATATTTTCTTATATCAACTTACACTCGGTCACCAAAAAAGTATTCGTTACTTGAAATCTCAATAAATACATATAACCTCAAAACTTAAAAATGGCCACCCTGAAAAATAGCAATTTTGGACATGTCATCATATTCACGCCAGCCACGGAAATATACTTACACATTTCTAAATACCTACATGTTACAGATAAGTAACACCCAAACACAGAACAAATGATCATACTCATCACACAATTATTTGTCCTGTGTGGGAATCAAACCCATGTCCTCTGCCTCAGCAGTCTATATAAAAAAATATCGAAATTGGTATAACTTACTAAAACTATGAAGTTGATGAAACCACACAAAGAAGTACGCCACTAGAAATATTTAAGTCTAAGTTAAAAAGAAACAGATTGAGTAACTCAAGTTTGTAACTACCATTTTGTAAGAAGGCTCTATATCTCGCGTCCCTTATATGGTCTAATGTGTTTGTTATTTTGTCCTACAGGCAGTTATTAGGAGGTCTTTGGCGGTGCGCTTATACCCTGAGGTGAGCCTAAGGCTCTCTTACTTTATTATTGACTGAACATTTTCAAACTAATCATACACAATTAAGATTTACTTTTTTTAAATATACAGGTTTTATTACATCTTCTTGTTAGTGTACAGCTGTCTGATTTTCTACAAGGTAATCTTAACTAGTACAAAAATATGGCCTTGTGTATTAAAGTTTATAGTAGATATAGGATACTTTTAGTAAAAAAATCTATATAACATAATGCTATCATGAGTTATGAACATAAATCTGTTCAGAACCTTCTCTTTGTTTAATTCGGTTCATCATTTTTGACGGATTTTCAAAAAAGAGAACTGTCTCGGTCGGTTGTGGTGTTTTGAACTTTTTTTTTTATTGAATAGACTACGGATGGTTCTAATTTATGCTTTGTGTTTCAATATATAGACTAATTGAAGTCGGTATACTGTTTGAAAACAATTTTCCAACTTTTAAAATCTGGCTCATTGTGTAAAAAAATTCCATTGTCCCTTTAGAGCAAATAAGTAGTCTATATTGAAATCAAACCTACTGAAAACGTAATGTAACCATGGGATAAAGAAAGTGCCAGTGACAAGAAATACTAGTTGGCTTTGTATCTTTCCAAAGAAAGAGATGGTCTAACCAGTGGCGTCACACGCAGGAGGCTAGAGTTCGGTGCTCGGTCGCGCAACCCTAACTTTTTAAACTTCACGTGTCTTAAGAGTGCCCGATTGTGTTTTTAAAGGCTAGGTTAGCCTAGAACTAGTTATATTTTGAGACCCGTTAATATTCATCGAATCCTAGTAACGGCCGCTTAGTGCTTTTATAAAATATTCAATTATAGTTTATACTTCTTTGTCATTTTACCTCTAACTTATTTAGGAATGGATAGGAGAATAGTAATTATATAGTATTATGTATTCCCTTTATTTCTTCACTGTATTTAAACTGGCAATTAAATCACAACTCTTTGTACTGGCCTTGTGTTTGTAGCGTAAATATATAATGAATATTAAATACATGATGTTATAAAATTATCCGTGTTTATTGTATTACTCATTCATGTATAAGCTCGGAGGTTGAAATGTACAAAATTTTAATGAACATTTAAATATTTGAAGGTGGACATCAAACACGAGGCTTCTGTTTAAAATAATTGACTAGGGTAACTCAAATAAGCCAATTATTTTATTACCTAGTTTATTGAAGATTCCTTGGATTTTTTTTGGACTTGAATGGTCTTTGGTCTCTTTCATGATCTCGAAAGAGCTATCGATAGTCTAAAAGTTATGAAAAGTAGTATTGGGTAAATTTATTGTTAACGTATTTATATGTAGGAAAGACAGGGTGATATCTAAAAGGAACTTGTAAAAAAGTTACAACACGACTTTGTAATAGTTTTTTATGAATAATAATATAATAAGTCATTAATTTAAAGTAAAATAAAATTACTTTATAGAGCTTATTTTAAAAGTAAGTAGCTACAAACGTTTTCACTGCGAATTTGCTATATTTGTTATTTTGTTGATCTAAAATATTTATACTGTGTGTTATACAGTGTTAAAATGGTGTTATAAAGCTCAATAACGTTTTTTTTAGTTTTGTTACTTTGTAAATCCTATTTACTATTGCGATGAGTACTAGAATACGAACTGTGTTATATTCAAGAGCCTGGGAAATAGAGCTTAACGCTGACTTGTTTTTAAAAAATCGTAAACGTCGTACTAATTAACTTCTTCGGGAGCTAAATTATGCTAGTCCCAGTGTAACTTCAGACGTAAACATCTCTGGGTTATGCATGAAAGAAATGGAAAAACTAAAACAAGCGGCTCTATCATCTATTATTGCAAATAACTGGCTAAAGGAAAATAATCATAAAGCGAGAATTTGCAGAGAGCCATTATAAGACAATGAAGATTTTTTATTACATGGGAAAGAAATGCTTCTCCATGTATGGGCCGGCTCGACTCCGCTCGATACCACGGCCTCACAGAAAACCGGTAGTGAAGCAATGATTGCAGCTTGCAGTGCATTTCGCCGCGTGAGGTTACCGGAGGCCCTAACCCTTCCCTTTCCCCTATTCCCGTCCTTCCCCTCTCCCCACTCTTCCCCCCTTCCCCCTCTTCTCCTACTCCCACCTGAAAGGGTGGCAACGCACTTGTGACTCTCGAGTTGCAGGTGCCCATAGGCGGCGGTAGTCATTTACCATCAGATGACCCGTCTGCTCGTTTGCCCCATATACCATAAAAAAAAAAGATGGACTCTACAATTTTATAATAAATACAGGTACATACGCCAAAAAACGTAATTAAAATTATATACTTAATAGTTACTATAAGAAATTTACCTTATTTATACTATTTAATATACAATTTTTCTACTCCCATACAAAATTTAATCGTAATAAATTATATAATTTACATATTTTTGAAGTAAAAACTTCTTTAGCGACGTTGGGCACTTTTTGAGATGGGTAAAAAATGTTAAACTTTCGTCAGCATTTAGGGTCACGTGCACCCTGAGCGAAAATGTATGGAAAATGTGTCCGAGGAAAAAATTATTGAAAATGTATGGAAAATGTGTCCGAGGAAAAACTGATCGAAAATGTATGGAAAATGTGTCCGAGTGTAATAAATTAAAAAAAAATATATTTTTATGACGAGATCGAACATTCATAGGACGGAGGTGAGTTTCTTATATTTACATGTATAGCGTCAGAGAGACATGGAGAAGGAGGGAGGGAATCTAGGGAGGGAGGAAGTAAGAGAGAGAGGTAGGGAGTGAGGGAGAGATGGAGGTAGGGAAGGAATCTAGGAAGGGAGAGTGGGAAAGTGGGATAGCGAGAGAGGGGAAGGGAGGGAGTGGGAAGAGTTGGCAGAATGGGCAGAGTGGTAAGAGTGGGCAGAGTGGGCAGAGTGGGAAAAGAGGGCAGACTGGGAAGAGTGGGTGAGTGGGCAGAGTGGGAAGAGTGGGCAGAGTGGGCAGAGTGGGCAGCGTGGGCAGAGTGGGCAGAGTGGGGAGTGTAGGAGAGTGGACAGAGTGGGCGAGTGGGCGAGTGGGCGAGTCGGTGAGTCGATAAGTCGGCGAGTGGGTGAGTGGGCGAATGGGCGAGTGAGTGAGTGAGTAGGAGAGTAATGTGATGTTTTAAGTTCGTCGTATAGTTTAAGTTTGCACTTCTGTCAGCAGTTCCATGACTGCCTCTTTTTTTTTATCCTTACTACCTATTATAATAGAAATACAATATGAACAGCTCTTGTTAGCAGACCTAACCGTAAATCAAAATACCTTCACAGTTTATCCTACTAATATTATAAATGTGAAAGTTTGGATGGGTGGATAGATGGATGCATGGATGGATGGATGAATGTTTGTTACTCTTTCACGCAAAAACCACAGAAAGGATTGCGATGAAACTTGGTATGTAGATAGCTGGAGACCTGGATTAACGCATAGGCTACTTTTTATCCCGATATTCCCACGGGGTCGGGACTTACGCGGGTGAAACCGCGGAGCACTGCTAGTTCTTCATAATTTATTACAATGGTTACATACTTATGTACATAGTACACCACCGCATCTGTATATTTTCTTCCTAAAAGTACGTTTCTTGCAAAGCAATATGGAGGTTTGACAATTATCTTCTCATTTGAAAGGCATAATAGAAACTGTGTTAGTGAAATTATGAGGTAAGTTATATTCATACATAAAGTATATGTATTTAGTGTTTGAATAACATCTAACAAAGGTGCAACATTGGATAAGAAATTGTAGCAATGGTTGTGTAACCCCGACATTATACTGGGGTAACAGATAGCCGCTGTTGGCTTTTGAACTCGATGAGTGAGCCTTCAACATGGCTTTCGATATTAGGGCTGGTTCTTGTCGACAGGTAGAAAGTTTACAATACTGGGGCACTTCACAATTTTGCCAATATCGATGTTTTGACTTTTGACATATTGATCTTAGGTAGGGTATAAAAAGTTTTTAGGTAAGTATCTCATGAAACGATTTATGTGGAGATACAAAGACGATGATTCAAAAACAAGATATATTTATTTATCCTCATTATAAATTATCCTTAGGTACTTTGTTGAGTCTAAAGTGAAACTTGTTTAGCAACATATACATCCTACTAAACGTGAAAGTTTGTGAGGATGTATGGATGTTTGTTGCTCTTTCACGCAAAAACTACTGAACCGATTGCGATGAAACTTGTTATGTAGATAACTGGATTAGCACATAGTCTACTTTTTATCCCGATATTCCCACGGCACCGGGACTTACGCGGGTGAAACCGCGGGGCGCAGCTAGTAAATAATAAAGTGGTCCAGTTATTTGGTATTGGTACCTATTTACTTTCAGATGGTTAAACACACATAATATTCAAAATCGTTTCACCAAATTAAAGTAGGTATAGTAAATTGATAAGTGGTGAATATAAGGAATACCGCTGTGAACTAATGTGCGCAGATGGGTACCAGAGCTAACGGACAGATCAGCAAACAGTGGGAGAGGTCGGAACATTAGAAATATACGAACATTGTTATCTTTAGCAATAAGTTTTGGTTTCTGATTGCTTCAACTTAATCATATTTTTAACAGTAATTTGTTAGGCGGAACGTATATTTAATACTCATTAATCTATCAAAGAAATTTTGGAGACCAATTGAAATCTATTTATTTTTAATTTTAATATCGACAACTGATCGAACAACCGTGTTATCGATTATCGATATGATTAATAAAGCTGTAAAGCAATCAGCGCTACAAGACGCTGGTGGGGCCGTACTCTTGGCCGCGATCGCTTCACCTATTATCCTGTCGATACCGCGACTCGTGCGCACGAACATCGTTGAATTACACCTCTATTTACTGTCAAACTTAATTCCTTGCTCGTGTCGTTAGCTTTCATTGCCGCTTTGGAAATTTTTCCGCGTCATTATCATGCTTTTGACCTAGTGCTTAAATGTTAGGATTATTGTCTGTACCTTGTTGCAGTATTCCCTCAGGGTGATTTATGCCTTTGTTGCATACCGTACAGTAAGAAACACTTTTACAAGAAATTTCTAAGGGATCGAGCTCGTGTGTGCAGAAGATCAAGAGAATCTCAGTTCTCATCATAGAATCAAATATTTCCATGTCATGTAGATCTGATCATCGAAGACAGCGGTCATTCGGCATGACATGCGTTACGTGCTCTCATGCATGCATAACCTTTTAATTGTATTGATTGATGCGAATGACATGCAAACTACGTGCATGACACGCAAACTACGTGCTGCTAGTTGATTGACAATTCCTTTTATTTTTATATTTATAAATTTATTTATTTATAAATCTGTCTTTGACAAAGACATTTCCATACCAGCGCAGAAAACCTCTTCACTGTACTATCTATTTCGAATGAATAAAATGATTTTACTAAGCGAGTTATCATGCTGCATGATGGACTCTCAATAGATGAAGGACTTCATGCAGCATGATGATTCAGCATGTCATGCCGCATGATCATCTAGGGACCGCTTACTTGACTAACTTGAGGATCCACTGCGGAATTATGATTATTACAATTGTGTTTGGTTTGTATGTATATGTATAGTATTGTCAAGTTTGAGTGCAAGTTCCTACCTATCCGTCTTCGATGAGATATTCAAGTTCTAAAAAAGAATCTGAAAGTACATCAAAAAGTTTTTAAATTTTCACATGACACTTACAATATAAATTTGAGACTATCTGAAAATGTATGTGATAAATTTTATTAGTTAAGTAATATATAAAATTGACTTTTGATATGCAATCCACAAATATTTAATAAATCGTTTACAATTAATGCAACATAAAATGCATTGGCAAAAACAATGACCAGTTTTTTAACAGGTTTCTCAGAATTCTATCAGTTGTTTTCTGCTTGTAGAGTGCTAAAACAACAAAAAAAATTTTATAATATTTTAGGACACTAAAAACTTTTGTCAGCAATCCGAACATAAACGCTCTTTATTGATTATCCCGATTAGAAGCAAATACAAAATAGGTACGTCTCCTTAAGAGCTTTATCTAAATACTCAAAGGTATAATTATGAGAAGTAAATAGGCCCATAAATAACGGATGGGCAAGGGTTCAAAGTAAACTGATTTCATCTGCATTTCTGTAACGGATCCAGTTCGTGCAGATAAAGTAGATAAGATTGTGTTAAATAAGGCTGTGATGACGAGTGATTAGTTTGTGTTGCCTATGATAATTTAAGATTAGCGTCAGTCGGACGTTTGTATCGACCGCTTGTTAGTCCCACTTGTTATTGCGCGCACTCACCTACGAGCATTTGAATGCTCTATAATATGGAGTACAGCTCTGCAATATTTTATTTCCACCCACATTTTGAAAACTAAGAAGAACATAAATACGGTAAGCTAAATATATGTGTGACACTATTGGGGCCAAAACTTTTCGTATTATTAAATATTATTTTTACAATGCTTAAAAAACTTACAGAAAATTTTCTTACAGGAATTACTTAAAAGCTCGGTTAAGACAGTGAAAACAAGTATTTATAAAATGTATCCTTTTAGATATTAAACTAAACTTTCAGGTTTCAGGATCCTTGGGGGCCCTTCCTTTTTTTACGGAAATACCACCTAGGTATTGCGCTCTGGTTATGACTTGAAACTTTCCGGGATAGTTTCGGTGAAACGAACGCTCCAATAAAACTATCTGTGACGTGTAGTACTCGAAACATCTAAACGCAAATGAATATAATAGTAAATTGTTTGTTTGCTTATAAAATAATATACCTACCCCTGCACTATGAATGATTCCTGTTTCACGGAGGACTACAAATATTCAAACAACGGATGCAAACAACACCCAGACTCGGGACAACTACATATTTGTGGGTCACACAAATTCTCGTCCCGTGTGTTACTATAACCCCTAACACATGGCGCTGCGCAGTAGCGATGCGACCACTTTAACTATTGCTCCATCCATGGACATAAATAAATAAAAATGGTTTGGGTGCTTTTTTAAATTGTGCAAAGCCTGTTGTAATAGCCAAAAGTTTTCTAATGCCCGTCAAACTATTCAGCTATTGTGCTAGCAACGACATTAATAAGAGTGCATAAAAGAATTAAATGAAAGAGTAATTCGTATTCATTACACGGTACCCGGAAACTGAACATGCTAAAATGGTTCATATTTATCCAAAATGTATAATTTAAAAATATTATTCCAAAATGGTAAATTTAAAACACAACAATTTAAACATTACAATTTATTGTGTCCGGATTAACATTGCTAGCCGTTACTACCAATTTTAGAACATGGTTATAAATATGGCTATGGCAACTAAACTAAGCGATTATGACAATAATTGGTAGTTGTGTCAGGGGCTGTTATTTTGTTTATACAACCAAGAAGACATATAAGCATACGGCCCTGATGATAAGTCTTATCCCTTGTCATCAGTATCACTCGCAACTCTACGAAGCTTTGGTGACCCTATTCACCAAAAATAATACAACACTAAGTGGGTAGTCTTATTGATTAAAGTAGACTTATCAGCCTTCTACATATCTTTACAGCTTTTAGGAAAAGTGTTTATCGAAGCGGGTGGGTGCAATTGAATGAAGAAAACTGACGCCCCCTGCCCCCAGCAGAGTCAAAAAATAAAAGGATTTTACCAATGCTATAAGAAGGGCCAGTATAGTTCATGAAAGAATAGTTCTAGAAAGAGCCGACTCCATCCTAATCTTACCCGTTGCGGACACTAACATATCGCTGACCATTTATTTACATTAGAAGCATTTCTTTATCAGTTTATCACTGATTGTCTCGAGGTTCCTATTGAAGAGCAGCATAACTTGTGTTGATTAATAGCCGATGACTAAATGTAAATATGATTGAGCTTTTGTTACACTACTCCAGGCCGTCTACGCATAAGTTTGTTAGGCCACAAGAGGCCAATTGCACGAACCTATTTAGCGGCGAGATATCTTGACAGGACAAAAAACTTTATTGATGAGTATAAACTTGTAGAGCAATGAAAACATCATTTGTTGATTATAATGAATGGCTAAGTGTATTTCTTTCGAAGACTGATAAATAAGAACTATCGTGCAGGCGTGGAGTGCTTCTACTTAATGATACATTAAGGTAGTGATGATTGCTTTTTATATATTTTATTAATATAATGAATTATACTGGACATGTATTTGCAAACAAATTTTAAATAATTTTCATTGATGGTGCAATGGTTCAAGTCCTAGTAGTAAATTGATTTGCACGATTCACAGACAATTGTTCAGAGGCTAGATGTAGTCTAAACTAAATGTATATGTACTACTAGCAGTTCCCGCGCGGCTTTGCTCGCGTGTCCTTATTTGTAGGTTTTGCGCGGATTCGTAATTATTTTTCCAAAATAAAAGTAGCCTAAGTTACTCCTTATAATACCAGCTATCTGTCTGTGAAAGTGCCGTGGAAATCGGTCCACCCGTTCCGGAGATTAGCCGAAACAAACAGACAGACAGACCAAAATTTAAAAAACTAATTTTTACTCATAGGTATCGTGCAAATAACTGCATGAGCTTAAAAAACCTATTATTTTGAGATTACAAACAGACACTTCAATTTTATTTATTTGTATTAGTAGTATTATTTGTATGGAGTATGGATTTCGCGGCATAGGGATCATTGCAGTTATTTTTTAAAACCTTGCAAAAACTTGTTTTAAGAGTTAGTGGCACATTAGTGATAAAATAAAACCAGTATTTGATATATGTTTTTAAGTATTTTCCGCCAAGGGCTATGAGGAGTACACTGTTTAGTATCGACTAAACAGTCTACTCCTTAATCTATCGAGATTGAATCTAAAAACAATTTGGCAATGGTCTTTTCAGTCTCTATTAGATAATTCCATCCGTTTAGGAGCTATGATGCCACAGACGTACACACAGACACGCAGATACACATGTTAAAAGTATAACACCGCTCTTTTTTGCGTCGAAGGTTAAAAATGCTTGCGTAAAGAAAATTACACATTGTACAAGTCACTTTATAGAATTTTTTAAATATATGAAAATACATTACCGATCGTACCACACTTCCATGAGATTTAAAATATTCCGCGGCGACAAGATCATAAAAATGCAAGAAAGGCATGATAAAGTTTCGAACCCTTTAGGCGCGGACACACCGTATAAATATGAATTAGTAGGTCGACTTCATTCAAAGCTTGTACCACCGCTGTGCTATTGTGTGCTGGCCCTATTAACTGCTTCAGAAGTTCATAGTATTTTTTTTTATCTGTATCAAGTGACATCTTTTGTAAACGTGAATTATTAGTGGGTTTCTTTAACTTATTGTGAATACTTTGACCCTCTTTAGGCACTGATCGTATTATTGTAGTGTATTTTGACACATTACTTTTTATTGTTTATTATTTTTTAAGGTCGTAAATTATTTTTTTAAATGTCTTGGTGATATTTGACGAGGATCCAATGATTTGAGATTTGGGATTAATGTGAACTTATAATTTATGTTATTCGTTTATTGTGTTGTGGTTTTGTCCTGGTTTTGTTACTTTTTATTATGAAACGTCAAGCCTGGAGTAGTCTTTAGAAGATGGTACAAACATTATAATAAATTTTTTTCTTCTTCTTTAGGTGCCTCTCCAAGTAATGAAGGGTGGCAGTCAGCTCTTCATATTTGACCTTGTCTTTACCAATGTAAAAAAGTTCGGCCGGACTCTTTATCTCCCTACATTCAGGGATATTTGGCAAACATGAGTACTTTCTACGACCAGGTTTCCTCTTCCGGGCAACTTTTCCCATCATAATTAGTTGCAGAAGCTCGTATCTATCATGTCTATCCACGTGTCTTAGATATGCAACTTGGCGCTGTTTAATGGTCTGCAATAGCCGACTCGTCGTAGAACTTCCTTATTGGTGACATTTTGAGTTCGGGATATGCGCATCATGCGCCTGTATGCCCACATTTCGAAAGCCTCTATACGTTTCCTGAGATCTTCTTTAATTGTTCAGGCTTTCAATATATTTTATAGTGTTCTGTAACCATTGTACATTACGGAATACTTACTAAAGATATACGGTTGTAATCACATCTGTTTTTAGGGATGTCCGACTAGTTTTGGAGCCCATAAATCAAGGCGACAATGTCCTCCTTTAAATTATGAGTACCACACCTGGAAGTTTTTAGTCTAACACAGATTACTCTAATACATTCTATTACTTAACTAGATTTATACTACCTTTTCCACTGTTATCAAAGAAATATAATATTAAAAAACAACTCAGACATACAAGGATACGTTGTTAGAGTCTTTATCTTTGTTCAAATGTACAAATTTCTTTCAAAACACTGACAATAACCTGTAGGCAATAACATGTTTTAAAAAACTTGTGATAAATATAAACTCATTTCACAATCACAGTAATAGGCACAAGGTTAAAGAAAACAAGTGCTAAATACGGGTAAGTAGGTATTATAGATATCAAGCCTTTTTGAGATTTCGCAGGTTCGATAACAGTGAATGGAAAACAAATCGGGCAATGTCAAAGGAACTTCTTATTCATACCTCATTTACTGTCTTGCAACCCACAATCAAAGAGTATACAACCACTGCCCACAATAAATTCTACAATGACAGCATTTGGATCACCGTAATTGTATTGCTGACATAAAGCTCGGCAATATTACTAAGAAATTTTGACGC
Source organism: Euplagia quadripunctaria (assembly GCA_963859945.1). NCBI lineage: Eukaryota > Metazoa > Arthropoda > Insecta > Lepidoptera > Erebidae > Euplagia > Euplagia quadripunctaria. The sequence continues at coordinate 14,488,101 of OY982565.1, read as the reverse complement.
ATGGAATGAATGTGGAAAATATTAGTAATTTTTTTTAAACAATAGCAACTACCTCATCAACATCATCATTATGAATATATTTCACATCAACTACTGTACTACTATTAAGATTCCCTAGATACCCATTCTTATCACTTTACTGATAATTTCTTAGAAGTGAAGTTTAATTGATTCTAAACTATTCTCTGCTAGGAAGGTGAACCAAACTCTGTGTCACAGAAAAAGTACATCAGTAATGGCGGGATCTTGTGTAAAGCGTAGTGTGACAATGGCGCGGCGAGGCTTTGAAGGTGTCGCGCGTTACGCGTGTGGTAACCAATTGACGAGGCTCGGCTACACAATGGAGGCGCACAGTAGCACGCTTCCGTGTGTCAAGACTTAGAATACACAGAAAATAGACTGGCAATGTTTGAACGTCATTTTAAAACTATTTTTGCTAGTAGCTGTAATATGATGACATCGATATTATGAACTGATTAATTTTATTTTAATTATTATTTTCATATGTTCTAAATGTATTGATCTTCAGAATTCAGTTATGATACATTCATGCCTATGAACTGCTAGGATTTTACGTAGCATCGCTGCAAAAAGTTTTAAAATAACTTGGTAACAAATGTTAAGAGATAAGAATTTTGATAAGAAAAAAAGTTTTACAATAGATTATTACAGTACTTATTTTTATTTACATTTAGCTGATGAGCTCTTCGGAAGAAATTTTAGACTGAATTTAGATAAGGTATTATTCTTTTAAAAATACGAATACAATTGTGTTTTCCTATGCAATGTGATTACGTACATAGATTTTGCCGTATGAATAGATGTGGTTCTACATTTCCTAAGAATAAGACTTATGGTATTAATTTTCGAGAGCAATATTGCAGTGTTTTCTACTGAGATGTCACAAAACAAGATTCAATCATTTTGTTACATTTTCCGGCTGCCTTATTCCTATAAAGTACAAAATTTAATCACCTCAATTAATTGATGTTCTAACTACTTACTTTATTTTCCCTTCGTCCACGTCATCAAACTGGGTAGTCAAACTAATTTTCCGAACAGCAATAATTTTTCCAGATGGTCAAACTTCTCGGATAATGGACTCTTTTTATAATTCTCATATACAACTGCGTACAGTGATGATTAAAAATGATTTGTCTGTTTTCATTGTACTGAATGGTTAAGGACCATCTGTATATGGAAGAAAGTAAACAAAAATATTTTGATAGGTTTTATAGCTATATTTTATTACTTTGTAACTTATTGCAGCTAAAAATTAATAAAATTATAAAACTCTGGGCTTCCACACAAAAAAAAATAAAAAAAGAGTAAAATATTTTGGTAAAAAATTTAAGATATTTTTAAATGGTAGCTCTATATTGTTAGTCTGTGTTTCGTTGTTATTGCGACACAATGGGCTGTAGCAAGCTGCACATAGGCCACGGTAAACAATTAGCATAATTTTAAAATCATCTTTTCCTTTGAACGCGGCACTTGCCGCCGACGGACGAACGCTACTAATGTATTAGCTTTGTTTTAGTTATAAGTACACTAGAATAAAGCAAAGTTCCAAGATACGTTATATGAAGCATTATCGATATAGCTAGGTGCGATTTTCATAAAAATATACTACCAACGTGAAACTATTCCGATTATTACTGGGTTTATTTGGTTCACACCGCCAACAAAAACAATAGTTAGTGCGGCCTACGTGAGTCTTTCCTTTTAATCCTTGAAATGTATTAACAGCAAAACAGAATATATTTCTTACTTTATTAATGTACAAAGTTGATAGCGATTAAAGTCCAATATTGATCGCATGCCATAAATATGTCAAAACTAGCTGCGCCCTACGGTTTCACCTGCGTAAGTCCCAATGCCGTGGGAATATCGGGATAAAAAGTAGCCTATTTGTTAATCCAGATCTCCAGTTATCTATCTACATACCAGGTTTTTGCGTGAAAGAGCAACAAACATCCATCCATCCTCACAAACTTTAACGTTTAAAATATTAGTAGGATTAACACGCACAATCTAATGTGTGCCTAGTACCTAGGCGGAGTGCTTTTAAGTCAGAGTGCGACGAAGATAGTAACGACCTTTATACTAAGACCTTAACACTTACCTACTAAAAATAATAAGCCATGAATGAAGAAATACGTAAAAGTCCTAAAGTAATCGACATGGCACTGAAAATGAAGAATACGGCTTTTTTGCAGTAAAATATATATAACTAGCGGAAAATCTAGTTAAATATTCTCGCTAACGTTAACGTACATTTTGTTTAACAATTTAGGTATACCTACATCTTGCAATAGTTGCGGAAGAATGCAATAGCAATTCTCGCTGCCCCGATCATAGGCAAGTAGCGGAAAACCGGGGTGGTTTTTAGTCGGTAAGAGTCTGACAGACGTCTACGCCTCCCCAAGGGCGGAGGACATCCATGTAGGATCTTCCACCTCGTCAGCAAAAAAAAACAAAGGTATATATACCTACCTTGGGAACATTACTTTTCCGGATAAAAGGTACTCTATGTTCCTTTTCTGTACCTATGTACCCCTCATATGCAATATTTCATAATGATCTGTTAAGTAGGTAAGGCGCGCGCGACGAACATACAAACTCATTTGCTCATTAAAAAAAATAGTTAAGATGTTACAAGATCTGAAGTAGATCTCCACTCAAACTTCTATAACAATTTCTCGTGATATTACTATATAAATACTATTACAGAAGGCATGCCATCACCTACAGGGTGCAGTTACATGTATATGTTCTTTCATCACAGTATATTAAAAAAGCGATTACATTTTTCTAAAGCTAATTTAACATAAAAATAAATATACAATCTAAGATACTTATCAGTGTGTATTACTTGAAATACATAAATGTTAACTGGCAACATTTACGTTATATACTGGGCCCCTAATGCTCAGTCATTGGCGAGCTTCATTCCCCCTTTCGAAGCAATTAACCGTTTATTGCCGCTGCTATTGGTTGTACCGAAGCTTTCAATACTATGTACTCACTTTGCAGGTAAAGAAATACGTATTGTTTAGTAATACACAATTGTGTGTACCGCAAATCGTTGGATATTTTTTGTAGTAAGTACAGACTTCCAGTTGCGGGTACTTCCATTGTTGTCAGCGTCATATGATTATGGAAATGTTATATTTTTAGACATGAATACTATATGCGTTGTTTAACTATCAAATTGTTACTTTTACGTCTGATAGATATCAAATCTAATTTTAAATGATGATTAAATCTTGAACAATGGGTTTGCCTAGTAAATCTATATATTAATCCTTAAAAAGATTTTTCTTACCCTTCTTAAGTTTAGGTATATATGTAGAAGTAGCAAAAGCTAAAAATTTTGAACAATATGTTTAATAAATTAAAAAATTATGCGAAAACAGTTACAAATAACTAAAGACGTCCAGTAGATATATACATGTTTACTTGTCACACAGAAAGTCTGTATTTAGTTTTACATTTTATATAAGACTATAAATTAATGAGTAAATAGACCCAAAAAGTTATCTAATGTACAGAAGATTTGCATCTTGACTGTTCAAATATTTCACACAACGTTCTCAACGTACACAATTTTAATATTTACCAATAACAATATCATTAATATATTATTAAAGAATACGTAATTGGGAAATCGGTAAACCCCAGTCTTATTTAAACACCTCTGTCAACATTTTATAAGTCAACCGCTAATAATGCATATTAATTAATATTTAAAAATTTTAATTGAGATTAACAGTGAAACTACATATGGATATAATATATATACCTAACTGCCAAATTTCATTACGATCCATTCTGCCGTTTAGCTCTGAAAAAAGTAACAAACAAACAAACTGAGTAACTTTCGCATTCATAATATTAGTATGGATACATTATTGCAAATTGTGATTAAGAATATTCCCGTTGCCTTGTAAGCCAGAAGGCTCATAGGTATAATATATATACCGCAAAATAATAGGATGTACCGCATGACGGTGAGGGTTAGTCCCTGTGTTGACAAGACAGTATATTAATACATTTCTTATTTAGATTCCATGGAGCTTTGAATGCTATGCGTCAAGTTAGATTACTTTATGTACCCCAATGTTTTTAGCTGTCATCTTCTGCAGCGAACAAGTACTTACATACCTATCGATGGATACTAAGTCATATGCAAAATTCTAATTTTACAGGAGAACGTGGCAAAGATTATTTGCTTATAACTTTTTTTTTATTAGAATTGTTTTTTTTTTAAGTTTGTATTTTGATAAGTATCTGGTTCATTAAGTATTATAAATTTATAATACTAAACCTTATAATTTATTAAGTTTCTCGTGTCGTCGTCGGAATCGTATAGTTGCCTCAGTGAATGAGGTACCGAGATTGGAAACAGCTAACTTGCACTAGTATTCGTTAGATTATCGTCGAATCTATTTGTATATTTTTAAGTTTTGTGACCTAGACCGATAAAGGTCTATTAATTATCAAATCCACCAAAAAGCTAAAATACCTAGAGATTCTAGTTGACTCACTCTATACGTAAATTTAAAATATAATGATTTTCTCGTAAACATTTAATTTGAAAAATCAATTATATGGTTCACCTAATAAGCGATTACTAAATACATGCTTTGGATACTTTCTTCAAATACATAGATCGGCTCCGAATAGCTCAAAAACTTGTTAGAAATACCTTTCTCTAGTTATAATAGAAATAGGATAATGTTGAAATATATTGATTAATGTATAGGTTTAAGTAACTTCTCCATTTCTGAGCTGTGAATCCGCTATAACACGATTCAGTTTTTTGCTACGATCACTCCTCATTGCGTTTTCTACTTACATCTAATACAATCCTCACGTCTTCAGCAATTAACTCTTTGTATTCCGAAATAATTAATATGTAATTAAACAAACCGTTCATTTTAATATCTTCAACGGAATGTAACATATTTTCACATGTTAAAACAATGGCTACCGACAGTTGCTCCGTATTTGCTTATCTGGTACATCAATAAATGCCTTTCTTTGAGCCGTTCAACAACGTTATATACAATTTTAATTTCTGTATCCGTCCATTTTATTTGATCCTCGCATCCCCTTCATTTAGTTGATATTTAAATCGTAACACGACATATTGCAGGTCTTTCAATGTTGGCCGTTAAGTTTCCTAAAGTAATGTATGTAAGAATATTAAATTTGGAAGTATTAGATATGGGTGGCGATGGTCACGGGGTGATCACCATGGGTTTTCGTTAATGGGATTTTAATTGCTTTGAGGTAAACACTCCGCCCTTGCTCGAAGTCACTGCCTAAAGTTAATGATTTTATTCCTACTTGATTTAAACTTTGGCAGTGCAATGAAATAATGTTTTTTAGGGACCAAATGATTAATTTTGTAGGCTAAGTATATATTTTTTTAGTACAACTTCGTGTTCGGGCTCTCAAGACAGATGTCCAAAGAAAAGTAGCAAGAGTTATTTGAAACTATTGAGAATAATTAAATATTGAATTATTGAAATTTGAGATAAGATGGCAATTATGTTTAACTTCACGAATCGTTAAAAAGTGACACTAGCAGTATTTTTTGTAATTATCTCTATTCTTATATATTATATTCGTCATGTGTCAAGATTGTGTGGGTGAAAAGGACAACAAATACCAGAGATTCTTTTAAATTAATTGTTTTTAATTTTTCGTAACTTATGTTCGTATTCGTAAATTCATGAATCTGGATTTAATCGCGGTAATATTTATAAGGTGCCATATATGATTACGATTATAAGTTACTATAATTGGGCCACGATTTATATGTATATTATATATAGAGGCAACTACGACTTTGAATTAATTAGACACAAGAGAAGAAGAGCCTCTTTAATTTATAATAGAACTCCTATGATAAAATTACTGCCCAATACTAAGTAAAGGATTGTAGTAAGTATCTAGAAAGATCACAAGGACGAAGCGTCTTCGTCCATAAATAAACAAACAAAAGTCATGGCGACTTTCACATACAGCAAAAACATACTCCAACATCATCTAGCGAAGACGTGCTGAACTACGGAGTAACTACTAATCCTGCATCGCGCTATGAGAGTTCTCGTGCTGCGTCCCCTTACCGAAAGCCTAACCCTGCTTTTTTCACTGATTACTGTCCAATCTCCATACTACCATCTCTTTCAAAAGTTATGGGACGTTTTGTCTATAATCAAATTAATACATTTCTTAACTAAAACAATATTTTAAATCTTTTCCAGTCCGGCTATCCTCCTGGACAGTTTCTCGATATTACGGATGACATTAGATCAGGTATGGAAAATGGCTATCTTACGGTACTTTCCTTGCTGGACTTCAGCAATACATTTAATACTACCAATTTTGACATACTACTAGCCATTCTGCGCTCTCTTAAAATATGTCGGTACCACGGTATAACGGTACTTGATTGACTTCATAAGTTACCTGTCTGGCCGCCGTCAACGTGTTCGTATTGAAGAAGTCCTTTCTTCGTAGTACAAGTCGCATTTTGTCCAAATTATTCTTCACAATTTTTATTAACTCCTTCTCCTCTAAACTTCTTTCATTCTATCACATTTACAAGCTAATATTCTTGCCATACTTTACAATATTTTGTTCAATCCCTCTACTCCAACCTATCTTAAAGAAAGTTTCGAGTTCCTAAGTGACACACACGCGAGGAGGTTCCTGAGATCCTATACCTTGATAGAAAATACTCTAACACCCCAAAAATTTCCTTGACAAATCTTTTACGGTACATGCAGCTCGCCTGCAGAATGCATTGTCTGAATCTATTAGATGATGTAAGTCCTTATACATTAAAAACAATTGTCACTGATTACTATCTGTCACAGTAATATTTCACTTTTGATTTTTTTATTTATTTATTTAAGGACAACCAACAATGCATACATAGGCTGCACTAAAAGTATCGGGAATGGAATATTTCCACTATTCCTATCATATTAAAATCTTTTTAATTGAAAACTCCTTGGTTTTAAAAATCGAATACTATTTATTTATTTAAAAAAAGATTCTCGGTCTTCTCACAAGGTCTTCTCAAACTTGTTTAGTCGTTGAGAAAATGGAATTGACTCGAGAAAATTCAAGGGCGATGATTTATTATGACTTTCGAAGCCGTTTAACACAAACACAGTGTGTTGACCGGATGCTTTCTGCATTTGGTGATGAAGCCCCATCCAAAACCACAATTTATCGCTGGTTTGCTGAATTTCAACGTGGACGTGTCAAGCTCAGTGATGATCCCCGTCAAGGTCGTCCAAAAACTGCAGTCACCCAAGAAAACGTTGATGCTGTGCGTAAGCTGATTGAGGAAGATCGACATGTGACATACCGCGAAATTCAGGCAAATTTAGACATTGGCATGAGTCATATACAAATAATCTTGCATGAACAATTAGGTGTAAAAAAGTTGTTTTCCCGATGTATACTGCATTTGCTCTGTGAAGAGCAAAAAGCGGCTCGCGTTACTTGGTGCGTCAGAACTCTCGAAAGATTCCACGCAGGATCCTCAAATGCTGTATACAACATTGTATCAGGTGACGAATCCTGGATATACGCGTACGAACCCGAAACAAAAAACCAGTCACGAGTTTGGGTGTTCGAAAATGAGTTAAAGCCAACTAAAATTGTTCGTTCACGGAGTGTTGCAAAAAAAATGGTGGCCACGTTTGTCTCCAAAACCGGCGATGTTGCGACTATTCCTCTTGAGGGACAAAGAACGGTTAATGCAGAATGGTATGCTAGCATTTGTTTGCCACAGGTTGTTTCCGAACTCCGTAAAGAGAACTGCAACCGCCGCATCATCCTCCATCACGACAAAGCGAGTTTTCACACCGCGCACAGAATAGTTTTTAGAGCAAGAAAACATAGAATTATTAGACCATCCGCCATACAGTCCCGACCTAAGCCCTAATTATTTCTATACTTTCCCTAAAATAAAGAATAAATTGCGTGGTCAAAACGGCCATTTTGGAGACCCCAACTTCCGACTGGAATGGTTGCTTCAATGATTGGTTCCATCGTATGGAAAATGTGTCAAATTTCGCGGAGAATACTTCGAAAAGCAATAAATACATTTTTAAATAGTAATGTTGTGTCACTTCCTTGACTCCCGAAATTTTCAGTGTAGCCCTCGTATACCAAAATACATGTTAAAATCACCATACCTTTTATAGTGTTGTTTACATAACATTTTATAGTGTAGCTTTAATTAAAGGCTGCCACGGCATGCATTAAACCTAGAAGTAGGAAATGCAGTTACTAAATAGATATTGCTTATCTAGATGGATTATTCCATAAATGCAGCTACATGTTATTAAAAGAATCGGTATGAGGCGCGTTTAAATTTTTTACTATTCCGCAGAATGAAACCCAACATCTTAAACCCTTTAGTGGCAATTTTATCAACGTGAATATTAAACTGAAGCTTGTTGTCAATCACTATCATTACACATTATAAAACAAAATCCCCCGCCGCGTCTGTCTGTTCGCGATAAACTGAAAAACTACTGAATCGATTTTCATGTGGTTTTCACTAATAGACAGTACTCTGTCTATTAGTTCACGAGGAAGGTTTAGGTGCATAATTTATTAGGATTGTGTGAATTGAACTGTTACCCGTGCGAAGCCGCGGCGGGTTGTTAATATTAATATAAGCTATTAATATTAGCTAAACTCGTATACCTGTTAACTGCCCTATACACAAATCCATTGCATCTGTCCATCTAAAGGTTGTCTGTAAGAAATCGCAACTAGCGATAAGACCGCCGTTTGTATCATTATTTGTTGGTCTTTGTAAATGTTCTATACGTTCATGGTCTACAATATAGAGTACCTATTGTATTGTACCTTCTTGTTAGTAAAATTAAAAATTTATTAGTCACCTATTATATCCAGCTATAACAATTTAATCTATGCAACAAATTTATATTTAACTTATTGGTTGAAAAATTTGCTTGTTCTACCGTTTGAATTCTGTTCCTAAATAAAGAGTGTTTATAAATCGATCAAAAGAAAAGATCGAACGCTTAACCAGTCTGACTGTTTTGGTCAAGGATAAGGCTTTTTAAATATTAACACACCTGTCTATGCATATTGTTTTGGTCAGATTCTTTTTAGTCAAGTCGAACCCTTCAAATTATGTGCCTTGGGTCGTAATGTTTTAAAATTCTAACAGTTGGACATCAAGAGTATCGCAAGGTGCGCGTATAAATATGATTAGCAGCTTGTCAAAAGTGAGTTAGGGTTGTAATATATTCTAATGTAATGAAAAGGGTTGAACACGTATAAATTTCGGAATAATTAAGGGTACCAACTATGAATAAGTTTTTGTTGTGAATCAATTAGTAAGGAGGTACTAACTGTTAATTTTATTGTTGTAATACATATATAAAATACATAACGTTAGTTACAAAAATATATTTTACCGGTAAAGTCAGTTTGGAACTACATCATGGTGTTTTGCCACGGGATCCTGATACCGGAGGCGTGTAAGATAGGAAGGAAACGCAACTTAGTCCTTTAGCATGACCTTGGTCTCTATTAAATGCTCATTGAGGAAACTTCGAAATGACGGCGACGGTCGGTACTTTATGAACCGACGTTATAAAAGAAGCAGTTTCTCAGTTCGTTGAGATCTTCTTATTTCTACAAAAAAAAAACACCAATATTTAATGTTACCCGTTCACTCGAAGATGGCTGAACCGATTTGGAATAGTCAGTCATCATTTCAATTTCAATTGATGATGATGGGATCCTGAAGAAATCGAGGGATTTCTTCAAATGGTAATATTTTGTAAGAGCTGATGAGCAGTTGACATTAGGCCATTGTAACTTAAATCATTTACAAACAGGCAAACTCAAAATCAAGAAACGAAACTGTAATAAATAAATTTTTAATACTTGAAATCGATTCGAATCGATTTTTCAGTTACATACTTAAAATTCCGATAAAGTGACATCAATAAAAAGTTTCACCCTTCTTAAATTCTCGACTTATATATAACGATATTAATGACAAATACAAACAATTTACAATATCTATTAGCATAAAGTTAAATGTTTTGGGATCGACGAAAAGACCGATGTCGATATATGATCCAGATAGTGATAACCCACCCTAACAAGTACAAATGTTCTTCACGGGGGTGCTAAATCGTCCACTCGACTTATTAACATATCAGTTTTACATTGTTTTGCATAATTACTTGTCTTGTTACTAAATGAACCCTCATTTGAATCTTGTGCAGAAAGCACTTAATGGGATATTTTAAAAATGTGTTTTCTGGTAAAGCACTGTTTTCATTACTTTAGTTGGTAGGTATTACTACCATGATGATTTTACTCTGTGCTTCGGAAACCGCCCAAAAATAGGTTTAAACTCATCACTACATATTATAAAACAAAGTCCCCCGCCGCGTCTGTCTGTCTGTCTGTCTGTTCGCGATAAACTGAAAAACTACTGAATGGATTTTCATGCGGTTTTCACCAATGGACAGAGTTATGTAAGAGGAAGGTTTATATGTAGTATACATGCATATTATAGTAGAGAAAAGCCGAGAAATTCAAAGATTTGTAATGTGATGTCGTATTTTTGTGTGCTTACATTGCAAACGCTGGCTAAACCTTATGAGATAGATCAAATTAATGTACTGCGGAATTGTATATCTTAAAATGATAGATAAAAAAGTCCGCGACGGTATATGTTTACCTCCTAAGGATAACCCACAGTATTTTTATCTTTTACATATTACAAAAAAATATGAGTTATTTATCAAACTATTTTTAACAATCCAGTATTATTCCTTATCCAATTACATAGATACATAAATACATTGCACATTTCATGGAGATTACAATTGCCCTTTACAGTATTTCATTAAAATGAATATCTTAGAAGATATCAGTGATTTAAAAAGCGGGGGCAGAGCGGCTGGCGGGGCGAACCGATTTTGATCATTCTTTTTTTGTTAGATAGGGTATATACCTCAAGAGTGGTCCTATGTCATGGAAGTCATTATCTGATGATGGGATCCTGATAAAATTGAGAGAAACCCTCGAAAATTGTAGGAACGAATAGTGTTTCTGTTTACGTTTCATTACGTTATGAGGTATTTGCGTTTAGAAATCATCACATCATGGAGCTGAGCTAATGATGAAAAAAATTTATAATAAAAAAATACCTACATAGAGCCATGCCCATTTCTAGGTAGGTACATATAAAATTTTGATAATTAATCAGTTTGTTGTTTGGCTTTGACTCAAAATTTGATAGTTTATGTAAATAAGCTCAATACTTAAGACTTAAAAGATTTATTTATTTTTTGCTATTTAGTTTTTCGTTGGTTTAATTATTTTTTTTTAAATTTTTTATTTTACCTTTTTTATCTATTAATCTATTTAGGTCAATTTATCTATTGACTGCAAGGTTGATTTCAAAGAAATAAATTATTACCTGAATCTATAACGTTACATAAGGTTTCTGAGTTTCTTTTGTTGATTATCATTTTTTTTTAATAGTAAGTAAGTTTGTAGTACGAACTAAGATAAATTTTCACTAAATAATATTTTTTTAATTATCATAATTCTGAGGTTATTTGAGTTCAAAAAAGAACTGAATATCTTTTGTTATTGATAATCGTTTATTTTTTTCTGTACAGAAAGTAAAAGGTATTTCAGTCGTCTGGAAGATGTCGTACTTCAAACATAGATCGTAGCACAAGGAATAGTGCGTTTAGTTAAAGATAGACAATCGTCAGAAGAGCGTGAAGCTCACTTTAGCCAGGAACGGGATAGACGCAGAGTTCAGAGAACCAGAGAATCGCCCGCACAGGCTAATTTATGGGAAAATAAAGTAAATTCTGCCAAGAATTATTGATAAGAATGAATGGAAATTTTTTTTCCTTGATCAAATCGTTTTTTATCAATTTGCTTTTAGCTAAAGTCAGATCTACTGGTAAAATAGCATTAGCCGTCGCATCATCCGGCATTGCAGCTATACTTTTAGGAGGCCGAACCGCACACGCGACATTTAAACTCCCGCTAAATATTGCTACTGATGATACTAACAGTGTCTGTAGCATTTCTAAATAAAGCAGTACAAGAAAATTGATGCGTCATTGCTCACCAATAGTTTGGGACGAAGCCACCATGTCGAACAAGACTTCCGTGAAAGCATTGGAGAGAACAATGCTCGATCTGCGCAGCAATGTACAATTTTGTTCTCAGGTGACTTTCGTCAAATTCTACCAGTTGTGACTAGAGGTATACGTGCTGATGAAATAAATGCTTCATTAAAAATATCTTATCTTTAGCCACAGGTCAATAAATTGGAACTTGAAACAAACATGCGAGTTTCGTTGTCGTGAGAATAGGCTTTTTTCAGAGATCTTGCTCAAAGTTGGCAATGGAGATCTAACACAAAATAATCGAAGGATTAACCTAGAGAATCAAAACCTTTGTGTGTTAATAAATAACATTCAAGAGTTAGTCAACAGTATCTATCCCGACATTGACAACATAAGTTGTAAGACTATATCTTGGTTCAAAGAAAGAGCGATTCTGTCCCCTACTAACGAACAGGTAGATTAGGTGAATAACTTGATTCTTTCAAAGATTGATGCACCGACGGAAATATACTACTCAGTCGACACTGTACTCGATTTTGAAAAGGCTGTTTATTTTCCCACAGAATTTCTTAATTCTTTGAACCTGTCTGGACTCTCTCCACATAAACTGGTGTTGGAAGTAGGTTGTCCTGTTATTTTATTAAGAAACCTTAATCCGCCTAAATTATGTAATGGTACGCGATTGCTGATAAAGTCTCTTAAAACTTTCATAATAGAGTGCACAATACTTACCGGATGTGGTACTGGAGAAGATGTTTTAATTCCCCGGATTCCTCTAATACCATCGGATTTACCGTTCTTTTGCAATGACCATTAATATGTTACAGGGTCAAACATTCAACGTTGCAGTCTTAGATTTGAGTGTTGAGTGTTTCTCACATGGCCAGTTATATGTCGCACTTTCGAGAGTAACCTCTAAAGAAAACATGTTTGTACTGTCTTATGAAAAAACAGCTGTAAATATTGTATATAAAGTTATCCTGATCACTCCACACTACTCCACATTAGTATATACATTGCACCTGTGCAAAGCCGGGGCGGGTCGCTAGTCCATAATAAGTAAAACCAAAATCACCAAAATGCAAAACATTATAGAAACAATGCGACATTTAATTAGTAGGTACTAAGTAATATTTTATTTTGGTAAACATTAAGACAACTTTAGTACACATAAATCTACTCCCGTAAAACAAAATACATAGTATGTACATGTATTAGCTCCTTATCGAGTCGTCGTCGTGCCATCGCATCATATCATATCGTCGTGACATAACTTCTTGAACCTAGATGTGAGATGAAAGCCAGCGTCAAGAAAAAGCGCTAAACCTATCTTGCAACTAACCGCCGAATTAATTATATCTTCAACAATTAAGAAAAACTAATCTTATTCTGCTCTTATTGGTCAATGTTTAATTTTTCTTTGGTGCACAGGTGATTGATTATAAATCGCGAATTGTTAAGCGTCTTTTGTTACTAACTGTTGAAGAAGAAGTTCAAGTGTTCACGCCGTCATATAATAATACTAAAGAACTTTTTTGTATTAGTAAACTACTAGAAAAAAGGCTACTGAAAAATATGAAGACCGATTTTGTGCTCTATTACAATGGAGGTTTGAAGTGGTCACCTTGCCAACTACGCCAACCACAACGCACGTCGAGTTGTGTAGGCTCTATTCATAGATTCCTGAATAGGACAATTATTAGTGTTATTCACAGATAGTAACAGTTGTACTATGTCTGGTATAGGTATTTTGTGTAGGTTGTAATATATTTGTAAAATCTAAATAAGCAAAGACAAAACAGTGTAGTGCCTTTTTCTCCTCTTTTTTTTTGTTCATTAACTTTTTTTCTGTTTTGTTTAGTAGGTTTTGACGAGTTTAAGTGTTACCAATAAAATTAAGTTTTGTTTCGAAGTCGTTGATTATATTATGGTAATCACTAATCAATGATTCAATGAATTACCAAACGATCCATGAGACAGAATTAATAGAATTCCATAACATGTACCACTACAATAAAACATATCCATAAGTTATTATTATTAGTATTCCTTGAGGAAGGTTACATGTTATGTATCATTACGCTAAGACCTTAAGGAGCGAAGCAGTGACCATAAACGCAAGCGAAACTGAGGGAAAGGCTAGTATTTAACATGAGTGTCACATAATTGCATCGACTCGCATTGTCGCCTCACAATCGGTTAAACAAAGCGTGCACCGTGCAAGTGCACAATGTTCGTGTTTCCTCATCAGATAACTGAGTCAATTGTCCGGAGTGCACATCGTTGTATCCGCTGGTAAATACACATTGCAACTAGTAATTTTCCTATGATGAGCGAGTTCTACGACCGTCGATCTGTTTTACGTAACACGATACTGTCCTGCTTGTTTTATACCTATTAACCCTTTTTAACTAATATTATAAATGCGAATGTGAGTTTGTTCCTTTGTTACACTTTCGCACCTCAAGTGCTCGACCGAACATTATGAAATTTTGCTTACACATTGTTATTTGGTTAGAAAAGGGGTCAGGTGGGAGAGCCATGCTTCGGCACGTATGGGCTGGCTCGACCGGCGATACCACGGCCTCAGAGAAATCCGGTCGTGTAGCAGAGCTTTCGTTTTGTTTCGCCAAGTGAGTGAGGTCATCGGAGGTCCAATCCCCCTCCCGTCATCTCCCTACTTCCACCCTTCTCCTACTCCCGCCTTAAAGGCCAGCAACGCACTTGTGACTCTTGAGGTGCAAGCGTCCATAGACACTTCAGGTGATCTGCTCGATTGCCAAATAACCCATAAAAAGAAACATATGGCCCAGAAAAAAGTATTGTGCCGAGGAATAAAAAAAAAAATATTCTGAGATGGTCGTCCACAAAATCTACATTACGTGTGCGAAGCCGCAGACTAAAGCATGTGTTATAAATAGACAACTTATTATCTGAACATGCTCAATTAACAGAATGAGCATTATTCGCTCAATTAAGAATGCATGGCAATATATTTTATTTGCAGATGTTGTTGCTTGATGAGTGGCTTTAATGTCGACTCTTGAAATAGATGACGTTATCTTATCGAGTTCATTATCGTACTGTTAAAATGTCTACTATTTTCGTATATTTAAAAAAGTTATTACATAGTATGTATTTTTTATAACACGGTTCTAAACTTTTTTAATTATGCTTATAAAAATGTGATCTAATATAATAATAATAATTCATCATATACATAAACGTGAATACTAACATACTAACCTACTTATTTTATATCGTTTAGTATTAGCGGAAAGAAACGTGTCGCTGTCTATCTAAATGACTGATGTGCGGAAATTCAGTGAGCGTACAGATAAAGCCGACATCATACATGACACTTCGAACTCCAGTCACATATTCTTGATAAACCTCGACAAAATTGCAAAAACGAAAGGAGTTACAAACATGCGCAGGTTATTTATCATGCCTTATAAATCGTCTTACCCTTCCCCTACTATTTTAAAAATGTAGTAAATTAATAGCTATAAAGCTCCTTCATATGCAAATAGTGATACCCCTTGGCTTAGCGTATCTAGCACATCAGGGCTCCCATCGTACGTCTTGTTTAAAATTCGTTCCAACAGAGTCTGATATGCAAATGGCGGGCGACATTCGAATACAAAAAGCTCGAGCGCGGTGGCAGCGAGTAAATCAATCGATCAACGCCGGATATACTCGTAGGAATACGTCTTCATTGTGTTCATTAGCGTCGACGGGGAGCGCGGACCGGCCGCACCTGCCTCTCGAATGGGACATTCCGCAAAAAGCCCACAAAATTAAACACCCCTACTGTTTAGTAAAATGATCATGCTTTATCAGAATTGTATGAGTCATATTTGGTAGATATGTGTGAACTAGATTGAAGATAAAGAATTGTAACGATGACAGTTAATCTTGTTTTTAATTTGTTGACTACAAGCAACCCCACCTGGTTGTTTCCTCAAATAGTAAGTATGTATTGAGTGTTTCATCCTATCGAAAAAGAAAGTTTACTTTACAGATAAATAATTGGTTCACTTCTGAAGGTATTTACGTTATTAAATGCTCTTATATTGCCGTTGCAAACCTATAAAAGTCTAATTGTAATCTTATAAGGATAATAAAATAAATATATGACACATTTCGACTGAGTCAATTAACATATATGTACTTTTAGAGTCCCGTATCCAAAAGATGTAAAAAATAAACCTTAGTTTAAATGGTTAACGTTTCCATGTACCACGTTGACCCAAGAGTACTGAGGGTTTCCGGAATAACATACAAAGTATAGTTTTATATATATATTTTGTTACTAGCTTTTTAGGTACAAATTTTTGGAACATATTTCATTGATGTTTCGGTCCTGCACGTTTAACCAAATAAACAAACAAATTCTTCAGCTTTATAATATTAGTAGTATATATTTGATAATATTGAGTTTACTTTTAAGTTAGTACTAGATAATTCAAGTCTGTAATGACAGCTGCGATCGTTATAGAGGGAGTTTCGTGGGAGAGCCATGCTTCGGCACGTATGGGCCGGTTCGACCGGAGTGATACCACGGCCTCACAGAAAACCGGCAGTGAAGCAATGTTTTCATTGCTTTTCGCCGAGTGAGTGATGTTACTGGAGGTTACCGTGATATCCACTTTAGGATTGTTTACTCTATTTTTCCTGCATCCCCTTCAAATTTGTATGTATGTCTTTGGATAGCTAAAAAGTTGTAAATGTTTTTAAATGTTCTGCTGATAAAGTACTTAGTTGTTTTTTTGAGGAAATCAAAAATATGAAAATTATAAAGTTTTATACCTAAAAAGTATTGCAGATTATTTTCATTTTATTGTTGATTATTATGCACCGAAGTGATAACAAGCAGATAATAATAATGAAAAAAAAACACATTAACCTTTTTTTATAAATTTTACTTTATTCTCAATTAATTAATTTCACATCAACATATCTTCAAAAATACATAACATTTTAAATTACTCGAAAACGGTAGACTCTTGCATAGAGGTTATAGGGGGTCACTTTATTGCAAATGACCTACTCTATATCACCTTAATAAATAGCTGACATATTACCAGTAATCCTGTATATACTTAAATTAACTACAAGCAGAAGAATGTGTGGCACCACACCTAAATTAACATAAGGTGAGGTTTCAATAAAAACAAGGTAAGGAGTCCAGGTATTATATATAATGAATAAAAACCAGGTAAACAGTGTACGCACTACATTTAGGGCAAACTTAAATACACACAGTAAAACATTATCGGAAACATCAACTAAAATCTGCTTAGCAACAATCAAATCGACTTGGACAGCAAACGTTTTACCGAACGAAGTGATTGTAACTTTTAGGTATTAAGGTACCACAGCTGATCTGTCAAATTGTTTGATTTTCTATATTAATATTTAGTGTCATTTATAACCGTAAATAGTGGAGAATCTTTATCATTCCTTAACTAGCGGTACTGAATGGTGTCTGAAGTAATTTAAAATACGCCTAAATACACGCAGGTCTTACTTAAATAATTTTACGACACAAAAGTCGAAAATACGATGCGAGATGGAGCTTTTGTGGTTACAGCATTTGATCGGTAATTAGGGTGTTAAATGCCATAATAGCTAGTAACGGCTTTCAATCGAAAACCATTGTGTTTTTTGTACACCTTTGAAGTACAAACTTTTTATTGCACCCACGGAAAAGATACCGGTGAATGCGTGTCCTTTTCTGATAATTATCTAATGATATAACATCACTTATATCGTTAAATAAACCGTATAAATTTGATGCTTTCTATTTCGTATTTGCGTTAATGGTTTTGGATATGGTAGCATGTAGTTGATTAGATAAAGGTAAAGAGATTAAACAAAGTAAGTATACAAAGTTATATATTTAGGATCAATGTAATATTGTTGTTTAACTTTCATAAAAAATTTATCGATTTTTCAGAACAGAAAGATTTAGGTCTATGATTTATCGTCCGTTAACTTTGTCATTCATATTGTGGATTCATAAATGTAACCATGAACATGTAAGCTGTGACTTCAATAAACTTCTAAGACTTTGGATAAACTTTTAGTGAGGTTAATTTTGGGCATAAAATGATCTCTGCCCATGCCTTTCATCAAAGTCGAACAATAACAATTACAACACAAGTCCTAATTTACACATCTAATATAATTTTAAGACAGCCTTTTCTTAGCATCAGAAGATCTTTTGTTAATTACGTCAGCAATGTTTGAACTATCTATCAGGCTGCAAAATCATCTAAGGGATCTAAGGTTTAGCTGTAATTTTTGAAGAGGTTTAGTTATATTATCTTAGTTATGTCCTGGAGTGGTCCTATTCTTAAACATTGCTGTAAATAGTTACTTGTTGGGTCATGTGGTGGACTAATTATTAAAATAACTATGTTCTATTAATAACGTAGGAGAAACGTCATATATACAACAGCACTATTGAATTAATAATTACTATACTACGTAGGATAAGGCGTCTTGAAATTAACTACATTCGATATTAAAGCATCGCTATTGTGTAGTACGCCAACAAAAAGTAGGAAGGACAAAGAGTAAATATTCTCATATTATTATCCATTGTGATATTTTCATTACGCTCGCATTACTAGCCCGTTTTATTTCCTTTAAAGCAGAAAACCACAAAACCACAGATACTTTTGTGTGTTTTGTTGTGATTTTTATATGTATGACAGTAAGTTATTTGTTGTCTGAAATTCTCACGTAGAACACTCGCAAGCTGTTACAACCTTGATTTTTTGTCGTGGTTGCTAATGGCGGTTAATTCATAACGTTAAATAATAATTAGTGTATATTTTTATTCATATATTTTTGTACATAATATTCAACTATCCGTAGACAATTGAAAGTGAAAACTGATAAAAAAACAAGCTTGTTTGACATATAGCCCTTTCTTTGCTTTAAGCGTGTAAAGTTTGTAAAGCCAAGCTACAAACGAAACGCCTTTACATTCGACGAGCTTTATCCCTGAAAATCATAGTAAAAACAATCATAATCAATGATCTATTGATTTAACATCAACTGCTTTGAAACGAACTTATTTATATTTTTATGCGTTTTAAGTTTAAAGTTATATATTTTTAAAATTTAATAGAAATTTTCATGTGTCATGATGATCAACAGCAGTCTTCAGCCAACCGACATCGAATAATAAGGTACATTTTAAGAAATCTTACCAAAGTTTAAAAAATTTAAACTAAATTATAATTGCAGAGTTCAATGGAAAGTGTTAATAATCACGAGAATCAGTGGCTTCAATATCCTAACTACAACTAGTTCCTACCTTGCAAGACACCGTGTTAAATAATATGATCAGCCGTAGTGATGAATAGAGTAACCAAAATACGATAGGTGTTCAAAGTCTTTATTGGCAGTTGGCACCGTAACAGCTTACTCTTTCTCTTTGGGTTGCGTATATTAAAAAGTGGACAAAGATTGGGGCAAATTCTAATTCTAAATAAGTACATTTAAAATCGATAGGGCAATTGAGTCCCGCTCTTTCAAGATGCACTTGTACTTAGATACTCCCTACGTCTACGTTTTATTAAATAAGATTTGTGTAGGGTATGTTTTTTTGTACCAATTTTTTAAATCTTGCAGTGCTTGTTTCAGATTGCATCTAATATATTGAAAGTTGTCTGTTGTAGCATTGTTTAACATTCGAAATTTTAGGAATTGATAAGTTAAATATTAATCTGCATTGATCGATAAAAGCTTAATGAACTAATACGACTAATCATCGATCATTACAGCAGAATAGTTAGATTACCATATCTTTTGTAACATCTTTTATTGGTGGATGGCAGGTAAGTTCCTTTTCCAATAATATTAAACGTTTTTATACACAGTTAAGTACTTTTTATATCGGTGAAAGTTTTAAATGCTTAGTTTAAAGCAGCACTTCTGTTCTGTACAAATTGGGAGAGTGTTTCGTTTGAGTAAACTGCCCACTTATAAACGATGTCTTAAAAGCTTAGGATCGTAAAATTGAACCTCAACGACACCAAACCACGGTTGTTTAGAAAATAAACCTTATTAAGGCGCCTTATCGTACCATAGCTACGTGTAGTGTATTTACGACGATATATAAGCCTTAAATCGGAGCACAAGCGGGTAAGCCATAAACGTAGTCAACCGTCCATTTTCCCGCTATCGCGACTACAGGCAGTGGACACGCAGACCTGTACAACCTTTGATAAAAGAAACAGCGTAACTACCTATTTAAGGACAACAAAAATCAACTTTATATTTCAAAAGATTAGGTTCGTTTTAAAGTAATATTTTCGTGGTCTTTATGAATGTCTGTTGGCGTGGTAGTCTATTAGCATAACGACCCGCGCGCCCCTTAACGCCGCATGCTTGGTCATGGTGCTCCCTGACGCTGGTCGCAATTTCCACAGCGGAGACTTTTCGTGAAAAGTGGCACGACGCTACCTACGATTTAGTTAAATGAGTATTATAAGGCATAGAAATATAATAGTGCAGTTTCTTTTTAATTTTGATTTATTTGCTTGTCTTTGCTTTACAAGTATGTATTAAGATTAATACCAAGCCCCCCATTAAATTATTAAGTGAAATGAGAAGTGTTTGAGTGCACCATCTCGGTAAATTTGGGTAATTTTGGCAATTCTAAAGTTTATGCTGTAATTAATAATTATATTCTGACCATCTCTATTACCTCGTAGCTTAAATAGATATGCCAAAGTTTTTATGAATATTCGCCGTTTAATATGTATATCCTTCCTAGCTGCACTCGGCATGCGTTGCAATGCCTTTTTTTCTTTTTTTAACGATAAAAAAATGGGCAGGAGGTTGAAAAATACTTTACGACTTATTCTCATACCTACCAAATATATAAAAAAAAACCATTAAAAGTTCGACCACAAACACCGTGACACGAGGTTTTTATATTATGTTGTTATACTCCTAACAATCAGTAGCTTGTCAACAGATTTTCTGTTTTTTATTTAATAGCTTGAGTGTAACAATTTTTTTTCCTACATTTGATGGATATAGTATCTTTACTGTTATCATTAATATACGAATTACAGTCGAATTTCAACACCTGGGCCACCTTTTATAACTCCAAAAACAGTTTTTTTTTATAAATATGGAATGACAACATCATAAGTTAAACGTAAAGTAAAATATCGACATCTACTTTAGTAAGATATTATCAAAAATGGCTTTGCATATCACCCTAAAAACACATACATCAACTTTGTGTCGTAGGGCTAAAACTTGCTTTTCACGTAAATCCAATTTGTGCGGTTCGTCCGAAAGGGCGAGTCGTGGCTGGCTGTAATTATTCACGTGTTATGACATCTCATTTGCATATAATCGGTGAGCCAGTCCCCGATGCGTGAGGTAACATAGAGGCGAACGTAGGCCATTCACACGAACGCCGCCGCCAATCTTGATCGGCGCCAGCCTATGAAAAAGCGGCCACTAATTAAAAAATAAACTGTGTCTAAGATCGTACGTAAATATACACGGAAGCGGCCGGAAGAGATTTGCTTTCACGTATTTCTATTAGTTACGAAACTCAAATGAATGTTAGTAATTATTTAAAAAACCTATAGAACAGGTACGAGAACGTGCGATTGCCATCGAAGTGCTTTATTCAATTTGTGGTATGCCTTTATTATAAGGTACTCTGTCCGTCTAGAGGCTGCTAATAAACTGTGATGAATCTGCCTTATTTATAAACTTTAATTTAGGTAGTTATCAAATCA
This sequence comes from Euplagia quadripunctaria, assembly GCA_963859945.1. Taxonomy (NCBI): domain Eukaryota; kingdom Metazoa; phylum Arthropoda; class Insecta; order Lepidoptera; family Erebidae; genus Euplagia; species Euplagia quadripunctaria. The sequence continues at coordinate 14,466,128 of OY982565.1, read as the reverse complement.
TAAATTATCTTTTGACTTGAATCAATAGGAAAAAATAAAGAATAAGAGTAGTGTTTCCAGTAGAAAATATTGGGTGCTTATAATAGTAGAATTGTTATTCACACATTCTAAAACATTTTATGTTAACTATGCAGTGTTAATGTTTTGACTACAGAGTTTTACAGATTTTAGATCTTCAAAAAATAATTATAAACAGAAATCGTACAGACAAAGTTACAGTGTAAGATGTAAATGATGAGACGAGAGGCAATTTCCTGAAGCAGCACAATAGCGAGCAATTGGAAAGCGCTGTGTGATGTGTGTGTGTGAGCGGAGTACCTGCGTATTTGCATGACCTGCATCGTTTAAGGCATATCTATGCATATCGCCAACCCATTGTGGCCAGCGCGGACCGCGAAGCGAGCAAAATCGCCTCCTTTATTTGCGAAATGGAGTACAGACAGAAACAATGGTGTTTTATTTAAAGTGGATCTGGGTTGTATTTGACAATTCTCAGGCACCGGTTTCTTTGGTGTTTTCATTCATAGCCACAGGAATGACTGGAATGCGAACGTATTCGCACGTTTTGTGCAAGTGAATTATGATTTCTGGTACTGTATCTATTAGACAAGAAATTCGACATTAGATTATACCGTTTACTGTAGGTGAATTTAGTGAGTCAATTCATAGGATAATTTATTAATAAAGTAAATTTTGTAGTGTCATTTAATGTTATCTCCTTCCCCCTTTCTCCACCTCTTCTTTCATCTTCCCAAGTAAAAGGTTAAGTAAATAAGGTTTGTAAATAAAATAATTCCGTACATATAACATAATGTGCCCAGTCCAGGAACTAAAATACCAAAATTTTGGATTACCACGCATTTTTATTTTTGGATAAATAGTAAAAAAATGCACTGATTAAGAATTTCGATACCCGCAGTCTGGGCAAGTGGGGCGGCAAGTTTTTTATTTAAATTATGTTAACCATGTACCTTATAAAAATCAATTCTTTTTGGTACGTATTTTAGTAAATAAAATTTTATTTGGTAGTTTTGAAATAAATAGCCGCTTTTTTCGTATGTGTTGCACATATTCAGGAATTAATAGATATGTATTTGTTTATGTATTACCAAATTAAAGTCGCAAATATCATTTAGAACACATTTTTATAAATTTTACATGTAATCTTTAGTGCAAATAACTTTATTTTTCTGCGCCCGGTATTTCAAAAGAAGAAAAGAAAATGTATTATATCCATACACACATATACAATTGAATCTACTTTATGTTCTATGTTTCATTCTAAGTTATTAAAATTGACGTCAATCATCAAATCGTTTTGGGTGTCATATCATCAAACAAATCAATTAAATTCTAGCTAACAATAAAACGTATTATTGTTATCTAGAATTTAATTGATTGGTTTTTTACTGAGTCACATTACAGCTTTTAATCAGTCGGCACGAAAACTACAATGAAACTAGTTTAACGGATTATATCGCGCTCATTTTAGTTTAAGTTTTATTTTTACACGATTCGTTATCGTAGCACCGTTCCTATTGACTGTAAAGCGTCGTTGTAATTGTTGAGAAAAGCGATTAAAAGCATTTAAGAAGCGTTTAACATTTTGAAATGTCATATTATTCGGGATTAAGATATAACAAATTTATTTTTTAATCCCCCATAAAATGACAATTAATCATTGGTGGCTTACACAGGCAACATGAGACGAGTTCGTTTAATGGTCGTCGATGTTTTGAAGGTTTTTATCACTGCAACGATAGTGTAGATCGTGCTTAAACATGTAGGTACCTCTTCCTCCCTTCCTTTTCTTCTTCATCAAACGTCAGGTTCTATGTGGGCCTGATATTATTGACATACAAATTACAAATGCGATTTCTGGTTTGTTAACGTATATACAATTTAGTCAATTTTTATGATATTCGAATTACGTATGTCTATCTACTTTCGTAATAAAAACTTTTTCACTTCTTCAGACTTATGTTTCCATACGGACCTGACATTATTGACAAAAAATACAAAGGCAGCATCAAAGCATTCCTAATTTATTAAAAATTAAGTTACTAAGTCGATTTTAGTTAGCATGTAAAGTCAGTTTGATCATGAACAGCTGATTTCGTAATGATTCTATAGGTACGTCGAGATTTGATATCATATGAAAAATATTCTTAGTGTATATTCGTAAGCAGTTTATTCTCAAGTGTACAACAGAATGCACATAGTACGTACTTTCAGGTTAAAATAACGTCTCATGTCAGTGGAGAGCGTATGTGAAATGACGATTAAGAACAGTTGTAAGTAGCTTTTGTTTGATCGTAGACCAGATAACCGGACTATTGTGCTAAGATTTGCTGCTATTCAAACGGTATATGGTTGAACACATCTACTATATTCTCTCTTATAAAGTTAACTGTATAAGACTAATTAGCATTTAGGACTAAAGTATATTTAAGCGAAAGGATAGTCACTCATATAATTATGTATAAATACGAGAATTAACGCGTTCACAATTCAGAGGTATGTAATACCTATTTCGTGATCGCGTTCATTCCCGTATTTATACATAATTATATCATGAAACGCAAAAGTTTAAAAGTTAGATATTCACTCATTCACTTATCTACTGACTCATGAAATCTGGAAAACTGCTTAACCTATGAAGATACAATTTGGCAGGGAAGTTTATGAGTAAGAGATATCAGCTAAGAACGATTGAGGAGATCTAAGGGCTCTCGCAAGTTTGTATGGAGGTCCTTTGTTTTTTGTACTAGAGGCCTGAATTTTGGCAGAGCTAGTAAGTAGAACGTAGATTTTTTAATTTTTTGCCTCGCACAACCAATCTCTGGAACAAATTGTCGCCTGCGGTATTTCCGGGCCGAAACGACCTTCAAACCTTCAAGAAAAGAGCGTACTCCCATCGGAAAGGCTGGCAACGCTCTTGTGACTATTGAGTTGCAGGTGTCCGTGGGCGACGGTAGTCACTTACTAATAGAGGACCAACTCATAAAACAACCAACTTTCAAAACTCTGCAAGTTGGCTTACAATTTACGAATGGTATAACATATTCTAAAATGAAGATTTTTCGACATATTAGTAAGTATTTTAAGGGTACGAAGTAGCGGGTAATGGCTAGGTAATTATATAAAACTAGCAGTTCCCGCGCGCCTTCGCTCGCGTGTACGCTGATTTAAAAAAAAAATAAAAAAGTAGCCTAAGTTACTCCTTATAACACCAGTTATCTGCCAGTGAAAGTCCCGTGGAAATCAATCAGAGATTAGCCGGAACAAACAGACAGACAGACAACATTTTTAAAAACTGATTTTTAGGCATAGGTATCGTGCAAATAACAAAAACTATTATTTTGATATTACAAACAGACACTTCAATTTTATTTATTTGTATTTATTGATTGAATGTTTGGCACGTTGTGAAACACGTAAGTTTGAAACCTAGTTCGGCTTGTATCACTCTATCTCTGTGGTTGTTTTTGTATGCCTTTCTGCTCCATAGATCTCTCAAACGGATATGCATCTATTTGAATATTTTTTAAAACAAACCTGAATTAACGATATGGTCCTTAGCTATATTTGGTGAAAATCCGTTGAGTGCTTTTGAAGGTATCAATTTTATTCATACGTTTAATGTGTCTAATAATAATTACTGTAATATTCTATATATTTTTATATTGTTCATCGGATAGCGATAAAAGTTTGATTAATTTGTATCTTGTTTTTATTAATACATGTATATTACAACGAGGAGCGTGCGAGTTCCCTTACGTAATCAGTAGTCATGTCACGTTGGGCATCTATATGTATCTGTAAACTTACTAAAATTATTCGTAAAGACATAATGCATGATATTGTAATGGAACTTGAACATGGATGGCATTTGAACCATTGACACCGTGGTCCTAACTACACTTGATGTCAAACGAGCGCAAATCTTACTAGCACTTGTCCATTTTTCCGCATTAGTAAAATATTCTGAACCCGCGGGAATTTCCAAATCAGCAAAGTTTATTAACTTTTTCGCTGCTGGCCATAAGCGATAGTCCACCACGATAATAAAAATAGTCCGCTCTGAAAAGCTGGCTTAGACAACTCCGCTATCACTGCTTGTGGAGGACTTTAAAAACATACAATGAACAAATAGAACCAGTTTATTTCACAAAAATACTTTTCCCATTTAGGGATCGAGGCCACAAACTCCTTGGAACGACAGTGAGCGGTGAATGCTTAAACCACAATTTCATCCTTTAAAATTTCGAACATAACGAGACACTTGCCAGAGCTGCTTCAGAAATTTAAGGTGAATTTCGGATACTTATGTGATACAAAAATTATATTCATTCATGACAAATAATTATAAATCTTCATTTTGCATGAAAGCGCAGTTGAAGGCAGTTTTACATACAAGAAACAAGGAAACAATGTCTTGTAAATGGCTTCTACTATCATGAACATTTGTTCAATTTCAACAACTATAAATGGAGTCTATTTATTTCTACTCTTCATTAAAAAAGTTATGGCATCATAACCCTAAACACAATTTTCCTATGTCATAGAACACTTAGTGCCCCTGTTCATATTAAGCATTTAAATAAGAGTTAGGCACAGCGGATACCTCCTCGGATTGCAGCCATCCAACTGGGGTTGTACCTCCACTCTAAAGAAAACTGTTGCGTAGAGCCATATTATCTTATCTGTGGTAGGGCCGCGAGAGCTCTATGGGAGAGGAAATAGTAGAAGAAAAACACTCAGAACATAAGCATAATGTGTGCTATAAAATAGACTTCCCGAACCAATTTATACTTTTTCGGTAAAGCGTGTGGCACAGATAACAGTTACTTGACACGGGTCACACTACAGTGTGTCCACGAACACGAGATATTTTGATCAACACCGCTTAGTGTGATCAAAAGTGATATAAAGTAGTCGCATATACACATTTGTTATATGGTAGTTACGCCAATATGAAGAATGAGTGACATCGCGTCTCCTGTCACCATAGTATACAAATACGTAAAAATGGTGTATTTTCTATAGCTTAATCAACGTTTGCTTTATAAGTTTAATTTAATTTGTTTACCAACACTGCTCTCCTGTAAAGAATAAAAAAAAATCAGACTGAAAACTACGACCCAAATAAACATCACTTAAAACAAATTATGGGAAATTAGAAGATCGTTTGTGAGATAAAACAGTATGCAAACATTGGATGTGCACATGTCTGCCACAACGTAACACACATATGTACCTACTCAGAGAACAATGAGATTCTACGCACCAATCTACTACGGATTTCACAAAACCTTCCACGTTGCCTCCATTATAATTTTTTGGAGTTTAATTTAACTACCTATCCATTGTCAGTTTTCGGTTCTCACCGTCATTTAATTACCTAACCGTTTCGTAATTAGCGGCTCATAATTAAATTGAAACGATAATAAGAGGCTATCGGACGTCTTTCTCAGTAATAGATAATATACGATAAAGTAACGTTTAAACTATTTATGAGTGATGTTTCGACAATGTAGAACCCTAGTAACGTTTCAAAACGGTACATTCCCATGGACAGACTGAGAACATATAATTAGACAGAAGCATACAGCAATTGATTTCTGTTATTAAAGTTAGTAATTTGTACATGAACGCGGCCTGGGCGATTCTCAATGTAAAGGGGGATATATAAAGGAATATTTACATAGTGGTTTAGGCGTCAGTTGTGCGGCTTTTTTCTGTTAATGTATGTAAATGTGAAGCAATTAGGCGAGTTAAAACACGGGGTAGGCAGTCTAGGCAAGTGTGCCTCGCGCCCCTTCCGTCCAACGGCCATATGTTAGTGGGCGGGCGGCGAATATATAGCGTGTGGTAAAAGTTTTACTTCATTTATTTCTTAGCGACAACAGTATTTTAATTGCGTTATAAACCATCTAAGAAATAGGTCAGTGAAGGTCTTTGTTAGTTACATAAGCTGCTATTATAAGTTTAATTAGATTTTATTTTACTATGAACAACATGCACGAAGGTCTAAAAAATATATGAGTATTATAACACTTTTCCTTTTTTAAAAGAAATTAAGGTACGGCTTAAGCAAACATTTCACAACAATAATTTAAATGCATCACATCGTAAAAGTTACTGTCAACATCAATATGATATAAGAGTCTCTCCCGGCTGTAGTCAAACCACTCTTACATTCAGCCGAACTTGCGAACTAATAAAACTTTATTGTTAAATTTTAAATATGTTTAACAGACTGCGATTATACCGGTAAACGACGGACTCCTTCTATAAAATCTTGAGCCTTGAATATTGGAATTAAAAGGGCCACTATAGACTGCAGCATAATTTAAAATAACTGCAGCTATTAACGTACTTACGATTGCACCT